>QVRM01003646.1:0-559408 GCA_003439945.1 Dermanyssus gallinae
GTCGGTGATCAGTGAAGGTAAGGGATGTTCCTATACCCACTCTATCTGCATTTTGTCATTTCATCCAGCACGTAAAGGGAGACCACGTTCCTGATATGAGACCGACGTGCATGCCTGTTGAGCTCAGTTGCCACTGGTGCATAAGTGCGATCGCTTACGCACGTGGAGTTCTTGAAATAGGGTTGACCTTTCACATATGCTCTCAACAGGACTACAAAGCTTTACGTATGAAACTCTTGTTCTAAAATAGAGGAGAGAGAGAGAGAGAAAGCATCTATAATATATGAAAACAACAAACCAGAGAAGGGCAATTTTTCCAACTCTATTCCGCTATCCGAGTGTACCAGTGAAGCGAACTTAAAGCATCTAGGTGAAGAAACCAATCTTCAAAAAAAACTATCTTTCATAATTCTGGACGAACGTCAGATTGTCTCTCACGACGCTCGCCCAGACGACTCTTCGCAAGCATTGACACTAAATTCTTCGCTAAACGTTCACCCGTAGACGTAGCTGGATTCTAAGTCCAGTTAACCACGGCAACCCACATACACGCCGCACGCACATTGACATACAGCAGCCAACATAGAGGACATACATGCTACGCACACAAAGTGTGCACAAACCTAGGCACTAAGCCCCAAAACGTCTAACGACTGGGAGCATACCGACCGCCCGACTGACCCCGAAACCTACACGAGGGGGGCATAAACGACTTAAACGGAACGAACAAACGAGCTCAAAAGCCAACCAACCAACGCGGGCCATTGACTTCAGCTTGGGAAGCTGACATCAAGCTGCTGTCCGGGACAACGAAGACAGCGGTGCGCCGTGACGACGATAGCTCAGTGACACTGGGCCAGTGACCCGCTCGCTGACCGTTCTCCGTGGTTCCCCTCGTCCTGCCTTCGAAATTCCCGGCGGCCGTCCTTCGTGGTTCCCCTTCGACCTGCCTTCGACGATCTTCCCGCCGACACACCTCCGACTCCACAAGCGACTTTGGACCGACCCATCGACCGAACCCCCGAGCCATCGACAGAGCAACCTCTTCCCGTCTCACCCCACTCCCCTTCATCAGCCATAAAATTGGCCACCCCTCGACGGATGCTTCCCGCTTGGCGACCACCTCTACTGCTGCTGCTGCTGGTGCCCCCTTGAGAAACCCTCTCCCCACACCCTTGTCGAAACCCTGGACGAGAGCGGAAGGGGGCTCGATTTCATATGGCCGCCCACATGGAGAACGCATATGTCTTTCACTGATCATTGCCCCGCTGATGTTTAGCCGGCGCAGGCTACTTGTTCCTGCGCGTGCGTATCGGTATACGACTAAAAGAGCATCTATTTTTGTTGGACGTCGATTTATGCTTATCAAGCCGTCGCTAAAGCGGCAGAAATTGTATATAAACATTGTTGCTTCTCTCTCTCTCTCTCTCTATATATATATATATATATATGTTTATATACATATACCTACATGTACATTTAGTTATGTTTGCACCTATGTATACTATTATTATATTTTTGTTTTAGAAGCAAGCTGTGTATAGCAGCATTAGTTCCCATTATTTGACGTTCCACAAGTCTGGTAATTCCTCTAAGGACACAACGCTGGTTTCCCAGTTATGGAGCTGTCTCTGCCTGGACATCAAACATGTCATAAATGAACATATTCGTTGATCGTACGCGGCTCGCGTTTGCTAGCATACTAATCAGCTATTGAGCTTAGTTAGTGTAGGACTTAGTTATCTAGGGTTCGGTAAAATAGCTCCACTATTACAGCTATTTATGGTAACAATTGCCTGTGTGATTAGTTTAGATATTGTGCACAGCGTTTATTCCTGAGCATTCCACGTGCTGCTGGATTGTCTAAAACATTATTCGAAATATCCGCTGCTCCGGCAATCAAATAAGATAACCTCGTGTAATGACTAAATGCTGCTTTATTATATTTGTTCTATACTTAACGATGAAAGTCGCTTTTCGCTGCGAGTAGAGGCCATGCCAGTTTTTATTGTTTTTTCTATCGTTATATCGACCTATTTGTTATCGAGTATTAAGTTTTAGCCATTGAAGCTTTATATTTGGAGGATGACTTAGGGTTTGACTCGCAAGTACACCGGTTTCCATTTTATTGTCGTCTCCCTGTATTGGCGAAGACGTCATATGAAAGCTTTGTTCACCAGACGTAGTGGCCCCTCTCCCTACATTCTCCCTATATGTGACTTTTCTCGGTAGGACCGTATAAACCATTTATTCAAGGTTTGTCCGAGGAAGGAGGAGCTCTAGGCATAATTGAGTTCTAGCCCTAGTGTTAATTTGGAGCGTTTGCCGCTATGAGATTACAACATGGCCTAATTTAGTGTTTAGCTTTTTATTCACCACTTTTGGCGTGCTTTACTGAAGGCGCTTCTACGTATACGTTGTTTGTCTCTCTACTAAAGGCAGACGACGAATTTAATAGCAGGGGCAATACTCAAGCCGATGTAACCGACAAAAAAAATGGAGATTTCTACCCGAGCAGGACTTGATTACGGGCATGGCGACGCCTCGTCCATTTTAGAGACGTCAGTTTTAGAACCGAGCATTAGAAAGCCGCCCAAGCTTGCACTGCTACAACAGCATCGTCATTATAAGCTGCTGATTCAATGACAAAATGATGGCGCTAACCTTTCGATAACACTCAGCGGATTCAGCATGCTTTCTCAAACGGCCATCAGCCAAGAGACGGCGTCTAGAGTCTTAGCGTTTTGCTTAACCAGCGCTGTACCAGACTGTACTTCTCGCTTAACCAGGCTGTGCTGTACTTGTGGACTGTGTGCGTACCATACTGACAGGCTAAGGCCTGGTAAGGAAGGCCAGCCACGAAACGTTCGCCATGTTTCGAGCCTGGTGTTCACAGGTGGTAGTGAACTTTTAGGTGCAGCATTCATCGGCAAACTCTACCTCACCGCCACGATTAACGGTATCATATCATAAGCCCCCTGCCCGCCTGGTCGTGTCTCGTGTTGTCACGATGTATCATCTTCGATGTCGGCGTCGTCGTCATCGTCGATACATCATTCTCTCACCGTTATGGCACGGTGCAAGCAGTATATCGATCTATATGTGAGCATGTGCTACCACCTACTGCATGATAGGTAGAGGTAGATGATACCGGCGGTGGTGGCGAATGCTTGGCAGAGGCTTGCCATGATACAGACGGAGTCGCTCAGTATCGTTCTTCGCTTTGCGATTCGTTTCGCCAGCGTTCTGCGTTGAGACGAGGCTGTCGGAAGACACGCTCGAGAGAGCCAACGAGGAAGCGAGAAGCGAATGAGTCCGTTTTCGTTTGGCGCACTTCGCCGCTAATTCGCCGCTGCCCCTTCCCGTTGCTGGCAGTCTGCTCCGCAAGGGCAGTCCGCTCACAACTCGTTTTGCTACAAACAACTATTACCGACCATCTACCTACTACTAACCTCGACTACTCTCTGCTTCTCTCTCCTACGCTCTCTGCTCTACAATTTCCACCACTCGACCGACGTATGTTCATATTGTATATACATGCATGCTATTTGTCATTCTTTTTTGTTGTTGTGGTCGTGGTCATGGTCGTGGTGGTGATGGCGATGATAGTGATGATGGTGATGGCGGCGGCAGTGATCGTGGTCATGGGGGTGGTCGTGGTGTTACATCATTAGCGACGAGCGCAAACTCCACAAAGAGTGCGGCCAGAGGGAAACATACCACTCAGGTAGCACATCTTCTACCGGATGGCGCGGTCCACTATTATGTCATCGTTCGTTTGTCGTGTCCTCCTCGACTTCCCCGTTGTTAGAGTCTTCGTTGTTGGAGTTGTTGCTGCTCTTGTAGCAGTTGTTGTTGTTGTTGTTGTTGCTGTTGTTGTCATACGAGAAGGCTACTTTTGAGGTATGACCACCTCCCCTCCCCCGCCGGGGGTACCTACTCCCCCGGGTAGTAGTGTTGACACCTGGCTGCGACGGGGTGGTCTGCGCCTGCGCCAGAAAGACTTGCCGTGACATCGTACTGTTCGTTTTGTGTACGATTGGGATACGGGCGGCCGCAGAAAGAAGGCCGGCACTAGGAGAAGCTATGCGTAGAAGGAAAGGGAGCAAAATAAGAAAATCGCATTGAAGTAGATTCTGAAAGAGAACGGGGCTTTACAAATGAGGCTACGTCGTGCGCAGAACACAAGGAAGAGTCCTACGGACGTATGACGACCAACGTGAGCGACCATTTGATCCACATTGTTGGCACAGCATAAGTAAGTGCTGCTGTGTTTGGCTGACAATACCCACACGAACACATACATTGTAGAATGCCATTAAGTATTTTTCCTATGCACATTTTTGTCATTTTGACGCATAATTTGATCGTAATGTGACATGCAAACAGACTGTTGACATTTTTACATTTATATATATATATATATATATATATATATATATATATATATATATATATATATATATATATATATATATTATGGATACATATTTATATATGATTTTCAAGAAAGTTATTACAAAACCGCTATTGGCAATATATACACATCTGTACGCAAATGTACCGTCTCGTAGCCCAACTCTAAGCACCTTCCTTATATTTGTATCCACCATACTTCTATTCGGAAGAAATTTCGTCCCGGTCTTCAGAGCGCCGTATCTTCACTACGGCCAGGCCTGACCACCGAGTCGATAGCCAGTAAAAATGGCAGCGTTACAACAACGATCAGGTGGGAAGGGTGGTGGCGATCGGCGCATCCGGTGGTGGTAAGCGACCGAGAATCGAAACGGTGACGACGATCCGACATCCGGGTGATCTTCACTTGTCGTTGTTGTTGCTGTTGTTGTTGGCAGTATTAATCGCGGCGATGATGCAATGAGCCGCACATATACGCGCAAACCACGTTCGTGCTCCGAGGCAGTGTCGCCGTCGTCGTCGTCGTCATCGACCTCAGTGAAGTGCATGCTTGCTGCACCTGAAGACACTTGAAATGTGGCGAGGCGAACTAGCCAGAGAGACATAGGGGAGTAGGGTTTTCGCCGGCAGTGTTGGCGGCGGCCGGGGGTGGAGCGCGGCCGGGGGTGGTGGGGTGATCGGATGGATGGCTGAATCACGAACTCACGAACACAACGCAACACGCAAGGTTCAACGGTGGCCCGGCGTTGGACCTGGAGAAGCCACACACACACACAGCGGGAAGCAGGCAAAATGGCATCGCGACATCGGGCGAAGATCGAAGTGAGAGCGCTCTGAGAGAGATAGAGAGAGAAAGAGAGAGATGAAGCAAGAGGCGTATATCAAAATAATTAACTCACCCAGCAAGTCCCCATTGACCCACTGCCTGTTTGTAGCTGCCTGTCTGTATGGCACTCGAATGAACAAGCGAAAACTCGTTCACTTGGACTTTGCTCGTTTCTCTCGTTCTCTCTATCTGTCTCGTTAGTTTTTTTTTCTTACTCCCTCTCTCTGTTTTCCTTCCCATTTCGTTTTCCCTCGGTGGAAAAGAAACCCCGTCGTCTGGCGTCGGTCGCCTCCCCCCGACTCCTGGCTGACACCCCCCCCTCTCTATCTCTGTGTCTCTGTCTCTCTCTCTCTCTCTCCCACTGCTCGTTGTCAGACGTTGAGGAGGTCTACCTATCATCACGATGAGGTCGTCAAGTAGACAACTCGATTGAGGCTAGTGATACTGATGTCGATGTCGACGCTGATGATCAACTCGTGGTGACGAAATGGTCACGAAAACGAGGGCTACAATAACAGCACAGCCGCCATCGCCAACCACGAGCATCTCGTCATCATAACCAATATCATACACATGTATGTATATATATACATGTATATATATATATATATATATACTTATCACACATCACGCATATATAGAAAGGTCCCCCCCCCCCCCCCGCATACTCAGACACATTCATTCAGATTTTTCCACGACCGCAGTCGGCTCGCAGCTGTGCTGGCTGGCTGGCTGGCTGGCTGGGATGTGTGTAGTGGTGAAGGTGAAAAACGAAGGCGAGCGGTGCTGAATGATGATGTCCTCTTCTCAAGTCGATGAGTTGTGTTTTGGGCCGCTGATGAAGCTGGCACGGCGTACGCTTGCCAGGCTTCTCAAAACATACAGGTGAAACGGCGACCACAGCGATGATCAGCAGCAGCAGCTTCTAGACGCGAGATATTGGCACACACACACACATATATCGGGCAGAATATGCCGAATAGAGCAATCTTTGATGTGTGGCCCCGACTCAAGTGTTGCAAGCACCTTGCGGAGTTTTTCGTGGCGAAGCGGCACTACTCGAGGCGACTCGAGATCGTCACAACGCGGGACTGTCACGCAGGTGCATGCACTCACCGAGCAGCATCAGCAGCAGCACCTGAGACGGAAAGGAAAGTAGAGAACGACTCGATCCGGCAGCACAAACAGTGCGTCGTCATGCACTATCTGTGTGTATATAGACGTAAATGAAAGCAAACGCGCTTCGATCGTGATGTTAATCGTCTACGAGCTTACGGCTATCTTAGAGCGCCGTAAATATAGTCACTAATATGCGCTTTTGTTTACTTTAAATCTTGCCGGAACGAATGCCAATCCGTCGTCAGCCAATGAGCACACTCGGTAGCACGATGGCAAAGCTCTCGTTGCACGCGTTCAAAGACACCAGGCGTCTCCCGAATGGCTTCACCAGCAGTAACTATCCTGCCGATCAGATCCATAGGAGATTCTTTAGATGGCCCCAAAGGAATGGTGTCGAGAGTGCACAGATCGGGCGATTGCGGCGGCTAAGCTTGTGCACCGCCTAATGAGAATGGCCAATCCAGGCCATTCTCAACAATTGTAATAATTTAGCGCATTTTGTGCAAAAGGCAACCACGCGTGTCTGTGGGCAATATATAGCTACTAATGTTTCAAATAGCGTTGTTGGCTTTTGTCAAGGGCATGTCGAGATTGATGCCATCTTTCATCACTTAGGTCGGGGGTAGTGAACGTCAAACGTAGTACGACGTTTACGACCCCCGACCCCCACTACAGCCGCCAGATCGCCACACAGTCATTTATGCATGCACTCATGCTCGACATGCCCGTCGAAAAATCTCAATTACTCCGCAACCACGGCTCGCATTGCCATAGATGTAGGCGCCAAAATGATCGTCATGAAATGTACCTGAATATGTTTTACATTTTAGACGCTGCAAATGGTCGTAGGGTTATGCTTTTGAGCTATTTGGTGTGAAATCCAATAAAATAACTTTATTATTGCGCATTCTCTTCTAAGCGACCAATATGCCCACCGCTGCAGAATTTCCTCACGAACACGACACCTTGCTTAGTTTCTGTATAGGAGGAGTGGTTGTCTTGCAATGGCACATTGTATGCTCTTATGACGGGCAACAACATCAGTGTCACAAATTGTAGTACTTTCACTCTCACTCCGAAGCAGGACTTCTCAAAGGTGTTTTTCTATTGGCAAAAAAAATTGCTTCAACAAGCCCTACAATTCTTATTATCGGTCTTCAAATTGACCTGCCACACCCCGTGTATATATACAATAAATCTGGGTAGTTCGTTTGCAAAACCTATAGATAGGGCGTAGCCGAGCGCTATCCCGCTTACCCGCCTACAACGCTCGACTTATAGAAAATTCCATAGTGAAAAAACATCGTTGTAAATGATGTCATAAATTGACTGGGACAAAATACTTTTGTAAATTCACACTTTTCTCTTCAGGTCGGGTAATCTATGCTTTTATATATTTATATATATATATATATATATAAGAGCGCCCAACAGAGTCAATTCTACTCTTGATAATACTCTAGCATATTGCCATTTAAAATATAATTGTTTAATTTCATCTGGTCTTTTCAACGCTTGGCAGCATAACTTCAAACGTGCCAATGTTCCTCGAGTCAACTGCAATTTAAGTGCGTTACTTGTGTATCTTATCAAATGAGACGGACTGCCGTCAGAACGTGATCACAGTACTGTGCTTAAAACTGGTCCCACAAAAATCACTTATCATTGTTGTCATCTAGATTTTGGCATTGGAACATTTCAATCAGCCTGTTGTTAGTCCAGCTCACCTGCTCTACCCACTGCGAGAGGAAGAGAGACTTTGTCTCAACTGCGGCGTCGTCGTCCTCGTCTTGGGAAAAAGACAGGCCTTGAAACATCTTGTCGTTCAGCAACGGACGTTCGGGAAATGTCAGTGGAAATGCAGCCAATGCCATTTCAATATGCAGATGACTTGCTCGCAAAAATAACTAACCGGCTCGCTGTTGCTGCTAGACGCTGCCGCTGCCGCCTTTCGGGCTGTACGTGGGAGCCGATGTGCCCCGGCCAGCCAGCTTCGGCATTGGCTGCTACTTCGCCCAATGAAATAAAGGCCCGAAACCGTTCCGTTCAATGAAATAAACCCTCCCGGTTAAGCGTCAATGTAGATTGGTGTGTACACCATCGCCGACAGCAGTTGTAGCGCTGTTGACGACGACGACGACGTCAATGCACGAATCGCATCGATATCGCATCGCAAGAGAGAGAGATCGATTTGCATCCAAAGTGGAATCCAAAGCGGATTCGAATTAGAATTGAGCGTGCCGGATCAGTCAACGTGACCAGCCTCTGCTGCAGCCTTTGCTTATCAAATATACGCGAAACAATATATATATATATTTATATATATATTTATATATATATATATATTTTATATATATATATATATATATATATATATATATATATATATATATATATATATATATATTTATATACATTTATATATCAATCTGTGTGGCCGTGCCACCAGACATATTAGAATCAACGACGCTATTGACAGACGCTTACACATGAAGGCACCGTCATGAATCGCTTAATTGCATTTACGCTGAGCTGAGTAACACCACGAACACTAAGAGAGCTCGGGCGAGTTTTTTTGGACAGATGATCTTGGTTTTGATTCAAAGAGGCGACGCAGCTGCGTTGGTAGGGTCATTCGTGGAATAAGTCAGTTCTAAAATGACCCCGGCAGACACGCTACGCAGAAGTGATATACGAACTGTGTATTGATTGATTTTTTATCATATCGTGACATGTGTATACCTAAGTACACATAACACCACTTTATATCGCATATACCCTTTTATAGGGGCGCATAGAGCGGCAGCATATATATTGCCTACGCATCCATATAATCAATAAATACTTCAATACCTACTGAGTATTTGCTTTCCATTGGGACAATCTCTTCTTTGTAATATCGACCAAGTCCTTTCTAACATTTGGTCTTAAAGCTAGGGCCTCCGACAGCTGTATATCTCTTCTTCCCCCCAAAGGTGTACATTCTTTAACAATATACTCGATTGACTCAATTCCTAGCCTACATGCTCGACATTCTGTACTTTGCACCTTCCTAAATTTAGCTTTTTGTATCCTTGTATCCAACATCCCTGCCCTGGCATCTGCCAATAGCCCACTCGCTCTTGAATTATTGTATACCCATTCTACCCCGCCCCTCTGCCGCTTTTCCTTTCCATATATACTTGCCAAACTCGATCTGTAACCCATCGCCAATTTCCATTTGTCTGTGTATAACTTGCGTACCCTCAAATTCACCATTTTCTCCGATACCCTCGTACTTACCCATTGGTAACTATTGTACCCAATCGTCCTAGCTGCGAACTCTACTCTGCGGTCCCACTTCGTTTTACTCCTTAGTGCCGTTTTTACCAGTTGCATCTGTTTAACCCATTTGTTTGTGAAATTTTCAATCCTAATACTAAATCTTAGCTTACCTTGTACTTCCCTCTATATACATTTTGACTTCCCCTTTCCCCTCAAGGAATTCCCTGGCCTATTTACTAAATATCGAGAGGCCCTCACACCTTACTGCATTTCTTCCCCTTTCAACCTTCTCCCTCCGTAATATTTCTTCTTCCTTGAAATAATCACTCTGTAGTCATTGTCACCCCAAGATACTTGTACTGACTTCAATCATCCAATTCCTTCCGCTGTATTACAAGCTGTCTTTCTCCCCTAACCCTATAAAATACTAAATTTGCGCTCTCTTTTTCATTAAACGCCATGCCCAGTTCCTTCGCTGATTCCCTACATGCATTCAGCCCCGCCGTGTTTATAATTGTAACTGACAACGTACGAGTAGTTATGTATATATTTCCCTCTAGTAGTTTTACCTTAGTGCGCTTTCGAATGGCCATACACGCCGTACTGCCATCCTACATTTAACGTTCTGTAAATTCCCACCAGGTGCGTCCATGCTCCGTATATATATATATATATATATATATATATATATATACAACAGTACAGCACTAAATATAATTGAAACCTTTATTCAAAAGTAATTACCAGAGGTATCAGTAAAACTATCGCACTGTCAGGAGTCGAAGGAGTCCCCGTTTCCAAAATGCCTGCGACTGTGACAAAAGCGAGTTCTCTAATGTGTCCATAAGTAAGTCGTGCGTGTTGAAGCGCCTCTCTTCGAGATGTATTTACCATACAAAATTGATAAGCGTCACAGGGAGGCACGCCCAAGCTGTGGGGCTGATGGTCATGATGCTCCCACTTGAACCTCGGCATTAAATTATGTGTGACTCCGGGGACGTGTGAACGCACGTTATCGTAAAGCAGAATCATTTTATTCGTGAGCAGCCCAAGCGTTTGCTCTGGTGAAGCTTCGTAGGCTACGGAGTGTCACACAGTACACCTCACTGTTAACGGTTTCTTATACTTGAAAAATTCGACAAGTATCGGACCTTGGATTTCGAAAAAAAACGGTGAACGGCACCGCCTCCGAAGGGCTCAGCGTTGAATTTTTTTGGGGGAGGCGTATGCTTCCATTGCATGCTGTCCCGCTTTGGAATTTCTGGCTCGAAATGGTGGCACTAACTATCGTCACCGGTCAAGATTTACTTTAAAAGTAAAATTTTAATGATACAGAAACCGCTCCTGCGGTGCTAGGCCCATACGCAGTTATTTTTAGTTCCTCTTCTGAAGGCTATAACGTTTACTTACAAGTACCTTTCACAATTGTCATGTCAAATGTCGGTTGTGTTGTTTTTCTGTTCCCAGCCTGCTGCACTATACTTTTCTTTTATGCATGTGTATGTTTTTTTATTCATTAATTTATATTACAATCCTGTTTAAGTGAACGTTAAAATCTAGTCTAGAACAGCCCTGGTCTGCACCATTTGGCAAGCGAGCCCAGAATTGAGATCGCATTGCCCCGCTGGACGTCAATGAAAAGTCTCTGGTGTAAGAATTGTGCGGCACTAATGTCGTCCCCAGTAGTTACCTTTAAACCTTCGCCCAATATAGCATGTAGTCTCTCAGTCAGGCGGCCCGGTGGCCCCAAGTTCTCGGAGGCCACTGGGCTGAAACTCTGGGTTCTTTTCGTCAGTTCGGCGTATGTGTTCATATTGTTTTTTTCTGCAATGATCACGGCGTGACCAGATCTAAGCGAACCGAAACCGATTACTGAGGGAGAAAGTAAGTCGATTACGGTGGCGTCCCATATTTTAGATATCCCACGTCCATAATTTTTTTTGTCCCATTATCATCATCATTTTATTCGCTGTGTCCGTCATCATCACCATCATTATGTGCATCATTGTATCATCACCAGTATCAACATCATCGTCGGGATCGTCAACGAAAAGAAAGATTCGCTCCTCGATATAGCGTCTGACGACACCTCTGTCGCTGGCGTTCCGCCATACGAGGTGTGTTCAAAAAGTATCGCGACTTTTGTGTTTTTTCAAAAATTATTCATTTATTCATGAATATCTATTTTGTCCCCTTCAAAGTAATCCCCATGAGATATTATACACTTGTGCCAACGGTTTTTCCAATCTTCGAAGCACTTCAAAAAAACATTTTTTTTATCTTGTTCAGCTCTTCCTTCGATGCCGTCTTTATCTCGTCAAGCGTAGCGTAACGTCGTCCTTTCATGGGCCTCTTCAGTTTAGGAAACAAGAAAAAGTCACAGGGGGCCAGATCTGGGGAATACGGTGGCTGCGGCATCATTAGTGTGTTGTTTTTGGCCAAAAACTCGCGCACAAGCAACGATGTGTGAGCAGGGGCGTTATCGTGGTGCAAAAGCCAATTTTTGTTCTTCCACAAATCCTGGCGTTTCTGGCGGATTGCTTCGCGCAAATTGCGCATAACTTGCAGGTAATATTCCTTATTGACCGTTCTACCCTGTGGCAAGAACTCATGATGCACCACGCCCCTGCAATCGAAGAAAACTGTCAGCAAAACTTTCACATTCGACCGAACTTGGCGCGCTTTTTTCGGTCTTGGTTTGTGCGGCAGCTTCCATTGAGATGATTGAGCTTTGGTTTCCACGTCATAACCATAAACCCACGATTCGTCACCAGTTATGACCCTCTGGAGCAAATTTGGGTCGTCGCGGACAGAGTCCAACATCTCATTAGCAATGTTCATGCGATGCTGTTTTTGGTCGCAATTGAGCAATTTTGGTACGAATTTCGCGGCGACCCGTCTCATGCCCAAATCATTGATAAAAATCGAATGGCACGAGCCAATCAATATGTTTAGGTCCTCAGCAACTTCTCTAACGGTGATTCGACGATAGGCCAATACCATTTTCTCCACTTCATTATTTTTTTTCGTCTGTTGTTGAAGTGCTCGGGCGTCCGGCACGCTCTTCGTCGTTCACATCTTCTCGGCCTTCTGAGAACATTTTATACCACCGATAAACGTTGCTTCGGTCCAAGGTAGCTTCTCCGTATGCCACAGTCAACATTCGGAATGCATCCGCGCACTTAATTTCGTTTTTCACACAAAATTTGATACAGGTTCTTTGATCCATTTTTTTGAATAGGTAAAAATCGAAGACGATCCAAAACACGTGCAAGCAAAGCAGCTGTCAACAATTAAGTGAACATTCAAAATGGCCGAGCTTGTCGGCATAAGTGAGAGACATGAGTACCAACATAACGCCACAAAAAATCGAAATTCGAGTATACGTAACCCGCGAAAATGCAAAAGTCGCGATACTTTTTGAACACACCTCGTACATGCCCGTCACATGTGCCGCTGTCGCTGCCGGTACCATGTAGCTGCTTCGCTTTGCCTCCAGCATAGCTGCATGCCTGACTTGGTTTCCATCTGGCGTCTACCCTGACACGACGCCGCCAACGATGTGGTCTTGGCGCTTGCCGCTTGCAGCTCTGCTGGCGGCCCGCGTCTAGGAAGAGAGGCCTGTCTGTTTCTCTGCAGGATTCTGCAGCATCTCTTCGTTCTCTGACAGAAAAGGAGCCCTTTTCGGTATCCTTATGACGAAGCGAGCTTTCCATGACCCCTCACGATGAAGGGAGCCTTCTCTGTTTATGGAAAGCAGCCATCTCCGTTTCTTTCCTACAAGGAACGACCCCATCTCTCCTCCCCCCCCCACCTGTCTATTTAACCCCCTCTGCTCTCTAGCTAACTCTGGCGGTAATCCTCCGGCAGACTTCACACTCTCATTGTTCTCTCGCTGCCACCGACTTGCACTGTTGTTACACTGGTGCTCGTCGTCGTCGTCGCTGTATTTGTCATAGCAGTGCTAGTGTTGCTTCTTAGTGCTGCTCAATAATGTCGTCTTTGATTCGTACGATGATGTAGGTCTGTTCATACAGACGGCCGACCGGCCGCATGCATACGCATCGACACGAGCACCACTCGTCGTCTATCTGTACATACAGCAAGATAGACGGGCAGACAGCCGTGTAACTGACTTGACGGCCAGCGGGCGAAAATGATGACGATAGCTAGCTACACGCGACCAATGGTTGGGTACGGGTTACCAACGCCCGGCGGTCACAGCCACGACAAATAGAGGCACCTAGGCCTACACGCGCACCCACAACACCCACACACACATAGACATGGACACTCATACAGCGCGAATTGAGACATCACTGTGTGCCGTGATACTAGCGATCCTCTGGCGACTGCTTCTTCTCTGGGGCAATTCGCTGCGGGTCGCGCCATATGTCGCTGTAACTGCGGTGTTCCGCGGTGGTCGCTGAGCTTGTTTGTACTCGATCGACTCCGCCTCGCTGGAATCAAGTGAGAGACTCGAGAAGTACGATTCTTTCTCCTCTCTCTTTCTCCTCTCTCTTTCTCTCTCTCTCTCTCTCTCTGGCCTTCCTCTCTCTCTCTCTCTCTCTCTCTGTTTCCGCTGGTAATCTCCCCGCTGTTCTTGCCGCGATGGTTGTTCCTTTATCGCGTTTCTTCCTGTGTTTTCCACCTCCTTTGCCACCCTCGCTACTAATACTAAAAAAGTAATTTCGGCTAAAAATAAAAAACGTTTTTGGACCGACCCTCAGCCAATATTTAACGTTCACGGAACTGTTTTTCACTTTGCTTCATAGGCGGACCACCATATGTGTAATACAAATGTGCAACGGTGGGGCTCGAACCTGCGCACCTATGTGTCTCCTCCAGTTGCGAGGCGGAGACTTAATCCACCACGCCACCGGGCTCGACTCGCTACTTATACTACTACTGCTACTACTACTATTACTACAGCTATTGCGATTACTACTACTGCTATTATTACTACTACCATTGCTACTACACAGCCGACACTGCGCTACGTCGTGTAAGCGTTAGCGTAAACGATTGTAACGCTCAGAAGCCCTTTTGCCCGTCATTCACGTCGTTCCTCTTTATGTTCGCTGATCTCGTTGTTCTTCGTCGACTTTCGGCCCGCTTCGAGGTCACTAGCTCGTCTCCAAGTCAAAGACGTCTGCTTCAAGAATTTTGCATCGCCTGTCACCCCTCCCCCCCCTCTAGTCTCTCTCCCCCCGCCTGGTGCCTATCATATCACATTCCCCTGGCTCCTCTCGGTCCAATTTGGTCAGCCCCTTTCCTCCATCCCATCCAACTAGCTTTCCCGTCACGCTCACTCAGCGCGACACACGCCCACACGCCGCCACATGGGGTAGCCGCAGACGAGAAAAGCGGCGAGATTTTTAAAAGACGATGACCGGCCTTCTTTCTCTCTGCCGCGTCCGTCGTCGTCGTTGTGACGGTCGGCCGTCTTGTATCCCATCCTTGTGGTCGTCGTTGTTGTTATTGTGGTTGTTGTTGTTGTTGCTGTGGTTGTTGTTGTTGCTGTGGTTGTTGTTGTTGCTGTGGTTGTTGTTGTTATTGTTGTGGTTGTTGTTGTTGTTGCTGTGGTTGTGATTGTTGCTGTGATTGTCGTTGTTGTTGAGGTACCGCGACCGCCTCCGTCGGCGTCCAATCGAGGCTCTCCTAACGTCCATACATGCCAATGCGAGCTAGCAAAGTTAATCATCGCCGGCCTGCGCGCGGCCAACAACAAGCGCGGCCTGCGACGGTAACGAATGGACGAACTGAGTCGGAAAAGTTGCCCAGGGCCTGTGAAGCAGGCACCAGTGAAGTAGTGGTGACTGGTAGGCCAAAATCTTGCCCGGACGGATTTCGTGGGAACGAAGCTCAGCGTTGTCCTGCTTCTGCCGCTTTGCACATGTCTGGTCTGTGTTCGATCCTCAAAGAGGGCGGGAGCCGTGGCGAGACAGCGCCGACGAGTAGAGGCGAGCGAGGCTGGCTGAGGCTGAAAGAATTGAAGAAACACTAACGCCCTGCACTAGGTATCCACGGTGCTGTGCTGTGTTCGCGCTGCACGGGCATCATTCTAAATTTTAACTTAGTATCGTAAATGCACGTTTTATCTGAGTTGCATATATATATATATATATATATATATATAAAGGGAGAGAGATAGAGCGGGAGAGAGAAAGAGAGATATATTTAAAACGAGTAAGTGCTGATCACGAGAAGTAAGAATACACAGGGTCAGTACATACATATTACGTAGGCTTTCGTGGACTGAGGAAACTAGCCTATCAAACGATGTCTGCGTATGTGTTTATTTTAGTTTTGTCTCTTAGGAGGGGGAAACTTTGTTTCTTCACAATTAGCAAAAATGGAAATAGCGAGGTCTACATTTTTCCGTTGCTTCATCTTGCGCAGTGTGACAGCGACTTAAAACACGACCGAGCAGAAAGGGGTAGATATCAAAAGTAAATAAGAAAGAAAGGAAAAGGTTCGTATGCGGAGGCGTTGATTGAGATAATTATTGTTGCTTTGTGACGATAGGACTGCTCGAGAAACTTCAACTAATTGAGACGACCCTCAGGACAGAGGACTGAAGCGACCATGTTGGCGGAGCCAATACAGCAGAGAGAGAGAGAGAGAGAGCCAACCCACGGATAGCGTAACGCCGAGCCGCAGAGAAGCAAGCAGCTGCTCTCTTGGGGCAGGACGGACACCAGCATCGAGAAGGTTTTGCATATGCTCGCCTCATGCGAGTCAGAAGAGATCGTTGAAAGGCGACCAAAAATGACGGTCAACACATTTGAATCGAATTAAGTTTCGAAGTACTCTACCTATATGGACATCAGTGTAACGTTTGCGCACGCGAAAACGCGAATTCCAATTAACAGGCAGATAGCTCCTTAAATAAAAGGTGCCTATGCGCTGGAAGCAACCGACGACACGCATCCCAAATCCACGCTAGGTGTGGTGACGTGCGTAGTAGGTATACTTTGAACAAGATCAACTCTCGAAGACGTATGGCCGAAGAAAAGAACCGACTGGGTAACATCAGCTATTAGGTTCGGTGTAAATCATTAGATCCTGGCCTCTACGTATGTAGCTTTTGCACAGAAGAAAGTTAATTAACAGGTTTACAGTACTGTCAGCTTTTCGTAGAGTACGTTCTTTGTTCTAATAGCAAAATATATGAACGGAAAGGTAACGCACAGTTTGACGACAGTCAGACCTCCGAGAACTTTTTGTGAAGGCTTTCGTCACGTCTCGTGTGTTTAATGCTGTCTTGGACACTACGAGGAAGTGGACGCGACGGTTTGCTCGGGGACTGTTGTCATCAATTACGTTCTATGTATGCAGAGCCAGTATAGAAGATGCGTACCGATCAATTGCGGCGGTATCACTACAATATTAGATCACATCCTAATAACACTTAGGTGTGAGCACCGTGGGCGAGTGGTGAGCTCTCCTTCGCTATATGAGCCCATATCAGCACACCAGTATAGCCCGTAATATCCTCCATGCGGTGTCAGCAAATGGGACACGACAGGCATGTAGCCTGTAAGGGCCATTGAGTATTGGTACCCCTAAGCTTAGATG
This sequence comes from Dermanyssus gallinae, assembly GCA_003439945.1. Lineage (NCBI taxonomy): Eukaryota > Metazoa > Arthropoda > Arachnida > Mesostigmata > Dermanyssidae > Dermanyssus > Dermanyssus gallinae. The sequence continues at coordinate 17,207 of QVRM01003646.1, forward strand.
TAGAAACCACCGTTCTAACAAACATCTCAAAAAGCACGGCGACTGGCCTGAACCAAATACTGGGAAGTGCTTTCAAAAGATCTAGAGGAACTCGGACGCAAGAACATTGCACGCCTATTCAACCGGAAGAGACTAAAGAAACAAATTCGGTCAAAGACAATCTAGCGACATACCGCCAAAAAGCGGTGCCGCCTGTACTACACCATCTTTGCTCACGACTCCTGTGCTATAGAACTAGTGAATGGGCGGCGGAGAGGATAAAATAATGGGCGGAACACAGTTGGTTTTAGGCTTAAACGGCGGTGCGCTTTTCGACTGTTCAGTTTCCTATGGTTTCGAGTATGTGGGGAAGAACGGTAGGAAATTCTTGACAACCAAGGGCTTGCCAAAACATTTATTAACTGCTAAGGATGCTGTACATCGATAAGAAGAGTAATTCAGACATACGCCGAGTACACCTTATAATATGTTCAAACGAGGGCGGGCCACTCGCCAGTGATATCCACCTGATGTCCACCCGTCTTTATTGTGCCTACTCTATATAAATCAAGTATTTCAGTGCGTAGGTAGAAAAAAGCCTTAACCTTTCGTCATAGGCTGTCGCCCGACATTCAACGAGGAAACGCAGCATCTGTTTGAGACACAGTGTTGAACTGGTCTAATCAGCTGGCTTAGAGAGCCAGATGATTAGCCCTTGAAATAATAACAATCGTGGAGACGATTGTTCACTTCAAAGTGTTAACACAACAAAGTTGTATAAATTAGGTTATAGATCAATTAATTTGAAATTTGATTTGAATCATTCGGAATGAGGATAATCAAAAACGGTGGCTCCGTTTGGCAAGGAAAATTAATCTAGGTACAGGGCCAACCTTTGCCAGTAGAGAGGACATACAGATATTTCGGCATCGAGTTGTCAGACTCAGAAAATTTTTGCAGGAGGCTGTTCTGAGAAAAAATGCAAACGCACTCAGAAATCAACTACGGGCGCTAACTACCGTGCCTTTGGTGTTTCAATAGATCTGAAATTTCAAATTTGTTCTACAATGCGGTGGCGGTGCTATCGCTTTCTTATGTAAAAGCAGTTACCGTGATGCCTGAGCAAGCTAACAAATGTTCCAAATCCAGGAGTTAGTGAGATGATTGCGGTATTCATCAAAGTCAAGATGGGCTAGTCGAGCTTTAGAGCTCGGGTGCCTAGGAAACGTTACTTTGCCTGATGCGATCTATGGACGAGTATCGGTGGTCAAAAACCTTTCTTAAAATTATGAACATATTAGGATTATATTATATTCATATGTGCAGATGGAGAAGTTGGTGAAGGAATTTTTGCGAGGACATCACATCACCGACTTGACACTTGGGGGAAGGCCGAAGAACATTCAACTCGTCGATCGTGAAGCAAGTGCGCAAGATGCAGAAACAAAACCACTAGACCTCGATTGGCGGCGCGAAGCCTAGCCTCACTTAGTACCGAAACCACAATGAACGGTGCATGAGCACATATACGATAACGCCCGAGGCTCTGCTGGCTTTGTGCCAAGCAGGTATGCTACTACCAGAACTCATGGGCATCCCCGATCGACACTAAAACACTGAGGGCCATAAAAATATATATATAAAATATTGTGATGATATATTAATTATTTACCATACGTTTGCACACTCGGCAGTGCTCGCCTTAATAAAAATTGTGGTAAAAAGGTGTCACGTGAAGTTAAGAATCAGTTGGCCGTGTCCTTGCTTGATGGTAGCCCCCGCTCTTATGGACCCGGTGCGAGCGGTATATCCTCAAGGTTCCTTGCAAAGTTAAAACGGTGAGATCCATAAGATTGCTTTTCGTGACGCTGAGCCCCAAGAGCGTCCTCGCAGATTCGGAGTCCCATACACCACTCATAGAGATAGAGATGGATCCGAATCTGCGAGGCGTCTAAAACCCAGACCTCGGTAGGTGTTGTTATTACAAGGTCGGGCTTTAGACCCGGTGCGCCCGGTCGGCGGAATACTCGCTCACAAACCACCTCATAACCCCTTTCGCGGAGAAGACGCGCTACGCGATCACAGACGTCGTCATGTCTCTTTATGGTTCGTTTGTGTGTTGTATCGCACATCCGAGCGACATGAGCCAACGTCTCAGGCGCATGACACCCGTGCCTACAACGTTTGTTGTAGCCCGCGCGTCCCCTAGCCAATCTGGCACGCGTTGGTAGTGCGTTGATCCTGAGCTTTAGTAGGTTTAAATACTTCTTACCAGATAGGTAGGGCATACCCTTAATCCAGGAATGTACAAAGGGCATTTTGTGTGCTTTTTTAAAATGTGCCTCATTGAACGTGTTGTGTAGTTGTTGAGACCAGTAATCGGTCTCTTGTGTAGCGGTCTCAATGGAGGTTCCCAAGCGCTCGCAAAAAAGGCTTGTTTTCGCAAGATCTTTTTTGAAGTGCTCGGTGGTTAGCATCTATATATATACGTTCCGGTGTATACCCTAGACGTGTATTTAATTCAATTTAGTAGTTATTTCACCATGCAATTAGTAGACAGTTGATTTATTTTTCACATTGTGACAATACGGTCTCACAATATGTATTCAACTGAATGATAAGGATGAATGGGTTACGCATTTTCTGCACACACAAGTATATGGTAGCGTTTAATATCATACCTTCCACAAAAGCTACAAACACATTCTTTAATATTAAAGCAGCTGAGTTTCATGCATACGTGATAGTGGTATCCATGCCAAGTTTGCTATCACCAGAAGACTACTAAAGATGGAGCATACCAATCGGTAGAACTTTTTTTACTGGTCCAACATATAGAATGGGATAATATAGATAATATGGGACAAAAGCCAAATTATTAAAAAAAACATATGTTAAGTCCCGTAGAAGACAATATTAGGAGAAGCGTCCAAATTGTGACGAATACATGATCGGGTACGAGCCAATCTGCCGACTTGCCAAAAGCACTCGGCTCATGAATCGGCGCAGTCAAAACAAACAGTGACTGACAATCATCTTATTTATTCTAGTTTAGCCTTCTCTCTCGATACCCTATTTCTTTATTTTTGCTTGTTCGCGGGCTTCGCCGTGAGCCACACTTCCATCTGCGGCGGCGCCTTCGACGGGACCGAGACTTTTCCTAAAAGAAGCTTTTCCCTGCACGATCCTTTTCCCTCCTCGACCGCCACCTGTCACCTCGTCTCTCAACCGGGATAAATCAAATCGGGACATCGTCAGGATTCACTATCATTAACATCAACATCATTCTTGTTTGTGTTGTTTGTGTGTCTGTCCAAAAGTAATACGCGGCTGTTTGTTTAGACGAAAGGTTGTAGCAGTCTAACGAGGACGACAACGATAGCAACATCTATAAGAACAACACGCACGTGATATATATATATACATATATATATATAGATATATATATATATATTATATATATATCTATATATATATATGTATATATATATATCACTTTTATTGTATTGTATTGTATTGTATATATATATATATATATATATATATATATATATATATATATATATATATATATACATATATATATATATATATACACCCGGATGGATCGAGCACTATGGATTATAGATGTCGGTCGCGTATCGCCCCGAGATAGACATTTAATTTAACTGCCACCGCTTATTCGCACTCACCACTCTCCATCCTGACAGCAACGCCAACGTCCACACCAATCGGGACTCCATGAAGATAAGACGACCTGGCCATGATAATCATTAGCCAATTATTGCCGTTAGCCGTTAGAAACAATAGCCGTTTCTAACTACTATTGTTTCTAACTACTTGCAGTCGTTGGCTAATAACTGTGGTTAGCAGGCGTAGTAAGCCGTCTATTTTATTATCATTACTATTAATCTACTATTGTTCTAATTAATATTATCATTCACATCATGACTATCATCATACGATCTCGTTTTTAAACTAAGTGGTTTGTTAACCCGGCCGAGACCGTAACCGAGACGACTTAACACCGAGATGACAAGCACTGCAACTTTTTGTTGGCTCACTGGATTAGGATAGAGGGTAAAGATGTGCTTCTACGCATGCGCGCCTATTTATGTATATGTTCTTTTATGAGCGTAGCATATCTAGCAAGATCTAGATAGAAACGATTGGCCGAGAACCACTTCGGCGGACTCTGGATACTGGATCTTTGCACGATCTCACGCACGTGCCGCATGCGTCCGTGGGTCGTCGTGAACGTCACTGAAGGCAGCTACCATTCCTACCATTCCTCCACTCTAATCACGTATCTATTGTCCATGTTCGGCTTGAGTGTATGTTTAGAGGTGTTGTTGTTCTGCTGAATGCATGAGTGCAGCGTCGACGTGTACGACGGTACAGCAGGAATACAGAGTACTCCTGCTGTACCGTCGGTAGTACAGAGGAGCTTAACTTATAACTTAAAACTTCTTTTTATATTAGCACTATCCTCATTGAGGGTGGTATTTCGCTATCGTACTGACGAGTCCGTATGCACGCCGTATGCCTGGCTGTCTGGCCAGCCATCGGTCCCCCCGTTATCTGTGTACACTGTGTGTGTGTGTGTGTGGTGGTTTTTGTCACAGAGATTAATTGGTAAAATTCATTTAGCCACAACAGGTGGCTTTAACTTTAATCTGTAATCTAGGGATTATCAGAGAAAGTGCTTGCGCAATTGAAGTTATTTGAATTTGATGTTTCCAGAGAACAACATTGCAATTGATCTCCCGACGACACAAGTCAAACTTCGTGTCGTTTGCTGTTACGTAGAAAATTCAATACATTTTAGCAGTCGGCAACTACAGTATGCCCATCGTTGAGTGGTCAACAGCTGGTCTTTCGGGTTCAGATACCAAATAGGCGCTCTTTGTAAAGTGTTTTTTTCTGAATATGTATTTTTGGTGACTCGTTACGATGTCCGCGCATGATGCTGTATCGATATTTGACTTCGTACTTACTACTGATTCTGATTCATTTAGTTAACCATGTATTACCCGCTCCTGTTGCATGTCTCTCAGTCATAACGCTGTTAGCTTTTCGGTTGTAGTTGATTCTTGTGAAAGATCAATTTGTCCAGAGAAGCTTCACTACAAAGATATCGACTTGTTCCAAGTCACTGCCTACGTTGACATAATTGACACGTCCTCTTAACCGCACTTGTAAGTCTGTAAATGGCAGGTACACAAAGTTGTCTTTACTTAATTACCATGTACACTCCATCCTTTGACACGTGTTTCGACTCAGACAAAAGGTTCTAAACTACACCGCATTCTTAGAAAGTCATATTGCCGCTGATTCTCACGTCCCTCACCGTATTAAAAAAGCAAACAAACGGCAAAAAGCGCTAATTAGAAAATTGGTTTCAGGGATACTAGTACATGCTTTCGCTATGCCAACTATCGAGTTACAGGCACAGAGTCGTTTCCTGTGATCAATACATACGACGCCACGATTACCTTGGAAAAAGCAAATCTTTTAGCAAGTCGGTTCGCATCTTTATATCGTTATCCGACTCGCGATAAATCAGTCAGCGGTCCTCTACATGTAACAGTGTCCGTTTCAGTCCTTCACCGCCCAGTTGAACTCGGAGGTGATATTTTCTGAGGTACAGATTTGCAATTCTCTCACAAAGCTGAAACCGATATTAAGCTTTACTCCCGATGAGATACCGCATGTTTTTACAAGAAGTTGCCTCTCTTCCTCTCTGAGCCATTTAAAACCCCGATCCATAATATGGGGCAAATAGCATGTGGGAGAAATTGCAGTGCTCTACTGCACGTTGCATCTCATCAGCAAAAAAAAATATGTTACCAAAACAGCAAAAGGTATTTGTGTCGCACAAACGGATTTTTTTTGTAAAAAACAAGCTAGTCGATTCCGCTCAACACGGCTTTAGGCTCATTGATTAACGTCTAATCAACTTTCTGTGATGTTACTGGAGTGGGGTATGTTCATCAGTTACAATCCTCATTCCACTGCGTATATTTTAACCGGAGGAGTGCTTTTGATCGTGTTGTTGATCATTGCTTTTGCTACTTGGGAAACTGGAGAGCATTATTATACGTACTTTCACAGTGAATTGGTTTCGCACTTTTTTTACGGAATCGGTATTTTCGCGCAAAGGTGGATTGTGATCTCAGTCACTCATTCCTTAAGCCCTCAGGGCACTTTAATTTCTTTGTTACATGCAATGTGTCTACATGATATTAGTCTATTTTATCGTTTAAGGTAAACTATCTTGAAAACGCAGATGATCTCAAAGTGTACTGCCAAATTGAAAATTAACGTGATCACTAAAAACTTCTACAAACTGGTGTTGAGCGCTGGTGTCCGGAAAATGAATTGCTGCTATCTACGCATAAATGAAGAACATTTAGATTATGTCTATCTAATTAATGATGTCACACAACCTACAACAACTGTAACCCGCGGCCTTGGTGTTAAGGTGTCTGCTGAGTTCGATTTGAGCCTTCGTCAACTAGTCAACTCCTCTCTAGTCCTAATTATTACAATTTCAAGATATTCTTTTGTAAATCCAGATGTAAATGGATAGACACTGTATAGCTGCATTCCACAAAGAAGCTCCGCTAGAGATGTTCCGTAAACCGCGAGTACGTTAATCTTCCAGAAATTGCGTTACTACTATGATGCCAGCACGTGTGATTGTTATTTCAGTTGCAACGCGCACCTAGCGTACAACTTCTTTGACGTTAAACCAAACTCTCTAAGAAGTCGGTGCTCCGTCTAACTGAAGCCAGTTGCACACGCTGAACACATAGTAACAGCGTGTCTCCTCAACTTATATGAAAGTGAATACATGAGAGATGTTTCCGTCAACCTGTTTCCATGTCAGACATATTTAATTGGCTTATTTCATCTACCGTTTTGTGTACAACAACGCCCTTTTGGAAATAGAAATGTTATCTTCTCTCTCTCTCTCCCTCTATATATATATATACATATAAATAAATATATATATATATATATATATATATATATAAATATATATATATATAAATATATATATATATATATATATATATATATATATATATATATATATATATATATATATATATGTATATATATATATATATATATATATATATATATATATGTTTATGTATTTTGCGTATGAGGGCACACTTAGTAGTGTCTATGTCCACCGGATGGCACTTTGGGCCACGCGACCTTATCAGGGGTGCGCGCAACGACAACAACATCGAGAACAACAACAACAACAATAACAATGATGGTGACGAAGGCGAGACACTCGGTAGCTAGCTGGAGCATTATGAGAGGGTGGAGAGTCTATGAGAAGTGTGTGCTTGCTTCATGAGACGAACTGAGTGGGGTGAACTGAGCCAAGCAAGCCGGGGGTGTTGGATTGATGTTGTAGTATTATCATCATCGGCAGCCGGAGAGAGAGAGAGAGAGACGGAGGTGGTAGTGCACTGCGCCGGAGGTAACGGAGCCGGGGGTATGGGGTGAAAAAGGCATCGAACGCATGCTGGCTCACCTTCCGTTGTGATCTCTCGTTGCCTGCTCGAGCGGCGGATAAATATCAAACGGGGATTACAAGCCTAATCCTCGTTCGATTCGCTCCCTTCATCTATGGCAGGCCGGCTCGTGCATCTCTCGTTTCTTGCTCTCTCTCTCTCACATACATACAGCCCGAGAGAGCAGAATTCCGGGTCCCCCAGACCAGACGAGACTGGACCCCATGCACCCCCATGATCCCCCCCCCCCCCAGCCTCCGCTGGTCCCACATCTCACACGTGAACAGAGACTAACGACTGTAGACAGTGACGCCGACTGGCAACCGAATTGGAGAGACCAGAATCCAGGAAGGAACGCCTGTCGTTTCGCGGTGGCTTCATCGTCGTTCGTTTGAACGGCCGCCGGGACACTGGTGACTGACTCCACTCCACACACACACACGGCAGTATAGTCGCAGGTAGGTATGGAAAAAACAAGAAGTTGTCGCATCGCAGGAACAACACAGTTTCGCAGCGCCATCGCTAACACTAATATCAGCATTGCTATGCAACGGTATTTTAACAACAATTTGGTGAGAAAATTGTCGAACATGCATGCATATATATATATATATACTATGTATATATATACAGGGTGTTCCTATTTGTGTGTCCAAAACGCTAGGGTATGGTCAAACTCGGTGAGAAAATCATTTTTGCTAATGGGTGGAAGCCGGGAAAACGTTTTGTTTAGGAGTGAGGATGAAATTTATAAAAGCAGTTATTCTGTCTTTTTTCTCCTACATAGCTGTCCAAAATCTACGTTTGCGGGAGAACCAGTCAACGCACAAAGGAACCGATCATACCGGCGTGGCGGAAAATTCTGCACAATAAAGTATACATTACTAGCTTGCGTAGCAAAAAGCGAATAGCCAGATTAAGGAACGTCATAAAAAGTCAAAATGTTACGTTAACGCTTTTTTGTGCAACATCGTAATTTTTTCCATTACGACCAAAAATGCACGCCCAAAAGACTACTCTCAGGCAATAGCAGATTTAATGCCCACTACATTCGTACTAAAATGATGGTGCTGCGTTACGTAGTTGCCAAGTGACTAAGCTTTTTCGACAGTCATAGTTGTTATGTTTCACGTTGAAGTTTTCACGTCCAGAACCGTAGCATTTTGCCAAGACGTTTCCGCCCCCTCTTTCCATTAGAAAAAATTATTCTCTTGCTGTGTTCTACCAAACCTCAAAATATGTACTTAACTTTCTCATACACCCTATGCAAGTATGCATGCCTTCGCTTTCGATATGACTGTCGAAAAAGCTTAGTTACTTGGCAACTACGTAACGCAGCACCATCACTTTGGTACGAATGTAGTGGGCATTAAATCTGCTATTGCCTGAGAGTAGTCTCTTGGACGTGCATTTTTGGTCGTAATGGAAAAAATTACGATGTTGCACAAAAAAGCGTTAACGTAACATTTTGACTTTTTATGACTTTCCTTAATCTGGCTATTCGCTTTTTGCTACGCAAGCTAGTAATGTATACTTTATTGTGCATAATATTCCGCCAAACACGCCGGTATGATCGGTTCCTTTGTGCGCTGACCGGTTCTTCCGCAAACGTAGATTTTGCACAACTATGTAGGAGAAAAAAGACAGAATAACTGCTTTTATAAATTTCATCCTCACTCCTAAACAAAACGTTTTCCCGGCTTCCACCTATTGGCAAAAATGATTTTCTCACCGAGTTTGACCATACCCTAGCGTTTTGGACACACAAATAGGAACACCCTGTATATATATATATATATATACTAACGTATGCACGTGTATGTATATGCATATATCAAGCTTAATATATACGGAGAAGATAAATTAACTTTCTCTCTCTCTCTCTTTCTCTAGGTTTACATTTAGCTTTCACTGCAAGCTAATCAACAAAGAGAACAACCACTTTTACTACCACTACTACCACTTCTACACAGGGCCACAGAGTGTTGAGCCATCCAGTACTATGAACCCTGTCATCCCATAGAACCCAACTGTTATTTTACACGGCGCATTAGAGCACCCATTGTAGAGAAACCTTGTTCTATTTAGCCACCATTACAACGCATGTGCCCGACGACAATGTCGGCAAGGCCTCGAGTACATGTGGCGTGTGTTTAACACTTGGTTATATGCCGTCAGCTTAAATTAAGCTGAACTTTCTTAATTATTAACTTAAGATACATGTTTAAAACGGGAATGCTATATACCACGCTAACTTTCATATATAATGAAACACGCACACAGCTTTATTCATTAGCAAATACACTCGAAAGCATACAACCTGTGTAGTGTTAATTTTTTTTTTTCTAGATGACATTATCACAATTATATGTTCAACATATGTTTCGTTTGGTATAAATAATTCCGCACTCACAGCATGGTCGAAATTCACTGCATTTAACAAAATACAATACCAGTTTCTTAGAAACGGGTGCTGTCCTTCATCACTATGTCAGTTTTTACCTGACAACCAGCACTCTATCCTAGACCACCAGAACAAAATACGCTTTTATGTGGGTCGTCTTAGTCTTCGAAATGAGTCTCCTTGCATCATAAGACTGTGGTTTATATTATCGGTACTGGTCGGCACGTGTACACAAGGTATATCGTGCACAACCCAATGACTTCGCCAAGTTGGCAATCAATGCCGTTGCCGGTTCCGCTCGCAGATGTGCGCTAAATGCCACGCAATGAGCTAGCTGCCAGACGCATTGGCGGTCTTTGCACTTTTTCGCCCGGTGGGACGATCGCTGAAGTGTTCAAATTGTATATAATGAGGACTGTGTTGTAATTATGTTCCATCTTGGGATGCAATGTTATTGCAAAATAAACAATATGTATATTGTTTATTTTTGATGGAAAATAATTCGTCGAAACAAGACGATGACAGCGTGTTCTCGTCAAGCATCTACAAAGGCCCGCTGTTGAAAAAACTCTCAACAGCGGCCTCTTCTAGATGCTTCTCTCCCCAATCATCTCGTCCCGATTTTTCGAGCGTGCCTAAGGACAACTTTTATGACAAATATTGCTGTTTAAGTATTTAGGTCTAGTTCGAGCACGCAAGCTTGTCTACAAGCATTACTTGATTTGAAGAAAAAGGTGAAGCGCACGTGGAAATGGTTGTAAGTTTCAGGGTTTTCTTGCAAGGGCGACGAAGAGACCAGACTAAGTTAAACCTAGATGATGTCACTGACATCTCGGCACGTGCCGAGAAAAATAACTGCTGAGTTAGCCGAAATAAGATGATTTAACTATATGTTAGGTTAAAACCTTCGCTTAATTTAGCACAGAAAACGTTGATATTATACATTTTGTCACTGATGGTTGGTCTTTGTTTAGGGCCAGCCTATTTGGAGAAGAAACAACAATTGACTCGCAATCGTAGGACTTACTACAAATGTTTTTCTATTCATTTTAAAATGCAATCTTAAATTGCTTTGACGATTTCCGGCAAATGGCAAAGTACAGGAGCTTGCCGACGTATTAGACGATATACAAGACAGCCCACCCAGTGTGTTGGTATGGCTGGGAAGCGTAATCGTGCCAATTTTTTCATTGACCTTAAATGGCTTCGCCAGTCAAACAACGTCAAGAGCCCTCAGGAGGGGAGTTAGGTTATTTCGTTCTTTAACCTGAATATAATTTAGTTATTTATTTAGAATTCATTTGTTGCGTGTTTAGGTATTGGCATTTAGATTGCTGTGCCCTGTGCCAAAGTGCATCTGTGCCTTAAGTTTGGCGCTGACTTTCCATAGATAAGTGGGTGTCGCATTCCTTGGCCTGCCTATTGGTTAGCAGATAACATCCGCAATATGCCAAGCAAACTTTATGCTTGAGTTAGTTTATTGTTAACTTCCAGTGGTTTTACCCTAGTGCGCTCTCGGATGGCCATACACGCCGCGCTGCCATTCTACACTTGACATTCTGTAAATTCCCACCAGGTGTGTTTATATATATAAATATATATACCTGTATATATATATATATATATATATATATATATATATATATATATATATATATATATATATATATATATATATACATATATATATATAAACAGATATATATATATATATATAGAGAGAGGCGAGAGCAAGGTAGCGCCTGTAGGTGTGGCACAATATTGATATGGATACACGCGGATGATGGAGACACGCGCGTGTCTTAGTCAAGCAACGTTTAGTCGAAAGCTAGCGGGGGTAGTCGCTCGGCGGGGGACACTTTGAGCAGCAGAGGGCAGACGGCCAGATGAGCTTGGTCGACTTTCTTCTCGCGGCGCCTGTTTGCAATCGAATCGCAAGGGGTAGGATGGTGTTGATGATGATGATTATTATGATGATTATGATGATGATGATGATGATGTTGATGACGACGGTGATGACGACGACGACGACGAAAAAGATGGTGACGCACACGTGTCGTTGCCAAAGTCGTTAGCGGCAGCGCGACAATTCGACTGGCAATCCGCTGGCTGCTGCTGCAGCAGCACCCCCGACTGGTTCCCCACCGGCGTACTGCACAAATCCAGACTGAGCGACGCGACGCCCGGTCTGGTGGCTAGTGTTGGTGGCGCGAGCGGCGGAGGTTGTCCATGATCGAAACCTGTCCATCCATCCATCTATCTACCCGACAAGGCCTAGCAGAGATCTCTCATGAACGATGCTCGTCGATATATACGACGCCATTCTCGTTGCTGTCGTTGTTGTTGTTGCTGTTGTTGTTGTTGTTGTTGTTGTTGTTAACACTCAATATGATCTAGCTAAAAACAAGTTGTATTTTTCTAACTTGGATACATGGAACCCCATAGGTGACGCACTAGCACGTCTTCACTCATCTTGTGCGCATATATCGTCCTATGCTGGAAAGATTTTAGCACTGTATTTGCTGCAACTCACCGTCGCCTACTTCGGTATATCGTATTCTGATACCACAGGCGTCTTTCTAGACTTCACTTTTGGCTCAAAACTTTGGCTCTTTGCGTACAACACGGTCCTGCGTCTTTCTCATTCCCCAATTAAATTAGTCCATAGCCTATGCGATCTAGTTGACATGATTACCTCGTGAAACGCTAGTAAGATGAAGAGCACAGCGAATGGCGCCCTCGAACATTGCCACCTGGCTCTCTCCCCATGGGCTTTGACCGCCCCATACACATATACGCTAGAAAGATTTTAGCATACTTTACTTCTGAACGAGCGAAAGTTGCACCGCAACAAAACGTGATACTAGAGATGTGCCACGTCGCCCTCTTCAGTGAAGCAGACTGCCTTGACGTGCTCCAGAACATCGGTTTCACGGGCATCCCCCACATGCGTACTACGCAGTTGCTAAGGCCACCAAATACCACCAGTGGGGAATCTCTCTACACTTCTCTTGCGCACACGCCGGGCACCTCTGACGACGCACGCGGATGTCTCGTGGTAGTAGACCACAGCAGTACTGTGAGCAGCCCCGCTGTGGCATCACGCGACTGAATGGATCACACGCCAGTACGCGTCTCCTGGATAAAGCGCAGAGGCCATTGACTTTCAAGGTAGAAGATCTAACAAAACCGCAACCACCGCTGCAGTCTGAGACTAGCTGGCAGATCCCATGGGACCTACGCGTCCTGGCAACCGCAGTTCGACAACCCGGAACCTCACTTTCTCAGGCGGACCTCGGATAATCGATGCATGAAACAAAACATAGGTGGAGACCCAGCCGCGTCAGCCGGGTTTCTGAGCCCGCTTCATTATCTCGGATCTGAGAGAGTGGTTCAAGGTGCGAGAAGGTTAACCTTCCTACTCACCTGACCTCCTCTTGCCTGTGGGTTGCATTCCTTTAAATCTTGGGTCGTTTCACAAAGGTAGGGCGCTCAATTCCCCTGGTTGGGCCCCGAACCAGGAACTTGTGGTCGCAAACTTCTGTCTGAGGTGGGCAATACGCATCACGTTACCATCATGCTCACGGAGGGGGTGACATCTTCGAAGCGCCTGGACTGATGCGTTGTAATCGCTGCAAGTCACATGTTTATAAATATTTGAGGCTGTTAACAAATGCATTATTTCCCGAGGGTTGAATTAGACGTCAATAAACTAGTCCTTGTATCTACTGCAAGGTACGACATTGAAACCTTTAAATGTAGATATTTCAACTCAGCACTAATCGGCATAGCTTGACAATATAAACATGCTGAAAACGTTACACACAACACGCTACTAATAAAATCAACCGAACAGCGTGTTCTCTCAGTGCAAGCTGTTTAAGTATTACCGATGCATCATTTCACATACCTTGACAATTAGGTATAACAGGGAATAATTAAATTTGAAGACACAAATGTTCCTTAGGGCTCTATGTCAATACAATGCAAATAATAACAAACCAAATAAAGTTTCCATGGATAAAAATGTTCCTGTCAACTTTTTCTTTGATATTAAAACTACTACAACCAGCTTATGTAGATACTGGTGCTAATCGTTATCCAGTCGTGTAAGCAAAACTATTTGCTTGCATTCCTGCAGAACATTGAACAAGATGAAAGTTTGTGCGATACTCAAACAGTTATAGTTCAAGTGACCTGAACTGAAATGAAAACGAAAAAACATTTACCATCTGTCGAGCCTCGGTATATTCCTCAGAAAGTGTGTCGTACGTTCAAAGAATAGCGATAATTACAACGGCCTAAAGTCTTTAAAATTAATGAAATAGCTCAATTTTGACTCTGTTATTGGAAATTATGAGTTTGTCTAATTGATTCATTAAATGCTACTTGCTGAGCAATTTGTGTGCAAGGACGAATCATGGCAAGCTCATCATCGCATTGTTTTTTTTTTTGATAAAATAAGTTTCGGGGAATTCTTGCACGCGCAATGTTGGCAGCTAACACTGATTAGTGCAGGAGTCACAAACCCACTAAACGTCGGGATCTGCCCTGTCCCACTAAACCGCAAGTTTCTTTCGGCCCACCCCGTCAGGCCCAGATTTGCGTGGCATTACTTCGGCACGTTATCGCATCTAAATTACATAAATAATATTTGTGCTTCTGTCTATCATCAACAACAGAGAGTAACTAGCTCAGTCGAGGCAAAAGGTTCTAACCGTCGCGTCTCTCAGTTCCTTCTGATCGTCGAATCAAAACTAGCTACTAACGAGATACCCAACTTATCAATTACAAACTGGTAAATGACTGCACTCAGTTCGACTATATATATATATATATATATATATATAATTATGATAAATAAATATATGTGTAGTATTCGTAAATAATTATATATATATATATATATATATATATATATATATATATATATATATATATATATATATATATAATTATGATAAATAGATATATGTGTAGTATTCGTAAATAATTTATATGTACATGCATTGTTGCAGTAATTACGGTAGAATATGGAACCGAAACCTGTTTTTCGGCAGGCAAATCGTGCTAAAGTAAACCCGCCAACTTTCTATTTGTTGAAGACACAGCGGTACATTGCCAATCGAACCGCTTTCTGTTTCGTGCCCAGTTTTTTAACAAACGCAGACGCATAATGGGCATTTCCTCGTGATTTGGTACTAAGCCCAAACATGCCGTTAGGCATTTTATTATTTTGGCCTATCTTATTGATGATATTTATCATAAATATGGTAGATATATGATATCTACCGTAAGGTATGCGCCTAGATGTCCACATTTAAGATAACGATACTTCAAAAAGGATGTTGAGTCAGATACTCTCTGACTGACTGTTGATTACAGCATGTCCAATGAAATAACTACATTTTCGACTGATGACAAGTAGAACCGAATTGTTACACCCGGCGCAACGACGCAATAGGAGAGTACTGCTCACTTCGTCCAGCTATTGGAGGGTTGACATAATGCCATGTCGGTTGAACGACCGTTGTGTTGTGAACCCGGCGGTTGACGTCCGACCGTCTAACTGTTCACCAGTCTACAATGCTCCACTATTACAAATAGCACAACATTTTTTTGTACTACTCAAGCTTGGCAGACATATGATGTAAGATACGTCTATGTCAGATAAATTCGAGTGAAGCCAAGAACAGCACCAACAACAACAATATAATAATTGCTGCTGTTGCTGAGATGAATTCACATTTGTGATGCGCCACGCAATTTATACGATTGTCGCTGTCACACTGCCGGGAGTGCTTCTCATTATCGTGAGCAATTCGCATTCCGCAATCGACACACCATCACCTTTGGCTTATCTAGCTCCGCTATTGTAGAGAGCCGTGTAGAGAGAGATCGGAGGAGTCGCGAGAGGAAGGTCGGCAACTCAATCGAAATCAATGTACGTCACGCAGGCAGGCAAGAGCCTCTGATTTTAAGAGGAAACAGTTTACCAACAGTCTTTAATAGGCAAGGAAGACGAAATGAAGTAACAAAACAACTAAACAGTGGTTTATTAGTTAGTAGCGTACATAATCAGACGCAGTCATATCGAGTTGCGACTGGCCCCGCAACCACGAATGGTTTTGATTTCTTCGTCGAACGTCAAGAGGATGAAAATGACGACGCACTGAAGGCCCGAAATAGCTGTAGCATAGCTGTAGTAGAAATAGAGCATCCGCTGATGTTTGTAGTTGGTAACAGTAGTGGTAGTTGACGCAGTGGTGGAACAACACGCCTGCAGCGGGAACACAGCCGTCGTCGACGCGGCGTCCTGTCCTGTTAAGACTGGATCGTTCCACTATTTCTTCTTACGGTATTCGGCGGTTGCCGCAGCCGCTTTGCTGGAGACAGAATGAAAATTATTTATTTAAGAATATCATCATTATGTATATATGTATATATATATATATATATATATATATATATATATATATATATATATATATATATATATATATATATACATATAATCTTCCCAGTGCACACGTTGTCGGAAGACAGTTGTCGCTCCACTTGCCAATCATCAACAAAATGCCTACATGCATATACATATATATACCAAATTATATGCACTTTCTGTAGTCTCAGGCCATTTTGTAGATAAGGTAAAAAAGAGGTGACAAAATAAAGAAGTAATAATTAAGTTTTTTTGGACGTAGTTTTCCTGAAGAATTTCTGCAAACGTGATCAAGTTTCAAAGAACACTTAATTAAATAGTTACCTTGTATATATATATATATATATATATATATATCGAAAATGATGGCGCAATCTATATTCTAGGTATATGGGTGTCGCTGCCAGGTTGCCGAGGGGAGTTTCCCGTTATCGTCAGCGATCGCATTCTGCGATCGACGCATTTTCACGTTTGGCTTATCTCGCTCCAATTGTGTAGCCGTGAGACATCCGAGGATGCAAGGTAAATACGTTGTTGGACAAGATAAGGTAAATATTAAATAGGAACCACCTCACGCTGGCGAATATTAACTAAATCGAGAAGTGTTTTTCATTACGCATATAAACCGACTGCTAGCTTGTTGATGCGAGCAGGGAGTCGCTTTGTCTATATCACGCCAGTATATATATATATATATATACTACTATCGGTCATCATTAATCATTCAGGCTGAGGATTGCGCGTACAGTAGCCTACGAATGTTTCATTTTTGAGTGGAAAGCTAAAGTCGAACAGGTTAGACGGGAGATTGCGGGTTCGGACATACTCAATGCCGTGCAAATTTGGTCTGGTCCTGAAAGTTGCCACGCACACACCAGGTACATAGTGCATGGTTATCGCTACGTGGCATGCTCAAACGTGCATGGACCACGACTCGTGCACGCCGCCTCTCATGGCGACGTGCACGAGTCGTGGTCCTGCCTACCATGCAGAGAAATGGTGCGGCACTCGAGCATACATCGTTGCACGACTTCTCTCGACGGAGGGGTGAAGACATTTCAGTGGACTTAAGGAAAACCTCATACGTGAAGTGTATATTATACTCAATTAGAAGTAATGCAACTAACAATCTTATATATATATATATATATAAGATTGATACTGGTTGAGCAAGTGGTTCAACCAGTCCTATCTGTGAAGAAACAAACAAAACGCAATCCTAAATTCATGGCGATAGACTAAAGTCAAAGCCAATCATATATGACGTATGACAACGAGAACTGAAGAGAGATGTAGAGCAGGGTAGAGACACCGCCCGATGAGCTGCTAGGCCTTTGAGGAAATAGACCGAGGTCATACCATTCTGGGACGTCGCGATAGTCCTCGCAGGTGAGGGAGTAGATTGAGACGCCCGTGCCAGGTCCGCAGCTGATCAGGCGAGGCTTGTGGTCGACGCAGGTGATGAGCTTCGTGCAGTCGCCCGGATGCGGATAACGTGGGAAGGGCTCGAACTTTGCCGACAAGCCCTCGGATTTGTCGGGACAGCGGAATCCGACGATGGCTATTGTGAACAATCAATCATACGTTTACCGCCATTCATTATTAGTTTGACAAAATCTGGATGCAAATGCCGAGTACGCTTAATGGATTCTTACGTTTAGGCTTGAAAAACATACGGGACAGAATGCCCAAGCGCAATCGATATAAAATTATCGCTTCACATTATCTGCACTATGCGGGTGCGACACATTTATATGGATATCTCAATATATGCATACACGTTTATGTATATATATATATATATATATATATATATATTGCGTGCTGATTTATTTATATAACTTCATGTTATATAATGTTAGCACTTTGGAGCGGACGATTGTCTCCGCGCGAACGTGTGATCACGGGTCCTCTAACGCAGGGTTAGCCCAGTTGAACAATATATATATATATATATATATCAATAAACACATATTTTATATATATGCACACACAAAACATGGTCGATATGAATACAGGTCGGCCATTTTGGGCTAGGCAGCCCCTTTTTGAGTTGTTAAACAGCAGAAACATAAGGTGTTCTTAGGGCAGTTGCCGCGCTCACCCTCCGAGTCGCATCCATCGACGAGGTCGGGCCAGTTGCAGGTCTTCGAGCGATCGTCATACGCCAGCCCTGGCTCACAGTCCTTCACGTGCGGGGTGCCGAACTCACAACGGACGTACTGCACACAGTTGTCGGCCGGATACAAACCCCACTGGTAGTAGCATCCCGGCGACGATTCAGGCGCGGGCACCTGGCGGTCAACAAAATGAAGCACACAATAAATAAGTCGTGGATACTGAGTGAAATGCTGGCCCTTAACACGCAGTACTTGCCTATACAGCCAACGACTGCGTATATGCACTTTACTAGCGTGATCTAGGGGGCGGCGAGTATGCTAGTCATGGTTATCATCTACCGGGGAGTCACCGGTTCGATTCCCGTTGTGGAGCGCACTTTTTGAGCGATGCTCACTGGGAACAGATGATAAACCATGCCGCTGAGAGTCAGCGTCCATGCTTCCACAAGGACTTGGTTTTTAGGGAAACTTGACAAAATATGCCTCCGCCCCTCCCAGCCGATGACAAGCCCCTATTTAAGGAAAATGGTTTAGAAATGTTTTTTTTTTTATGTTTGTAGACTTAGGTTACACAGGGTACCCTAACAAGAGCAGACAACTTGGTGGGCAAAATAGCGTATTTGCATAGCTAAATAATTGATTATGATTTCAGAAATAAAATGTACTGCCCCAACTCGCAAATTGAGTCCAATTGTGTGTAGACAAAATGTTCTAAGTGCATCAACTGTGACGAGATTTATCGAAAAATTCGACGAGACTGGGTTGACTATTATTGTCAAACCATCGACACATGCTCGCCCGCCCAGGTCCTCCAGACTCGCGAATCCGAAGACATCAATTCGACATCGTACAAAATGCAAAAAAATCCCGATTTGATAAGAGATCGCAGTCATTTTCCTGACACGTTTTGTAATTGTTATCGTATCGATGCGAACTATTGGATAACACTTGGCAATTTTTCTTACTTTGAAAAAGCAATGCAATAAATCGCTCCTGTGACTTTTTTGATGTGGCTAATAGATAATATAGACTAATGTTTTAATTATTGTTTTAATTATTCCTACTTATATATATATATATATATATATATATATATATATATATATATATATATATATATATATATATATACATATATATATATATATATATATATATATATGTATATATGATTTTTTTGTTTATCAATTCATACTACGATCCTATGTAAGTAAACGTATTAACGTTCAGCCTAGAACAGTATCATCAGCCTATACATATATAAATGTGTATCTGCATCGGTACACCTGCCTTCTTCCTGCCACAGTCGACCTTCCAGTTGAAGTCGCAAAAGTCGTACGCGCCCCCGGTCGGGCTGAACACGAGCCCGTTCGGGCATTGTGCGTCGGTGACCGTGCCGTTCTCGCAGCGCACGTAGCGATCGCATTCGTTGGGATCTTCCCACGCGTGCAGCGCCACCGACGGACAGTTATACGGCGCCGGTGCGGGCCCGATATCGAGAGCGGCCGCTGGAAAAACACACGCAGCCAAGTGACGCCATTAACAACAACAGCTACAACAACAGTCAACAACAACCAAAACCAATTGCAATAACAACCAAGACCACCACCACCACCACCAACAACAGCGACGACAACGACAACAACGACTACAACAACAACGACAACAACAAAAGCAGAAACAACAACAACAACGGAAACATCAACAAAAGCAGAAACAACAACAACGGAAACATCAACAACAACAACAACAACAACAACAACAACGGAACATCAACAACAACAACAACAACAACAACAACAACAACAACAACAACAAAAGCAGAAACAACAACAACAGTAGCAGATAAGGCGCTTTGCCAAGCGCAGGATGCGTGGCTCGGAAGATTGATTGCATAGCCTGTCTACCACCCTATGTGCATACCGAGTGGTCTATTGGAGCACTTCTCCTGACTACGTCATCCTGGGGTATTAAACGTGTATGTGATATTCAGGCTTCATATTTAGATAATGACCGAATACGGTAAATGCTTCGTTATGCTGGTGCGTGTAAACGCGATGTCAGACGCCGCAGTGATGCACCTCTTCTCAGTGGGATGATCGTCTTGAATGCAGCGTCCACAATGAAGACATTTTGAAATGCAATTTGTTACAAAATAAGTTGAAGCAAGCTATTATCAGCACACGATCAACATCAGCACGCAGCTGCGCAAGAAGGTATAACTGAAAACATAAGGGTTTGTCGAGAGGGTGCGAGTCTCATGGTATCGAGCTGTGGTAACACGTTTGCTGTACTGTACGCAAAAAATGCCGTGATGAAGATTCTGCTGTACGAGAACGCAGTCTCGCGTGAATTTCGTATAACGGGTAGCCAAACGAAGTCTTTAGTTGTTTCGCTAGCCTCTCTAAGTGGACGCAGTAATTTGCTCGGGGAGCGGTTTTCTTCTATCAACAATCGAGGCAAATATATATATATATATATATACGTAAGCACAGGGAGAAAGAGAGAGAGAGCGGGGGAGGAAAGCACGAAAAATTGTGCCCACGATAAAGATTGGGTGCAGTGAAACAGATTTTTGCCGTAAGCGATGAAAAGAGTTTCCTTTTCCAACACCTCGTTTAGACGAGTTAATTTGTCGTATTATTAGACCGATTGAATATATTTTACTTTCTGGTCGTACTCGTCACCATTCATACGTCTTCTACGTAAGCACACCTACTACACACAACCGCAAGGGCAGCAAGGAAAAAACTAAACGAATAGTTCCCGTAATCGCAGTAACACAACATTAATTGTCACAAAAAAACAACAATAAAAATATTTTAAAGCATACCAACGCCGCAAAACAATAAAGCAACACACAGTCTTACACAAATATAAAAACTGCTTCTACTGATTTTTTTGGGATAACTGGCACTAGATAAACTATTCGGTCTGATTCTCAGCCAAGATTTAACGTCCACGGAACTGCTTCTCGTATGGCTTTATAGACGGACCCTCATAAATACAAATGTACAATGGTACGGCTCGAACCCATATATATATATATATATATATATATCCATTGATCAGCGGGGCAACGCGGTCTCAATACTAAGATCGCTTACTAAATGGTGCAGACCAGGATTATTTTACGTTGAAGGTGAACACGTCTACTTAGACACAATTGTTAGCTATATCAATCTAGTAAGTTATGTTAAAAAATACTAAGCCACACCAATACCAATTAGAACCTACACAAATATCACACATAGAAACACATAGCCTTCTAAAAAGTTGATATGAGAAACGGCAATCCTAATGTTGTATGTATGATCATGAGCATAAACGACATGGGATTTTTGTGTTGATTCGTATCATTGTGTCATTATTATGAATATTTTATGCTAATCAATTTAGGCATCGTGTAGCTGTAACTATTACTTGCATTTGCACACAGGTGTGGTTTTAATTTTAGAGCTAGCATGGCAGCAACACCAAATGCGTGCCTTATGTTTGCATATGGACAGCAATACGAACCAGAAATACGTACGCTTATGCACAAATTACAGAAATATTATTCGTCTCATCCGGTGCATTTAAAAACGCAAAGGGTCAGACGTTACATATAACAATAATTGGCCAGGACAATATCGTACAGCTAAAGCAAATCGAATGTCATTATCAGGCGTAACGCGGCTTTGTTCCAGATAGTCTATGTCGGTAATAATAGTTGCTAGCAATGATCGCAAAAATCGACTTTAACTGAATTTGCTGTTGGATTAATGACTACCTGAGCACGTCTATGCAGAACAATGCCGCTTCTTTGCACTCATGAGTGCCGTTAGTGTAAATTAAGCCAATGCATTTTAGATTTTTTTCATTCGCGAGTTCCACTTGGTTTTGTTTTCATGTTTTTACGAGTGAATTCTGTGAGGATTATGCGGGCCGTAAATAACTATTGCAGCGAATATTTGCATCGAAGGCAATTCCAGGGCAACACGTGTTCCTCACTGTACGCAGTTGTAGATACTGTCGGAGGTAAGATAGTACCGTGGTCGATATTTATAACTCAAGGACCCCTTCTCAAGTATTTATTAATATTCAGACGTTATTGATCCCACGGCGATGTGCAAAGTGCGGCCATGCCTGTCACCGCTTGGAATGTTCTGCGCAATTTCTATTAAAAGCCTAATAGCTGATAGCCCTCGATTTACGTTATATGCGGTTAAAAAGAAAATACATATTTATATATATATATATATATATATATATATATATATATATATATATATGTGTGTTCCCTTGTTGTACAAACATGGTTGAACGAAATTACAGAACATCTGTATTACTTTAGCGTTCCTCGATAAAGGAGATTATTTTTTCCCACTGTACTTCCAGGCTAAGGTGCTAAATAAAGTGATTTGCTTTACGGTCAGTTCTGGTTCCTGCCACCACCATTCCCTGATGGAACTGCTCGATCTTACTAATCTCGACGTCAAACAGGCAGCCGGCTGCACAATACACTGTGGCGCTAATTACAATTTTTCTGTTCTTCGTCTTGGAAATGCTTTTCGTGCAATCGTGCTATACGATGTACCAATTCATTCAGCGCGTGGTCGCTGGCCTAATGCTTGTACAAAGGTACGACTCAACACTGGTTCCGTGAGGTCCTTGAATTAATATAAGGCTCTTTAATATATATATATATATATATATATAGAGAGAGAGAGAGAGAGGGGGGGAGAGAGGAAGAAACGTTATATACGTCTAAAAGAAAATGCATGTTTGTATGAATACAACAAGTACTGTTAGCATTATTAGGCTTTGTCATAAGCTGAGTAGTACTAAGAAAAACTTAACTTTTGTACCCGCCACCAATGCGGCCTTCTACTCGTATTTCATCTGTGTGTGCTTTTAGGTATCGCTGCACGCGCAGAGTTTCTTTTTCAATCTTGGCCGGAGAAAGAGGGCTCTCACCTATTACACTTATATAAACGCACACCTTCTACTCGTTTTGCGGGCACGTTGCCATCAATAGTGTTCAATCGTGTGATATTTAAAGGAAGTAAGAACGTGTTTTTTTTTATTTTATTTAGGGTAGTTTTAAAGGATAATGATCTTGGCAAAAAATTAGCAGCACACGTCCGTCCCAATCATTACACGAATTTGCAAATGTGCTTTCGTGGCTTGTCACGCAATTTCCTGATTGCTGTATTGACGCATCACACCCAGGTAACTGATATAAATCGAAGCAAACAAACAAAATCTTTTGTGTTTCGTAGTGGAGTCGATTAGCGGCTCGCCGTGGGCAGCACTAAATCTACACTTAGTAAATATCATCTCATATTTAAGCGTGAAGTAGATGTGTTATGGAAGACTTTCATTTGGCGCATTAGCAATTGCTGCAAAATGTCTACAGCCCACTTAATCGTGATCAAATCAATATAGCACTCAAACAATTTAGACGCATTTCAGCTCGACAGGTACCTTATAACGTACGTTAGGAGGGCACTATATTTGTTCATATGGGGAAAATGAAAAACAAGTGTTCTGCAAACACTGTTGCCATTTATCTACTGTTTACCTGTGCTCTCCGCCAAGCGCGTCTGTCCTGTATTGCCCTAGTTGTAGATGCCTGAATCTATCTCATTCAGTGTTGTCTCTTGTTGTCTGATAAATCGTTCAAACAACTCTGTTCTGTCTAACTTCCATTGCACCCTAAGTTCCTCTGTCAACAGAAAATGCCCTTCCGAAATCTTAACAATTTCGATGTCTACAAGTTGCTTCTTTGCTATTTTCCCCGAAAGGAACTTGGAAGCATTGCTTGTTATTGTTATACCCTCTATGCCCTGGCCCGGTTGTATTTCCTTTATTCTTGGAGATCACTGCAAGTTTAATCTCGCTCTAAGCACTTGATTATAGGTCCTGGGCGTAAACATTTATAAAATAAAACTTGCCAGCACGCAGCAAGTAATAGCACGCCCCTTAAGTGCCTATTCCTTATTAAGTCGCTTCCATTCTATGTGGCGCTTCTCCGATCGACTGTACTACAAGTGTTTCCTTGATATGTCATGTTGTCCGTCCTCTAATATCAACTAATTTTGTTACCAACAGTACTGCCCATACCCAATTTTATCCTTTGGGTAGTGTGCTTTTCCATTCTTTTTACCAGTGTGGTCAATAGACTCATCACAGATAAGTTTTTAACGTGTTGCCTCGCCAACCGGTGGGCAATTTTTGCTGCCATATATCGCTCATTAAACCAAGGTCTCCATTTCCTTGGCTTCTTCTAGCCAGGCTCCCCTAAATGGATTTCAGCTTTTAATAGAGTTGTAACACACTGGCTGTTCTGGCTCGATGGCCTTCGCTTGCCTAAAGAAATGTCCGGATAACCAGTGGTAAGTGGTGGCGGCGTGGTCTACGGGGGGGCAGCCCAAGTCATGGTTGCCATCTACTGAAGTTTTGCCTGTTCAGTCCGTGTTGTTGATCAAATTTTCTTTGGGGCGATGCTCACTGAGAATAGATGATAAACCATACCGCTGAGAGTCACTAACCATGCTATCACAAGAACTTGTTTGGGCACCTAGAGATCTCGACTATTACTACTACTACTACTAATAAAACCTAATTATTATTTGTATGGCATACTGTGAAGTATACAATACAGGATTTGCCAGCAATTGCATATCAAACTCGCGCGCAGTTTCGTGGAGAATGGTTGATGCTGGCATAGTATGGGGTAGTAATTCTAACTTGTGGCCTTGCGGCTTTGTCGCAGGCGTGATCATAATGTCGCTGCTAATTGTGATGACAGTGCCTGGCATACTGGCGCACTGCCGAGTGAATAATATGGTTATTATTCTCCACTGTCGGGCCGGAGAAAAGCCCGTTACATGAAAGAGCACGCTATTCGCCAAGGAAGTGAGGGAGCGAATGAGTATTTCTTGGCTGGATTTCGTAGCAGCGGGATGGGAGTTATACTAACTGCATAAAGGTGTGCTGTACCTCGTGCAGTATTATTATGATGATGGCGATGATGATAACTATTATTAATATTATTGTTATTGGTGGTGGTGGCAGGGATAAGGCTAGTTCTGGTATAGACACGTGGAAGTAGTGATAGTAGTGGTGATGACTATGATGATGATGAGGCTACTGTAGTGCTCAACTTGTGCACCCACCCTCAGACTCGCCCGAGGTGTGGATATGGGCAACTACCCAATCGCTGATCGGCCATTCAGGCCTTTCGTATGTGTTCGTTTGTTGTTTTGTTATTGTTGTTGATTTTGTTGTTGGCTTGCTGATCGTACGCAGATACGAGGAGGTAGGCGGGCAGATTTTACAATGACGAAGATGAAATAATGATGATGATGATGATGATGATAACGATAACGATATTGACGAAGTCAACCACAATGTCAGCAACGACAACGTTGGGGTTGCAGCAGCATATACTAGCTGTTGTCGCTCGCGTCATCATTGCCTATCCGACGTGTCACACTTGCCCCAAACACCCCCTCCCGGGCACCCTCGGGTTCATCCCCGTTTGTCAATGCTGGTATTGCTGTGGCAGCCGCTGATGTCACGAGCACCCCTGCCACTGCTATCGTTGTTGTTGTTGATGCTGTTGTTGTTAGTTTTTGTTTGTTGTTGTTGTTGTTATTGTTGTTGTTAGTTTTGTTGTTGTTGTTGTTGTTAGTTTTGTTGTTGTTGTTGTTGTTAGTTTTGTTGTTTTGTTGTTGTTGTTGTTGTTAGTTTTGTTGTTGTTGTCATTAGTTTTGTTGTTGTTGTTGCTGTTTCTGCTGCTGTCAGCAGCCAGCAAAGCGGTTGTGACTGTTCGCTTGGTAGCAGCCCACTAACTGGTTTTGCCGTCAAGGACGCCCACCTTTCAGCAACGGCAGCAGCAGCACCAGCTGTAGCAGCTGCACGAACACCAACAGCAACAGAACAAAGATCATCAATACGGCACCGTCATTATCATCATGGTCATCATTATCATCATCATATGATGCCCGTACGCCACGCATAGCGGACCTACGGAACCGAACACGGCAGACACCACGAACGACCAAATCAAGATCCCCGCTGCGGCCACGAAGGCGCCGCCAGCATCGATGCGGCCAATTCGACTTGGCCAGCTTTTCGCCGAGCCGCAACAACAACAACAACAACTGGCAAACAACCACAACTACAGGCAACCACACCAATGACGACCACAACAACAACAACAACAACAACCACCACAGCAACAACAATAGCAAAAAAATACATTGCTAGTGCTGCCGCTGCAGCTATTGTTATTCAAACTTGTTTTACTGTTGTTACTGGTAAGCGAACAAAAACATACATATAAGGTTTTTTTTTCTGGCAACATAATATCACATGTGTAAGCGAGCGATCTATCGCAGTTATTAGCAGTTCAGTACTACTAATGCGCTACTACGCGCAGCAGCCACTTCCAGAGTTGCTCCGGCTGGTGACTTCTAAACTCCTGGCAAACAGCAAAACAACGGCGATGCGAGCAATTGCGGCAATTAGGAACTCATGAACGGCTGGCAGAAATTACGCCAATTAGCGACTGCGCGCGCCTATCACGTAGATGCTTGCCCATTAGCAAGCATCCGCATGCCTCCTATATATATATATATAGATATATATATATATATATATATAATATATATATATATATATAATAGCATATATATATATATCATAAAATATATACATATATATATATAAAATATATAGACATATATATACAGATATATATAAATATATATAATATATATCATCTATATATATATATATAATATATATTAAAAACTATTATATATGCTGTTTAAAACGTATCCGGAACGAAAACCATGAACTTTCTATTTTTTTTAAAACAGATATTCGATATGTACTCCCCAAAAAAGCTTTATACACTTTTGCCATCGATATTTCAGAGCATGTATAGCACTTGAGAAGATTTTTGCGTTGTTAAACCAAAAATAGGCATTGACAGCAGCCTTAACCTCTTCATTGTTGGAAGGAAAACACTTTCCACTAAGACTATTCTTCAAACTTCTGAAGAAAAAATAATTACATAGGGGGGCATGTTCGGAGAATAGGGGGACTACTCTATAATTCCGAACATGAGTTCAGCCAGTTTTGCCAATTCCAACCGCAGCTTGTGTGCAGGAACATTATCATAGTGAAACAGATCAACCTTTTCTGCAAAAATGGCCACATCTCAGTGAGTTGTTGTTGCAGGCAGTCCAACAATCCTGCATAATATTCTCCAGTGATCGTTTTATCGTTCTGAGGAATTTGTCCACGTTGATCCCGGCCGTAGCGATTACCCTTACGACTGCCGTTGTTCTGTATATATATTTATATATATATATATATATATATATATATATATAATGACATTAATATTCGACATGTATACCTAAATACACATGTCACCCCTTTACATATATCAGGGGCTCTTTAATCGGTAGCATAAGCGGGCATGTTGGTATATCTAGGTTTATCCTGACATTATGGGAGTAAAGTCGTGTTCGTTGTGGCAGCCTCTTGCTGGTATGGTTATCGCCTATTTTTAATGAGCAAAGCTCATTGAAAAGCCGGTCAGCAACGGGGTTCAAACCGGCAACACCCCAGTGGATAACAATCACGGCTAGCGCACTTGCTGCCTCCAGATCACGCCACCACTGCATATGTGGAGACACAAGGCAGCGAATTGTCATCTCATAGTGCCGTTTGCAACTTTGCGCGAAACTCGTTAGAGCAAAGCGTCGAATACATATTCATTCACAGTAACTGCAACGAAGACCGGGTTGGTTACTGCACGGGTTAACATTTATATGCAAATGTTGTATATATCTAAATACAAAATACGTACGTATATATCAGACACGAGCGATAGCTTTTTCTGCAAATTACCCTAAGTGTTTAAAATTGTTTGAAATGTGTAATTATGGAAATTTCAAGCTCAATGAGGAATTACTGAATTTAAATTCATTTGTGTGTCCCATTAAATATATATATATATATATATATATATATATATATATATATATATATATATATATATATATAAATATATAAATATATATATATATATATATATATATATATATATATATATATATATATAAATATATATATATATATAGCAGGAGAAATATGCAGCACCCTCCGACAGGTTAGACGTTTGTCTATTCTTAGCTATACTAGAGATAAAATAATATGCTACATTATAAGTGTTCCCGTGGGTAAGGGCGTTCCGTTTCACGACACCCGCTATCGACAAACCCTTCACATCGTTGCGTATCCTCATGTCATCTGGTCAGTGACTTCAGCCAGCGTCAGCCAGCGACAACCGGAAGCAACCGGCACAGTTGCATCCATCAATTTATACAAACAAACCACACACAGACACAACCACCTGCTTAATTTGCACACTTCCGCTGAGGCTGAGCCTTAATTGAGGAACAGAGGATCCGAGGAAAAATGGGCTGACGTGACATAACGCACCACACTATGATGCATGAATGATGCCGTCCTTAGCAGTGAGGTCAAGACGTTGGGCAGGGCTTCCCGCGCGTCTGCGGCACGACAGTCTGCACGGCGCTTTGACGGCGCCCTTTTCCACATCAGGCCATCATCAGGCATGCATTATATGCATGCGAAGCAAGACGAAGAAGAAGAAGAAGAATAACGCCAAAAAAAAATAGTACGCAAAAAAACACCGCAAATCCGCTGCGAATGAGCTGTAGCTGACGAAGTGCTGCGCTTACCGAAGTGCGCTACAAGCGCGAGGCTTGCCAACGTAGAGAACATGGCGTTCTCTGCCTTCAACTGTGCCACTGCCAACTGAAGCTTCCGTCCGTTGGATGTGGGTTTGTCGAACCGTTTGGTAGCACTCACTGACAGTCTGGCTACAGCAGCAGCTGGTGGCAAAGGCCGACAGGAGACAGTCAATCAAGCAGGTAACAAACCGTTTTCGCCCCCCCCCCCCCCCGCTCCCCCGACTTCAGAGCGGCAGCGAGGCCGGTCCACCCCAGGGGGGAGAGACCGGGGGAGAGAATGGCTAATACCGTTAGCGGGAATGCGGCAAGCCCTGCGAAAGCCATCATCATCCCGTGCCGTTGTCGCACCAATCAAACTGCTGCGACGGGCGAGAAGGAAGCCATCACCCATCGCACATCTGGCAATATACCAACAACAACTACAACGACAACACTACAGTACGGTCCTAAAGCAAACATCCAAAAGACACGTCGTATTTTATACTTCCTTGTACATCATACTTACGGCATCGTGATATCATGTTTTCTTATATATATATATATATATAATTTTTATGGGCCGTCTTCTCCGGACGGCAAATTTATTTGAGTTCAATTTTAGTTTCTTTATTGAGCTTGAATTTTTCATATTACACAAATTCAAAACAATTGTAAACTAATCGGAGCATTTTGCAGAAAGGCTATCATCCGCCCGCGTAAATATAAATATAAATATAAATATAAATATAAATATAAATATAAATATAAATATAAATAAATATAAATATAAATATAAATATAAATATAAATATAAATATAAATTAAATATAAATATAAAATATAAATATAAATATAATATAAATATAAATATAATATAAATATAAATAAATCTAACATACATTTAATTTATTATTTAATTGTAGGGTTACAGGACTATGTGATTTAACTCACTACATAAGAGCTTGTGAAAGCGTTACCGGTCGAGTTTATCCTCAAGGCAGCCCCTCATTGTGGCCATTGATAGCCGTTGAAGTAGCCAGTCCAGAGCTCTTTTCTCCCCCAATTACGTGATATTGTATAGTATTACACTCATTCTCGCTTTATTTCTCGCACTCTTCTGTACAACAAACAAATCTATATAATAACGGTGATTGCATCTATTCGTCGTTTAAGATAACTAGGAATGCCTGCTAAGGGGTTTCCTTTGATGTATAAGATGCTATTAATGCCAACTATTAGTTATGGTATCTCTATTTAAAGGATTTATAACTCATAGGGCAGAAGTCATACAGAAATTGCCTTGCTTGCGTTTAAGAGGTATATTAGGTCTAAAGGAGTCCACCCGTCATGCTCTCGCGAACACTCTGCCGACTATCTGGACCGAACTTTCCAAAGTAAATTCGCGTACTCACCTCAGCCTGATTATCTAAACAGGAGGTGAAATAATGGGTAACAAGTACACAATCTAGTCAAAACTAGTACCATGTCTCATAGGGCAGAAGTCATACAGAAATTGCCTTGCTTGCGTTTAAGATGTATATTAGGTCTGAAGGAGTCCACTCGTCATGCTTTCGCGAATACTCTGCCTTCTATCTGGACCGAACTTTCCAAAGTAAATTGCCGTACTTACCTCAGCCTGATTATCTAAACACGAGGTGAAAAAATGGGTAACAAGTACACAATCTAGTCAAAACTAGTACCATGTCAATAGGTTGAAAAGCGCTTGTCATGTGTGTGTACGAGGAATTTCTGGCCACTTTAATTGTTAGTTTTCGCATGGAGTGAGGCATGTTGAAGTATGAAATAGATAATGTCGGTGTTTTTAAAAACTGTACATATTTTTATGTGAGCCTAATCATTGTGGTAGTTCGGTTCCGTGAATGCACCTCAAAGTTGAAACTAAAAAAATAATATATATAATTAATCATTTGCGTCATATCTGTACAACAATTTATCTAAATAGTTTCTGAATTTTAGACCTCTAATAAAGGAAACCTCAGACACACTAAGGGCTTACCTTGTGTGTTGTTATTCTGAATTGTTTTTTTACCAAAAGCCGTCAACATTTTTTACCCAGTGTTATTTAAGGCGAAGGATCCTATTTAGCGAAGGTACTACAGACTGCGTAGAAAACCGTTGACCAAGGCAGCTCGATTGATGTTTTCACGTTCCTATCTTTCCGATGTAGTTTACCTGTGTACATCCGTAAGGGCGGACACTGTCAGCGACAACTTCCAAGCCTTCTAAGTATGTTCTTAGATTGCCAAATAGTGTTCTTCTATCACTGCACTGCCTCTCTCGAATAACATGCCGCGAACAGCTGACAACTGTATAATTGTCTATCTTCTATGCATACCTAATATAAGTGAAATAAATATGATGATGAAATAGTTCTTCTTCTACCACAGTGAGGTACTTATCATGGTGTTTGAATCTGTACTTGCACGACGCGGCAAAAATAGTAGTCCTTCCTTTCCACGCCGCTATTCGTAAATGCCTCCCTAAAGTGTTGCACATGCTACGCCCCTAGGTTCTAAAGCTGGAATTTTTATCTAACACTTTTATTTGAGTAGTTCTCGAAAATTTAAGATTTTGAGAACACTAGTTTCTAGCATTTTCAAAATAAAAACGCTAAATATATATGTATTAAAAGAAATTTGAATGATATATTGGAAAACAATTTTATTTAAGCCTTCAAAGTGTGTTTGTTCCATTCAAATCACACCCCGCCCGCTGTATTCAGCTTATGCGACCCCACTTTTCAAAACATTTTGAACGCGTCGTTTATAATTGAGTGTAATTGTCTCTGTTAATTTTTTTTATCTCCTTTGTGGTTTTGTAACGTCATATTTTCATTTTTTATTAGTGGGGACAAGAAAGGTTGCACGAAGCTCAGTCCTGCGGATAGAGACATATTAGGGGTAGATCAAATAGGGAGGTTGCGGAAATAAAATCGGTCAAATAGTCTGAAATCAATCTAATCGGTCAAATAGTCCGAAATCAATCTAATCGGTCAAATAGTCCGAAATCAATTATGATATATGCACCGGTGCGTTGTCGTAATGAACAATACATTAATTGTTTGCTCAGATTACAAGCCCCTTGCGTCGGGCGTGCGCTCGTAATCTTCCTGAAATTTCTTATTGGGTTATGTCTAAGTGGCAAAACCGCCTAAAGGTTCAAATCGAGCATTGCCTGACGGGCGTCATATCTGCTCGAAATTCAATATTTTTGAAACGAACTTTGCTGCCAGTCTTCTCATGCATAACATATAGGTTAAAGCTCTTACAGCTGATCTCTAAGATATCTTAAATGCCTCAACTATAATAGTAACCCGGCCATTGTCGAGTACGACATCATTTTATTATTGACGTCGAAAGCCCTCTTGAATAGGGCTCATCTTTGATCTCTTGATGTTTGTTGCGAGATTGACAGTATTTTGGAACACATTCTTGATGATCACAGGAAGTTTGTAACATTTCCTCCACTCTAGAACATATGATTTAGTTTTGAACATAGAGCTTGGTGCAGATTCGTTGCTCCTCCATTTTCGACTACTTAAAAATCTCCACTTCATTGAACCAAACTCAAACAATAAATGTCGCCACCGATTTGTGCGCAATTTCGCCAATGTCTAGCTGATGGGCGGTTTTAAAAGAAACAAATCGGAACACCTTGGTGTTTTCTTGAACCTGCCGATTCACCTTTATATATATATGTATACGAGGTGCGTTCAAAAAGTATCGCGACTTTTGTGTTTTTTCAAAAATTATTCATTTATTCATGAATATCTATTTTGTCCCCTTCAAAGTAATCCCCATGAGATATTATACACTTGTGCCAACGGTTTTTCCAATCTTCGAAGCACTTCAAAAAACCATTTTTTTAAATCTTGTTCAGCTCCTCCTTCGATGCCGTCTTTATCTCGTCAAGCGTAGCGTAACGTCGTCCTTTCATGGGCCTCTTCAGTTTAGGGAACAAGAAAAAGTCACAGGGGGCCAGATCTGGGGAATACGGTGGCTGCGGCATCATTAGTGTGTTGTTTTTGGCCAAAAACTCGCGCACAAGCAACGATGTGTGAGCAGGGGCGTTATCGTGGTGCAAAAGCCAATTTTTGTTCTTCCACAAATCCGGGCGTTTCTGGCGGATTGCTTCGCGCAAATTGCGCATAACTTGCAGGTAATATTCCTTATTGACCGTTCTACCCTGTGGCAATAACTCATGATGCACCACGCCCCTGCAATCGAAGAAAACTGTCAGCAAAACTTTCACATTCGACCGAACTTGGCGCGCTTTTTTCGGTCTTGGTTCGTGCGGCAGCTTCCATTGAGATGATTGAGCTTTGGTTTCCACGTCATAACCATAAACCCACGATTCGCCACCAGTTATGACCCTCTGGAGCAAATTTGGGTCGTCGCGGACAGAGTCCAACATCTCATTAGCAATGTTCATGCGATGCTGTTTTTGGTCGCAATTGAGCAATTTTGGTACGAGTTTCGCGGCGACCCGTCTCATGCCCAAATCATTGATAAAAATCGAATGGCACGAGCCAATCGATATGTTTAGGTCCTCAGCAACTTCTCTAACGGTGATTCGACGATTGGCCAATACCATTTTCTCCACTTCATTATTTTTTTCGTCTGTTGTTGAAGTGCTCGGGCGTCCGGCACGCTCTTCGTCGTTCACATCTTCTCGGCCTTCTGAGAACATTTTGTACCACCGATAAACGTTGCTTCGGTCCAAGGTAGCTTCTCCGTATGCCACAGTCAACATTCGGAATGCATCCGCGCACTTAATTTCGTTTGTCACACAAAATTTGATACAGGTTCTTTGATCTATTTTTTTTGAATAGGTAAAAATCGAAGACGATCCAAAACACGTGCAAGCAAAGCAGCTGTCAACAATTAAGTGAACATTCAAAATGCCCGAGCTTGTCGGCATAAGTGAGAGACATGAGCACCAACATAACGCCACAAAAAATCGAAATTCGAATATACGTAACCCGCGAAAATTCAAAAGTCGCGATACTTTTTGAACACACCTCGTATATATATATATATATATGCAATGGGTATCTTAAACTGGGATGCTTACGGTGCGTCTAAAACGATTTCCGCAGTAAACACGGCCCGAAATATGTATTGCCCATACGTGATGACGGCAGGAAGAGCTTGGCTTACCGAGCAAGGTTTCTTAGTGGCAAAGCCATTGCCTTGCATTCGGGAGGTCGTGGGATCAAGCTCTAGACCGGTCATCTTTAAATTGGTTGTTCATGGTTTTCAATTTGTTTTTTCTAGATTTTTCCGGTCGGTCTGGGTCTCGAACCCAGTCCTCCCGAATGCAAGGCAAAGGCTTTGCCACTAAGCCATCTTTCTCGGTCAAATTTGGACGAAGAGACTGCCGGGGTGGGCTATAACCGGTCATGAGCGGATCAAAACGGGCACAGTTGTCGCAATAGAAGACATTGTGCATGTGAAGCGACTAGCGGTCGAGAAAATACGTTTAGTTTGTGTCAAGTATACACGCGCGTTATATTGATGAACGATATAATACAATACATCAATATGGGCATGCGTAATTACACACACAAACATAGATATTCGTTTTACTGTTTACAACGATAACGCGCGTGTTTACTCGAGAAATAACAGCAACAGACTTCAAGAAAAAATCTATCTTAAGTAAACATGCTCATTGTTTGTTCAGCGAATGAATGGCATGCGCTTTTTTTGACATTGCTGCCGATAAGACGTAATGCGGTCGCTTCGGGTAGCACGATTCGTCCACGAGGTCGCCCAGTTTTTGCGAGTCAGCCAAAAGAAAGACAAGTGAGTTTGTCTGTCTAGCTATAGGCATCAAGCTGACAGAACTTGTAATGACGCATTTTCTTCTGTGACTTGTTTTCCTTGAGTGGATGACGCGAGTGATCAGACGTGCGTTCTGATTAATTGTTGGCCTGCCTTCAGTCCTAACTAAAAACAGACAAAGATTGACGACCGAACGGAAATAAATAACAACGTTGCACCAAAAGACAAGTAACGAACCATTATTGCTCTATGTGTATATCGCACTCAAGTGTGATATGAAAATCAATAAATCCTTCAGGACGCTAATTACAACTGTGGAGCTTTACCATACATACGTTGTGTGTGTTCTTTAAATTATATTGATGCGGAATAGTCATACACTATTATTTCTTATCGAAATGCCTGTGCCATCTATTTATGTGGACATGACCACTTGTTGTACACGATAGCACACATCTTGCCTTTTGAGGTTTTCTTAATAAACTTAACTACCAAACTATTAGGTCCGTGCGAGAGATATTTTAAAATAAATTAAAACGAAACTGGCCGAGTCGACATACGTCGCACGAAAAACGGAGTTAATTTAGTATATATTAAAAGTGTCTATTTTTGTCCAAATAAACCAGCTGTAAAAAAACAGCGAATAAATATATAGGGGAATAATTATTTTATTTTTAAATATTTTTGTAGAAAAGCAACAAATATCTGTATAGCCGCGCGTTCATGCCATGCTTTTTTAAGGCTCTTGACGTTTATATGAGATTATGCGGTATATACATGAATAATATTAGTTACAGACTCTTCGTCAAGTCGTTAAGAGAATATGATCTCCTGAGAAAAACGTAAACCCAAACTCACAGGTGCGCTCCTTGGGATCTGCGTTCCTTCTTGTAGGAGAGAGAACGTGAGCTTGTTTCCGTGCAATTCGCGTTCCTTCACGATGGGGTTCCTCCATGACATGTCTTTTGCTTAACACGAATTCGATTGCAGTTCGTGAAACCCAGCACTGCTGCATCTGCTCTGTGCTTATGTTAAACCTGCTTACTATTGGCGTTGATACCCTGCTCGTCGAGCCCGGTAATGGCGTGGTGGCTTAAGTCTGCGCCTCGCAACCGGAGGAGACACATAGGTGCGCGGGTTCGAGTCCCACTGTTGCGCATTTGTATTTATGGGGGTAGTCCGTCTATGAAGCAATGTGAAAAAACAGTTCCGTGGACGGTTAATCTTGGCTGAGGGTCAGCCCGAAAACTTTACGTACTTGATACCCTGCTCAGCGGAACAACGATTACTGTCAAGCTGCTTAAGATTGACAGGCACATGCCAATCTTAAGCAGCAGTTTGATAGCAAGAAAGCACTGATTGCCGATTTGTGAGACTAATGGGCCAATTTGATGACTCTCATTGCTACGAGAATACGTGTCTAGTGAGACTAGAACTTGTGCCAGTGCGTCCGGACGGTCTTATTGGTCGTGCGCGCACAGGTCATGCAACTAAGTGGTCGAGATGATCCGACAATAGCCTGTGGACGTCTTGGCCAGAAATCTTAGCCCTGGAAGGCTCGGATCATGTGTTAATGTGTAGGTCGCCTGCAGCTGATGTCCGTGAGGCCTAACTGTTTAAGCAAGATCCACCTGTGATAACAATAATGGCGTTCGTATAACAAAATCCAGATGTTTGCGATTGAAATATAAATAACGATCAGCAAAAGAACGTCCTCTAGTTTTGTCGGCACAAAATCGCGTTAAAGAAGTATTACTTTAGGTTCTACCCTCGCCTATATGTAGTACTATCCTAACCCTATCCGCACAATGTCCGCAGTCATGCCACCGCACACCAGGCAGACAGCCGGACAGGTGGGCCCTTGCGAGAAGTGGCTCTCTGGGGCATCCACCCCCTCTGTAACTCAAAGAGAATCGAGACGGAGCTGCAACGCCTTCTTGCTGTCCCCAAAGGAGTCCCGATCACGGCAAGCGAGCCGCGTCAGGGACGCGCAGGCACACGCTAATACTCGGTGGTCAGAGTTGATACTCCTCAGGCCAAATGGCTCCAGTCGCAGCAAAGATTCATGATTGCCGCGTCATGATTGCGGGCAGCGCGTGCAAGCCTGAGGTCTGGGCGTGCCTCCCAATATGCTTTAACTGCCAGAGACCGGGTCACACTGACGCTTTCTGCAAGGCTCAGAAGGTGACTACACGCCTCTGGCGCCGATGCGGATCACCGGAACATGCCGTCGCGGCTTGCACGGCCGAGACCTCCCACTGCATAGTGTGCGAGGTCCCGGGTCATCGAGCGGACATCTACTGGAGTTGCGAAAGCGAGCGCAAAAAGACCGGCAAAAACACGCAGTTCCAGCCGGCGGACTACCAGCACCGGCAGAGGCCGCACAATCCACAGAAACACTACCTACGCCAGCCCCGCTAAGCGAGCGACGCTCTCGTCGTAAGACCGTCACCCAGCCGGCGGATGACGGCGGCTCCGACTGGCACCATGTAGGCGCAGTGTCTTCTCATGACAAAAATAATCAAGATTCTGCAAATAAATCTTAACCGCTGCAGAGCCGCGCATGACCTGCTGGAGTCGTACGTTGTACAAGATCGAATCGCCCTCTGCATTATTTCAGAGCCAAATGTCGCTCTCTCGAGGAATCTAACCTACGCATGGACAGACAATTCCTGCGACGCTGCCATCTGGTGGACTGGACAGGAGGCCGCACTGTCCATCACGGGCCACGACCAGGGGAACGGATTCTCATGGGCTTATCTACCAGATCTTAACTGCGTACTATACAGTTGCTACTTCTCCACAAACAGGACGGTAGACGATTTTAACAAGTTTTTAGACGGCATTAGCGCATCGATTGACACTCATCGCTACCCTGGCCATTCATTGATAGTCGCAGGCGACTTCAACGCACTACACGTCGCGTGGGGCGGTCGCCGCAACACGGACCGAGGACAGATCCTACTGGACTGGCTGTCGGGCCGGGGCTTGGCACTTGCCAATAACATCGACGTGTCATCAAATGCGACACATCAATAAGGAACTATTGGTAGACTCTTTCAAGAGACGACTCACTCGCCTCGGCGATACGCCGCTCGACGAGGACGATCTAACGGCAATCATTACAATGGCATGTCAGGCGGCCGGCGATCCGGCCAGACAAGGAGGTCCAAGGAGAGCCTCCGCTAAACACTGGTGGAGCCCAGAAATCGGGACCGCCCGCGCAGCCTGCGTGCGCGCAAACCGCATCATGACTCGGGCGCGGTCGTGGTTGGCGAAACGCCGTCGACGAGGACAAGATAACCGCCAGCTAGCTAAAGCGGTCAACCGCGCTGATCAACTACAACAGCTGTACCGCACCAAGCGGTTGCGTCTGCGACGGCTAATAGGCAGAGCGAAGGCCGAGTCCTGCAAAGCGCTGGTTGAGTCAGTGGAGTCAGACGTCTGGGGCATTCCGTACCGCACGGTGATGGGAAAGCTCCGTAAGCCGCCCCCCCCCCCCCGCTCCCTACAGAGCAAGTACGAAACCTAGTCACCGCCCTCTTCCCCCGGCAGCCAGCCCGCCCCCCCGTCAACATCGAAGTAGACTTAGACCAAATACCGGAAGTGAACTCCGAGGAAGTGGCACATGCCGCGGGCACCTGGGCCGGACGGGGTTCCCCCAGGGGTCATAAAAATCTTGGCGCAGAACCATCCAGAAACTCTCGTTCGGCTTTTTAAACGCTTACTTCACGACGGTCGTTTTCCATCCCAGTGGAAGCGCGCTTACTTGACTCTTATACCGAAACCGAACCCAGCAGCGGGATCATCTTCGACCCACCGCCCCATATGCCTACTCAACACAATCAGCTAACTCTTCGAGAATGTGCTGGTCAGACGCCTGAACAAAGAGATCGAGGAGAAAGCCGCTCTGCCGGACAACCAATACGGCTTTCGCAAGAGCCGATCGACCCTCGATGCCGTCGAACGAGTGCTCCAGGTAGCCTACACAGAACAACAACGGACACTTAGGACGCGCAATTACGTTTCACTTATCCTGCTTGACGTGCGAAACGCGTTTAATACAGCGAATTGGCGAGTAATAATGGACACCCTTGAACAGAGAGGCATATCCACCTACATGCGACGGATTATTTCCTCGTATCTTGACGCGCGTTCTCTTTCGGCCAACGGTGAGGTCCACCCTGTCACCACCTGTACTAGGCAAGCATCCTTAGAACTTGCAGGGCACCGCCTGACTATCAAACGGGAGGCAAGGTACCTAGGCGTAACGCTGGACACAGGCCTCACCGGCCTGCCACACATCCAGAGCATCATCCCGAAGGTCACGAAGGTCTCCACCAACCTTGCACGCATCCTTCCTCGCGAGGGGGGCGCAACGCACGCCAAGCGGCTGCTCCTAGCGGCCGTGGCAGAGGCCATCGCTCTGTATGCCGCGCCCATATGGGCTGGTATGGCGTTGCGGACCGCAAAGGCACGGCGCATGATACGAAGCTCCTAAAGAGCGATGGCCATCCGGGTCACGCGGGCCTACCGGACTGTCTCGACGGACGTCCTGTTGGCGCTCGCCTGCCTGATCCCTTGGGACATACTTGCCGAAGAAAGAAGCAAACGCAAGAAGGACGGCGACACTTTATGGACCCAAGCACGGGAGCACTCCCTGGACACATGGGCGCGCACGTGGTCCAACCCACCAGCTGGGGATACCAGAGGTGCCTGAACAAGAAGCCAAATCACAGACCTCATAACCTGGTATAAGCTCAAGGGAACACTTACATATCACTCCGTGCAAGTGCTCACAGGGCATGGACAATTCCAGTCGTACCGTTTCCGGATAGGCAAGGAGAATACAGATATCTGCTTTCTCTGCACCACAGGCGCACCCGACGACGCGGCGCACACCGTAGAGGACTGCGAGGCCCTTGCGGCCTACCGCACGGGCTCCTCCTATGTCCACAAAGGTAGCCCGACTACGACCATCGTGGCCAACATGCTCAAGTCGACAACGGACTGGCACGCTGGGATTCAATACTTAGACGGGCTTATGCGCGAAAAATTTCGCCAGGAAGATCGCCGCAGATCGCGATTCAACACTAGGTCTCTAGTGTCCACTCCCGAGCAGGACCCACTCCCTGCTCGGGACATACTCTTAGATTAAGGAGAGGGTCGCAGCACGGGACTCCCCCCTTCTGGTCTTGAGGTAAGGGTTCACAATTCCGAACCAGAAGAGGGTGGGAGAGGTGGTTTTTAGTGGGTAGAACGCGCGGATTGGATTGGAGAATTATACTCTTCCCCGGCGTTTTGTCCCACACTTCCCTCATTAACATCGGAGAGTGTGCGTAAAGCATTTTCCACCTCTACAAAAAACAAAAAAAAAGCTTTTTAGTCCACGCTGCCATAAGACGCATCCCTGCTATAGCCCATTACTTTTGCATAAAGACAATGTTCTCTCTACGCTGAGTTGTTCACAAAGTTCTAGCCAATTTTCTAGCAAGCAGAACTAAGGGAGCTCATAAAACAAACATTCAGAAGAGCAAAACTGTCTAGTTAATCTATATCTAAGATGACCATGAACTAGCAAAATTTCCCCACCATATGGTATATATATTATAGTTAATCTATCGTATAAGATGTAGACATAGAGAGGTCTTATATGATAGCTATATAGATATGATGATGTATACGAGAGATAGAGTATGACTATAGAGAGAGAGATATATATATAGATATGATAGATATGTATGAGATATGGTATATAGAGATATATATATATATATATATATATATATATATGTATATATATATATATATATATATATATGTATATATATATATATATATATATATATATATATATATATATATATACATATACATATATACATATGGTGTTCAAAACGTA
Source organism: Dermanyssus gallinae (assembly GCA_003439945.1). Lineage (NCBI taxonomy): Eukaryota > Metazoa > Arthropoda > Arachnida > Mesostigmata > Dermanyssidae > Dermanyssus > Dermanyssus gallinae. Next base: position 58,162 of record QVRM01003646.1, read on the forward strand.
TCGCGACTTTTGTGTTTTTTCAAAAATTATTCATTTATTCATGAATATCTATTTTGTCCCCTTCAAAGTAATTCCCATGAGATATTATACACTTGTGCCAACGGTTTTTCCAATCTTCGAAGCACTTCAAAAAACCATTTTTTTTAATCTTGTTCAGCTCCTCCTTCGATGCCGTCTTTATCTCGTCAAGCGTAGCGTAACGTCGTCCTTTCATGGGCCTCTTCAGTTGAGGGAACAAGAAAAAGTCACAGGGGGCCAGATCTGGGGAATACGGTAGCTGCGGCATCATTAGTGTGTTGTTTTTGGCCAAAAACTCGCGCACAAGCAACGATGTGTGAGCAGGGGCGTTATCGTGGTGCAAAAGCCAATTTTTGTTCTTCCACAAATCCGGGCGTTTCTGGCGGATTGCTTCGCGCAAATTGCGCATAACTTGTTGGCCTGCCTTCAGTCCTAACTAAAAACAGACAAAGATTGACGACCGAACGGAAATAAATAACAACGTTGCACCAAAAGACAAGTAACGAACCATTATTGCTCTATGTGTATATCGCACTCAAGTGTGATATGAAAATCAATAAATCCTTCAGGACGCTAATTACAACTGTGGAGCTTTACCATACATACGTTGTGTGTGTTCTTTAAATTATATTGATGCGGAATAGTCATACACTATTATTTCTTATCGAAATGCCTGTGCCATCTATTTATGTGGACATGACCACTTGTTGTACACGATAGCACACATCTTGCCTTTTGAGGTTTTCTTAATAAACTTAACTACCAAACTATTAGGTCCGTGCGAGAGATATTTTAAAATAAATTAAAACGAAACTGGCCGAGTCGACATACGTCGCACGAAAAACGGAGTTAATTTAGTATATATTAAAAGTGTCTATTTTTGTCCAGATAAACCAGCTGTAAAAAAACAGCGAATAAATATATAGGGGAATAATTATTTTATTTTTAAATATTTTTGTAGAAAAGCAACAAATATCTGTATAGCCGCGCGTTCATGCCATGCTTTTTTACGGCTCTTGACGTTTATATGAGATTATGCGGTATATACATGAATAATATTAGTTACAGACTCTTCGTCAAGTCGTTAAGAGAATATGATCTCCTGAGAAAAACGTAAACCCAAACTCACAGGTGCGCTCCTTGGGATCTGCGTTCCTTCTTGTAGGAGAGAGAACGTGAGCTTGTTTCCGTGCAATTCGCGTTCCTTCACGATGGGGTTCCTCCATGACATGTCTTTTGCTTAACACGAATTCGATTGCAGTTCGTGAAACCCAGCACTGCTGCATCTGCTCTGTGCTTATGTTAAACCTGCTTACTATTGGCGTTGATACCCTGCTCGTCGAGCCCGGTAATGGCGTGGTGGCTTAAGTCTGCGCCTCGCAACCGGAGGAGACACATAGGTGCGCGGGTTCGAGTCCCACTGTTGCGCATTTGTATTTATGGGGGTAGTCCGTCTATGAAGCAATGTAAAAAAACAGTTCCGTGGACGGTTAATCTTGGCTGAGGGTCAGCCCGAAAACTTTACGTACTTGATACCCTGCTCAGCGGAACAACGATTACTGTCAAGCTGCTTAAGATTGACAGGCACATGCCAATCTTAAGCAGCAGTTTGATAGCAAGAAAGCACTGATTGCCGATTTGTGAGACTAATGGGCCAATTTGATGACTCTCATTGCTACGAGAATACGTGTCTAGTGAGACTAGAACTTGTGCCAGTGCGTCCGGACGGTCTTATTGGTCGTGCGCGCACAGGTCATGCAACTAAGTGGTCGAGATGATCCGACAATAGCCTGTGGACGTCTTGGCCAGAAATCTTAGCCCTGGAAGGCTCGGATCATGTGTTAATGTGTAGGTCGCCTGCAGCTGATGTCCGTGAGGCCTAACTGTTTAAGCAAGATCCACCTGTGATAACAATAATGGCGTTCGTATAACAAAATCCAGATGTTTGCGATTGAAATATAAATAACGATCAGCAAAAGAACGTCCTCTAGTTTTGTCGGCACAAAATCGCGTTAAAGAAGTATTACTTTAGGTTCTACCCTCGCCTATATGTAGTACTATCCTAACCCTATCCGCACAATGTCCGCAGTCATGCCACCGCACACCAGGCAGACAGCCGGACAGGTGGGCCCTTGCGAGAAGTGGCTCTCTGGGGCATCCACCCCCTCTGTAACTTAAAGAGAATCGAGACGGAGCTGCAACGCCTTCTTGCTGTCCCCAAAGGAGTCCCGATCACGGCAAGCGAGCCGCGTCAGGGACGCGCAGGCACACGCTAATACTCGGTGGTCAGAGTTGATACTCCTCAGGCCAAATGGCTCCAGTCGCAGCAAAGATTCATGATTGCCGCGTCATGATTGCGGGCAGCGCGTGCAAGCCTGAGGTCTGGGCGCGCCTCCCAATATGCTTTAACTGCCAGAGACCGGGTCACACTGACGCTTTCTGCAAGGCTCAGAAGGTGACTACACGCCTCTGGCGCCGATGCGGATCACCGGAACATGCCGTCGCGGCTTGCACGGCCGAGACCTCCCACTGCATAGTGTGCGAGGTCCCGGGTCATCGAGCGGACATCTACTGGAGTTGCGAAAGCGAGCGCAAAAAGACCGGCAAAAACACGCAGTTCCAGCCGGCGGACTACCAGCACCGGCAGAGGCCGCACAATCCACAGAAACACTACCTACGCCAGCCCCGCTAAGCGAGCGACGCTCTCGTCGTAAGACCGTCACCCAGCCGGCGGATGACGGCGGCTCCGACTGGCACCATGTAGGCGCAGTGTCTTCTCATGACAAAAATAATCAAGATTCTGCAAATAAATCTTAACCGCTGCAGAGCCGCGCATGACCTGCTGGAGTCGTACGTTGTACAAAATCGAATCGCCCTCTGCATTATTTCAGAGCCAAATGTCGCTCTCTCGAGGAATCTAACCTACGCATGGACAGACAATTCCTGCGACGCTGCCATCTGGTGGACTGGACAGGAGGCCGCACTGTCCATCACGGGCCACGACCAGGAGAACGGATTCACATGGGCTTATCTACCAGATCTTAACTGCGTACTATACAGTTGCTACTTCTCCACAAACAGGACGGTAGACGATTTTAACAAGTTTTTAGACGACATTAGCGCATCGATTGACACTCATCGCTACCCTGGCCATTCATTGATAGTCGCAGGCGACTTCAACGCACTACACGTCGCGTGGGGCGGTCGCCGCAACACGGACCGAGGACAGATCCTACTGGACTGGCTGTCGGGCCGGGGCTTGGCACTTGCCAATAACATCGACGTGCGGACGTTTGCGCGTCGCGGCCAGATATCTTTCCTTGATCTGACGCTAGCGGACTCGACTGCGATAGCCAACATCCAGGACTGGGTGGTACAGGAGGCGGAGGAGAGTCTCAGCGACCACCGCTACATCACCTTTCAGATAACGCCGCAAAATAGACATTACCCGCGTCTGCCGGACCGCCGATACTGGCAAATGCGACACATCAATAAGGAACTATTGGTAGACACTTTCAAGAGACGGCTCACTCGCCTCGGCGATACGCCGCTCGACGAGGACGATCTAACGGCAATCATTACAATGGCATGTCAGGCGGCCGGCGGTCCGGCCAGACAAGGAGGTCCAAGGAGAGCCTCCGCTAAACACTGGTGGAGCCCAGAAATCGGGACCGCCCGCACAGACTGCGTGCGCGCAAACCGCATCATGACTCGGGCGCGGTCGTGGTTGGCGAAACGCCGTCGACGAGGACAAGATAACCGCCAGCTAGCTAAAGCGGTCAACCGCGCTGATCAACTACAACAGCTGTACCGCACCAAGCGGTTGCGTCTGCGACGGCTAATAGGCAGAGCGAAGGCCGAGTCCTGCAAAGCGCTGGTTGAGTCAGTGGAGTCAGACGTCTGGGGCATTCCGTACCGCACGGTGATGGGAAAGCTCCGTAAGCCCCCCCCCCCCCCCCCCCCCCCCCGCTCCCTACAGAGCAAGTACGAAACCTAGTCACCGCCCTCTTCCCCCGGCAGCCAGCCCGCCCCCCCCGTCAACATCGAAGTAGACTTAGACCAAATACCGGAAGTGAACTCCGAGGAAGTGGCACATGCCGCGGGCACCTGGGCCGGACGGGGTTCCCCCAGGGATCATAGAAATCTTGGCGCATAACCATCCAGAAACTCTCGTTCGGCTTTTTAAACGCTTACTTCACGACGGTCGTTTTCCATCCCAGTGGAAGCGCGCTCACTTGACTCTTATACCGAAACCGAACCCAGCAGCGGGATCATCTTCGACCCACCGTCCCATATGCCTACTCAACACAATCAGCTAACTCTTCGAGAATGTGCTGGTCAGACGCCTGAACAAAGAGATCGAGGAGAAAGCCGCTCTGCCGGACAACCAATACGGCTTTCGCAAGAGCCGATCGACCCTCGATGCCGTCGAACGAGTGCTCCAGGTAGCCTACACAGAACAACAACGGACACTTAGGACGCGCAATTACGTTTCACTTATCCTGCTTGACGTGCGAAACGCGTTTAATACAGCGAATTGGCGAGTAATAATGGACACCCTTGAACAGAGAGGCATATCCACCTACATGCGACGGATTATTTCCTCGTATCTTGACGCGCGTTCTCTTTCGGCCAACGGTGAGGTCCACCCTGTCACCACCTGTACTAGGCAAGCATCCTTAGAACTTGCAGGGCACCGCCTGACTATCAAACGGGAGGCAAGGTACCTAGGCGTAACGCTGGACACAGGCCTCACCGGCCTGCCACACATCCAGAGCATCATCCCGAAGGTCACGAAGGTCTCCACCAACCTTGCACGAAGCCTTCCTCGCGAGGGGGGCGCAACGCACGCCAAGCGGCTGCTCCTAGCGGCCGTGGCAGAGGCCATCGCTCTGTATGCCGCGCCCATATGGGCTGGTATGGCGTTGCGGACCGCAAAGGCACGGCGCATGATACGAAGCTCCTAAAGAGCGATGGCCATCCGGGTCACGCGGGCCTACCGGACTGTCTCGACGGACGTCCTGTTGGCGCTCGCCTGCCTGATCCCTTGGGACATACTTGCCGAAGAAAGAAGCAAACGCAAGAAGGACGGCGACACTTTATGGACCCAAGCACGGGAGCACTCCCTGGACACATGGGCGCGCACGTGGTCCAACCCACCAGCTGGGGATACCAGAGGTGCCTGAACAAGAAGCCAAATCACAGACCTCATAACCTGGTATAAGCTCAAGGGAACACTTACATATCACTCCGTGCAAGTGCTCACAGGGCATGGACAATTCCAGTCGTACCGTTTCCGGATAGGCAAGGAGAATACAGATATCTGCTTTCTCTGCACCACAGGCGCACCCGACGACGCGGCGCACACCGTAGAGGACTGCGAGGCCCTTGCGGCCTACCGCACGGGCTCCTCCTATGTCCACAAAGGTAGCCCGACTACGACCATCGTGGCCAACATGCTCAAGTCGACAACGGACTGGCACGCTGGGATTCAATACTTAGACGGGCTTATGCGCGAAAAATTTCGCCAGGAAGATCGCCGCAGATCGCGATTCAACACTAGGTCTCTAGTGTCCACTCCCGAGCAGGACCCACTCCCTGCTCGGGACATACTCTTATATTAAGGAGAGGGTCGCAGCACGGGACTCCCCCCTTCTGGTCTTGAGGTAAGGGTTCACAATTCCGAACCAGAAGAGGGTGGGAGAGGTGGTTTTTAGTGGGTAGAACGCGCGGATTGGATTGAGAATTATACTCTTCCCCGGCGTTTTGTCCCACACTTCCCTTCATTAACATCGGAGAGTGTGCGTAAAGCATTTTCCACCTCTACAAAAAAACAAAAAAAAAGCTTTTAGTCCACGCTGCCACTAAGACGCCATCCCTGCTATAGCCCATTACTTTTGCATAAAAGACAATGTTTCTCTACGCTGAGTTGTTCACAAAGTTCTAGCCATTTTCTAGCAAGCAGAACTAAGGGAGCTCATAAAACAAACATTCAGAAGAGCAAAACTGTCTAGTTATCTATATCTAAGATGACAATGAACTAGCAAAATTTCCACCATATATGTATATTATATATATATTATGATATATATAAGTATATATTATATATAATATATCTAGATACATATATAATATATGCTATATATATACATATATATAGTATATATACTATATATATGTATATATATATATGATATATATATATATATATATATATATGTATATATATATATATATATATATATATATATATATATATATATATATATATGTATATATATATATATATATATATACATATACATATACATATATACATATGGTGTTCAAAACGTATCGCGACTTTTGTGTTTTTTCAAAATTATTCATTTATTCATGAATATCTATTTTGTCCCCTTCAAAGTAATTCCCATGAGATATTATACACTTGTGCCAACGGTTTTTCCAATCTTCGAAGCACTTCAAAAAACCATTTTTTTTAATCTTGTTCAGCTCCTCCTTCGATGCCGTCTTTATCTCGTCAAGCGTAGCGTAACGTCGTCCTTTCATGGGCCTCTTCAGTTGAGGGAACAAGAAAAAGTCACAGGGGGCCAGATCTGGGGAATACGGTAGCTGCGGCATCATTAGTGTGTTGTTTTTGGCCAAAAACTCGCGCACAAGCAACGATGTGTGAGCAGGGGCGTTATCGTGGTGCAAAAGCCAATTTTTGTTCTTCCACAAATCCGGGCGTTTCTGGCGGATTGCTTCGCGCAAATTGCGCATAACTTGCAGGTAATATTCCTTATTGACCGTTCTACCCTGTGGCAAGAACTCATGATGCACCACGCCCCTGCAATCGAAGAAAACTGTCAGCAAAACTTTCACATTCGACCGAACTTGGCGCGCTTTTTTCGGTCTTGGTTCGTGCGGCAGCTTCCATTGAGATGATTGAGCTTTGGTTTCCACGTCATAACCATAAACCCACGATTCGTCACCAGTTATGACCCTCTGGAGCAAATTTGGGTCGTCGCGGACGGAGTCCAACATCTCATTAGCAATGTTCATGCGATGCTGTTTTTGGTCGCAATTGAGCAATTTTGGTACGAATTTCGCGGCGACCCGTCTCATGCCCAAATCATTGATAAAAATCGAATGGCACGAGCCAATCGATATGTTTAGGTCCTCAGCAACTTCTCTAACGGTGATTCGACGATTGGCCAATACCATTTTCTCCACTTCATTAATTTTTTCGTCTGTTGTTGAAGTGCTCGGGCGTCCGGCACGCTCTTCGTCGTTCACATCTTCTCGGCCTTCTGAGAACATTTTGTACCACCGATAAACGTTGCTTCGGTCCAAGGTAGCTTCTCCGTATGCCACAGTCAACATTCGGAATGCATCCGCGTACTTAATTTCGTTTTTCACACAAAATTTGATACAGGTTCTTTGATCCATTTTTTTGAATAGGTAAAAATCGAAGACGATCCAAAACACGTGCAAGCAAAGCAGCTGTCAACAATTAAGTGAACATTCAAAATGGCCGAGCTTGTCGGCATAAGTGAGAGACATGAGTACCAACATAACGCCACAAAAAATCGAAATTCGAATATACGTAACCCGCGAAAATTCAAAAGTCGCGATACGTTTTGAACACACCGTATATATTTATATGTATATATATATATATATATATATATATACATATATATATATATATATATATATATATATATATATTTTTTTTTTTTTTTTTTTTTTATATATATATTTTTTTTTTCCTATTTTCTTTCATATATACATGTGAATGTTTAAATCCACGGTGCCGATGGCTCACTCCTCATCTATCACTCGTGTCCGAGTGAGAGTTTTCCCCGACCCCTGACGCGAAGACGCGGGTCCATCCAGTCTTTCATAGTTCCGAGCACCGAAATCGCGTTGCCTCTCTGAATCTCTAGGGAAAGCCGTTGGCAGAAGAAAGTGCCCGCCCTCTTGTCCATCGTAGCCTGCTTTAAAGCGTCGCCAACCTGGGAAATTAGCGTCGTTGTGAGGGGCCCAGGGCCACCCAGCGTCTCGAATGCTAAGGGTGAAAAGTGGTACGCCCGGCCTAAGTTCGCATACTTTCTTATCTTTGATGTCTCGGCGCGGGAAGCGGCAGTTCCTGGGCTAGAAGCGCCGGGACCGACAAGGGAGGGGGTCAGAGAGTCGGTCACCGTCGCATTCCACACCAGGGTGTTTCCACAACAACCCTTGTAGAAAGGTATCAAAGTCAGGCCGTCGGGCCGCTTGCCATCCTCTCTAGAAAGACCAGGCGGTTCCAGGACGCAAGGGATTCCGGCCTTTCGCAACGACCTTGCGAGAATGTCATTCAGAGCGGTGTGACGTGGTCGCCGGCCCGCCGAGTGAGCGCAGGACAGGCCGTGTCTGGCCAGGCGTCCGACAGGCTCGCCACAAGTGCATCTGTGTGGCTCTACCAAATCGGCTCCCAGTCTCAGGCCAACGCAGATCCGGGTGGAATGGTCGTCAAGGCGGGTACCCAATGAGTCAGCGGGGAGTGCGTGTAGCCAGTCGCTCGCTCCGGGGCGAGCGACGGCAAGGAGGCGCGCCCTATACTGGTCGTCACCGCATTCTTCAAGCAACTTCGCAAGCAAAGATTCGTGAACCTTCTCGGCCCAAGCCCTCTGGCAGGCAAGTCTATTCATATCAGGCGGTGAAGCTTGGAGTCCAGCCGCTATAGCGTCGCGAGTTGCCTCAAACAATGCCCAAGCCCCGGGCGGGAGCAGGCGTTGGACATGACCCGACGTAGCGTGCATCGAGGCGGCCACGGCAGGGCCTGCCAAGAAGCGGGCCGAGGGAAGACCAAGACCGCCCATGGAGGCGGGGAGAGCCGCCTGGCGCACCTCTCGTGGTTGTAAGTTCAGACCCAAAACCGTCTCGAGGGCCTCCACCACCTGGTCGTCGAATGGTTGGAGAAGCTGGTTGAATGTACCCGAACAGTCCATGGATCGTATGATATGTACGATGCGACACGCGGAGAACGACGACTAGCAAAATAACATGAGAGTTAATGGTCACGTGGTGAATGTAAAGCTGGGAAATCTACAGTGTTCTGCACTGCGGTGCCTTTGTGCCTACGTTATAGTTCCTGTGGGTTGGGCGGATTACTACGTTATTGGCGGATCACAGTGAATTAGTGAAGGGAGCGTAAATACTCTGGTCGAGAGAACAATTATTACTTTGTGGCAGTTTCTTTGAAGGCCCTTTGCTCTATCATGTGCGGCTATGCGGACTTAATTAAAAAATTAACACAATACAAAGCTACAAGGGACTGTAGCTAACAGGCGCGCGAGCGAATAGTTAAGTCCACGACTGTCTCTTGCCGTTTGTAGGGAAAACACTGCCTCATTTTCCGGCCAATATGTCAACAAAATAGCCATTGGGATCATTTTGCAAGTCACACGAACAAACCTTATTACTACAACCGTAATATGATGTATAAACAATGAAAGAAGACACAGAAATATAACAAATAAATGTACGTCAAAATGCGATTTATGGAGGCGACATGCGACTGCAAAACCAATAGAGCTCAGTTTAACGGCAAACGTTGACCTGCATTACTTTCGAGAGACGTATGTGGCATATAAAGAACTACTTGATTTCCGATTTTTCGTAGCTTTGTGTTCTAATACTATATTCCAATTCTTTGTTATTTAAAAAACAACATGGGGAGAAAATGTTCGATTTTTTTTGCCCGGGTAGAAATACAATTCTTACTCTTTAAAACGACTAACCATCTGCTATGCCTATTTATATTGTAGATTCACAGTAAAATGGTTGCACTTGCCCTTTGTTTATGAAAATAAGATATATGGACCCACATAGCTCGTGACTCGTAGGTATGTTTTAGAGATTAGTCGCAAGCAAACTTTGATTGGTTAAGAGCTTTAGAAGACAGTCAAATTATAATCATATTTCTGTTTAGATTTTCCATTTGCTTAAATTTATTATAGTCCTCACCCAAATTTGCAAATCGTAAAATATATTACTTCACATGGAGTGTGTCGATTGGTTCCACTCTATCCCGTCGACGTATTAAATAAAAATGTAAAATTTTACTGTAAGTTAATCCTGAATCCTATCCTATTCTACGTAGAAGTACAAACATAGAAGAGAAAACACCCTCACCCATAACAGTATTTCTTTGCAAAGTGCAGCTAAATCGTGCTGTCATTTGCGTCCCAAAATGGATTAAATTTATTAACAGCTTTAAAAGCCATTTCAATCAGACAGCACAAACAAAGTCAATGTAAAGCATTGACCTAAATTATATAGTATAGAAAGCTGAAAGCATGAAAAAAGACATCCGCATTGTTTACTGCTAACTTAGCATTTATTAATTACAATTCTCCTATGGTCGTTACTTACACAGACTTAAGTCTTTCTAGTTGTTTATCTCCCATATACAACAGGCGCGCGTGCTCACAAACGCGATCAGAAGTCGTCCTTGATTCGTAATAAAGTAAGCTTAAGTAGGACAATGAGGTATAATCATAATACCTTATTAATGGCTGACTTTGGCGTTTTAAAGTGACAAATCAGCTTCACACTGGCATGGCAACTCGGTTACGTGTTTGGTCCGATATCCTGCCATTTTGGTTGATGTCCTGCTGTTAGTCCGGGTCAGGGAATCTAGAAGCTGTCGAGCTGGATGAGTCTGTCGATGCTTTCACTGTTCCTGTGATCAAGATTAAACAAAAGTCAGACTTTGCAAATCGCCACTCATGATTGTCGGTCATGCTGCTTTTGTTAACAATGCTTCTTTTCCGAACACACACATATATATATATATATATATATATATATATATATATATATATATATATATATATATATATATATATATATATATATAGAAAATATTGTGATTATTTATTTATCATTTACAACACGTTTGCACACTCGGCAGTGCTCGCCTTAATAAAAATGGTGGTAAAAAGGTGTCACGTGAGGTTAAGAAGCAGCTGTCCGTGTCCTTGCTTGATGGTACACCCCGCTCTTATGGACCCGGTGCGAGCGGTATATCCTCAAGGTTCCTTGCAACGTTAAAACGATAAGATCCATAAGATTCCTCTTCGTGACGCCGAGCCCCAAGAGCGTCCTCGCAGATTCGGAGTCCCATACACCACTCATAGAGATAGTGATGGATCAGAATCTGCGAGGTTTTCGCGGGTCGGGGAGCGCCACTCTTAAAAACTCGACGTCATATTTGGTGATCTTGTCCTGCCGCGCTTTTGTAGTGCGTTGATCCTGAGCTTTAAGGTTTAAATACTCCTTACCAGATAGTTAGGGCATACCCTTAATCCAGTAATGTACGAAGGGCGTTTCGTGCGCTTTTTTAAAATGTGCCCTATCGAACGTGTTGTGTAGTTGTTGAGACCAGTAATCGGTCTCTTGTGCAGCGGTCTCAATGGAGGTTTATATATATATTGTTGGAGGTTATATATCTATATATATATATATATACAGGGTGTGACAAAAAAAATTGAAGCGCGATATGTGGAATTGTAGAGCTCGTTAAAGCAGATATGTTTTCTAATGAAACATGATCTCTGAGAAGTCTTGTTTTGGAGTGAGAGTGAAATTACTACAATTTGTAACGCTGGTGTTTTTGCCCAGCATAGGAGCACAAAATATGCTGTTGCGAGACAACCACACCTTCGTGTTCGTGATAAGATTCTGCTCCATCTGAAGAATATACAAGACCGCTCAGAAAACGCCCCATGGTCGCTTAGAAGAGAATTCGCCAAAAATGTAGTTCTTTATTAGCGTTCACGCCAAATACTTCAAAATCATAACCCTACAACCACTCACAGCGCTCAAAACGGACATATTCAGCCAATGCGCAATTCATGGCGATTATTTTGGTACCAACCATATGTTCATCCGAGCTGTGGTTGCGGAGTAATTACGATTTTTCGGCGGGATGTCCAGATTAAGTGCATGAAAAATGACGCGCTGCGGCTGTCGCGCGACACGTCGGCGGTAGTGAACGTCGCCACACAGTTATTTTACATGCACTTAATCTGGACATCCCGCCGAAAAATCGTAATTACTCCGCAACCGCAGCTCGCATGGACATATGTTTGGTACCAAAATGATCGCCATGCTTGTTGGCAATCGCGCATTGGCTGAATATGTCCGTTTTGAGCGCTGTGAGTAGTTGTAAGGCTATGATTTTGAAGTATTTGGCGTGAAGGCTAGTAAAGAACTACATTTTTTGGCGAATTCTCTTCTAAGCGACCATGGGGCGTTTTCTGGCCGGCCTTGTATATTCTTCATGAAGCAGAATTTTATCACGAACACGAAGGTGTGCTTAGTTTCTGTCTAGGGGGACTGGTGGTCTCGCAACAGCACATTTTGTGCTACTACGTTGGGCAAAAACACCAGTGTTACAAATTGTAGTAATTTCACTCTCACTCCAAAACAAGACTTCTCAGAGACCATGTTCCATTGGAAAAAAAACATCTGCTTTAACGAGCTCTACAATTCCACATATCGCGCTTCAAATTTTTCTGTCACACCCTGTATATATATATTGTTACTCTATACAGACCGTGTCTGGTGCATGTGGTTACCCTAGAAAAGATGCTGTCCCAAGTGTTGCTAAAGGTCCTAAGAACGCCATACAACGACCGACATAATATATGCCTAATTTCTTGAAGCCCTATATACTCGTCAACAAGCAACATTAATAATGGCAAAATGGGGCTTTCCTTCGCGTGAAGGCTAGATAGACGCTTTGACGTATTCGACTCACCTCTAGAGCGATCTTGACAAAATTGATACCGCGCGCAACAAAGTCCTCGAACGAGCTGCCGTTGGGTGACCGTGCGCTGAACCCGGTCGACTTCGACCCAGCTGCCATTGTCGACCACACCTTTTTCAGAAGACGGAACAACGCGCCCAAAACCGGGCCAAACGGCTGAAATAGACACAACAGGGGCCAGGACAGGCCAAAAGGCGCACATGTTACTGACGGCGCGGGCCATCCCATTAAAAGCGGCCCCCAAAACACCAAATGAATTATGGCCCCGAAACCTTGTCACCATCGTGCAAATTCATGATTTATCCCGCAATGCCAAGTGTAACAAGTAACCAAAGCACGGTTGTGATTTCGCTGAAACTTGCATTTTGCCTAAGCTAAGGGCAGTGAGCAGTGAAAGAATCGGTCGTATCAGTATATCGAAACTTGGCCTGAAAGAAATGCCCAAAAAAGGTACGCTCTATCTTAATCTCCCTCCGAAACCGCAAGCTACAGGTGTTCCATGATAGCCCTTAAATGACGAGCGCTTAAAGTCGTAAAGTCGATTATTTACGCGTTCTGTTGACGTCGCCTAACTTCAAGATGAATTTGAGCTAATTTAGACAAGCTGTATGTAGTCTTGGAATTTTTGGGCTGACCCTCAGCCAAAATTTAACGTCCACGGAACTGTTTTTCACATTGCTTCATAGACGGACCCCCATAAATGTGCAACGGTAGGGCTCGAACCCGCGCACCTGCGTGTCTCCTCCGGTTGCGAGGCGCAAACTCAAGCTACCACGCCACCGGGCTCGACAAGCTGTGTATAGTCTACGAACCGAAAAACTAAAGATGTCTGTTGTATATGGTAGTATTTTAGCCGTATGGTAGTTAGGCAAATACGCTTTGTTAAAAAAAATTAAGATTGCTGCGCTTATTATTATTATTACATCCAATGGCAAACATTTGTAATAATGTTGGCATTACCCGTGCTGCAGGCAGTGAACGGGGCTAATAATGTCAACGAACTCGCGCTCAACTTACACTTCCGGGAAATCTGAACGGCGCAATTAGGGCCCTGCCCAGGAACTGGAGAACCTGAACCGGTGAGACGAGATCGAAGATACCTTGTGTCCTGTGTAGCGGCATTCGAGGGCTGAATTTAGCCTCCGACTTTTTCGCGATCTGTTCGCCTTTGGACAGCACGACGTATATCGCAAGCAGCAACAGCGTGCAGCGCAGAGCGACTCGCATTACAGAATACGACAACATTTTTTCGCGAGTAACGTAGGCGACTGTTGTTGTTATTGTGTTCTGAAATTGAGAATGTGTGTCACTCGATTAGTGATCTCATTCAATCGATGATTGGCCCCTATAGCCTCTCAAGCAATACTTTCTCTAGTTTTAAGTAGTCCGGCAAGGTTAAAGTTCCTCGAGTTGCAAGCATGAACAGCCTTCGGGCCTTCGGCACTCGTCTGCACGTTTCTGTTAACTAGTCAAACGTCACCGCTTTCGTTGTTGACTTCAGCATTGATTGTGGGTGCTTTGAAACCTATGTCACTAAGATTAGATCAGAGCTACTTTGGCAAAGTAACGCTGTCTAAGGCGTTTAAACAAGGATAAGATTCAAGTCAAAACATCTTCCCTGCCTCGCTAGCTGCTGGATCAATTTTAGTAACACATTTAGACAGCTGTGCTACCTTAACATGCATCTTAGTCACACGCTGCAAGTTACATTCGAAGGTAACTCTAAAAGGACTAACCTATAACCTTTTGGCCTAGTCCCCGCCGACTCCCCGCACATACGATAAATAGTCTATACATATATTTAGTTTTCGTATATTACAATTTGTATGTGGGGCACATATTGCGAAAGATTAGCTATGCCAATGGGCCTAGCGGGTGTATATATATAGTATATGTATATGTATATATATATGTGTGTATATATATATATATATATATATATAAACTCTGTCGAATCAATTATTACACATAATAATAGACAACCAAATAACTAAACCATTATTCGCTACTTGCAGGAAAATGGCTTAGCGCCACTAAGACATAGTTCACGTTATCCATCGCAAAACGCTACGTACTAGTATTGTTTCAGAGTCCATGCATTGAAATAGTAGGATACCACGTGCCGGTCGGTGTTCGCAAACGTTTTATTTTAAGTACATCCAGACAATAATAAATGATATATCTAAACTCAATACTCAAACACTGTTTTCGTTCTTACGTTTGAAGCTGCAACCGAAAATGTGTGTGCATACACACATAATATAACACACGTCTTGATAGATAAGATCGATTGTTGTTAACAAACTAAGGAATTTGCTGTCAATGTGACCATAATTATCGTAGTCCTAAAATCGAGACTGTTAGACAAAGCACATTTACACCTTAACGCCACAAAGGACATGGAAGACACCAAGCTGCGTGGTTACCTATAAAGTCAAACGAGAGATCTCGAACTTTCTTTCCTGTGGGCAACAGGTCAACAACCGAATAGTCGACCGACCCGACTAGATAGTTCAAGCTAATTAAGGGCAAACATCACATTAGGATGGCTCCAAATGCTCAAGAAGAAAGCCTCTCTAATACTTTAGCCGCACAAAATAGGTAAGAGAAATAAGAGGTTCATGCTTATCGATGGTCTCGAAGTCAGAGAGCAGACTTCTAACTCCAACTACAATGCGAAAAGCAGTTCCGTGGACGTTAAATCTTGGCTGGGGCTCAGCCCGAAAAGTTTAAAACTCCATTCTAAATGTAGCGACCATGAGCCTGGCTGACTGAACATCTAAAAAAACGGCATGTCATTGTCCATACTGTTCGAGACGTAACTGATTGAAATCTGCTCAATCGATTGCTTGTACAGCACCTTGCTTGGAGAGTCAGTCCTCGGGTCGTATTCTGCGTAAGAAGAAGAGTGCCAGCTTCAATGATCTTTCCTCTTCTTTTTTGTTCTTGCTCGGACAAGCGTTGCGGGCACTGCAGGAGCTGTTGCAATGTGAACACGTCCACCTGGCAACTGTGGTGGAAGCTGACTGAACTCAAGTCCGCCGCGGACGATGAGAAGGAGGCTATGAACGACAACAATAACAACAACAACAACAACAACAACAGCAACAACAACAACAATAACAGCAACAGCAACAACAACAATAACAGCAGCAACAATCACAACAACAATAGTAAGATGCAATTTAGCAGAGCATGAATAAGCGTGACGCAACCCTCTCCGAGACCGAAGACGACACCACCGTTGGAAACCCCCCACGTCGTCCCGACACCAGAGGCAACGTGACAGTCGCGACAAGAAGACAGCAGTTGGATAGGGCAAATCAATGTGAAGGTATTTAATATATGACAGCAGCGGCAGCAGTAGCAACAGCAACAACAATAACACTAACGCCACATCAATGTCGTAAACAATGCCGGCCGTGTTATGGCTGCCCTACGTCGCACACAGCATCTGGGCAGGAGAGAGCATCGATATTCAATGCATGGAGAAATGAGGCTTAGTTGAAATGTCTTCATCGAGAGGCGATCTGGGAGTGCATTGCTTAGGTAGGTGGCGCCAAAAAGCGAGTCATCCGCATGGCAAGCGTGGTCCCGTTAGAGTACCAAATAGTGGAGGTTATAAGAATTATGATAGTCGTAGGTGTATTGAAAAAAGTATTTCTCTCTCTCTCTCTCTCTCTCTATATATATATATATATATATATATATATATATATATATATATATATATATATATTTATATATATGTCGATTTACTGGCCTTTATCAATTTACATGGCGTGCGTGCTAACGTGCGCAACTCGACGCAGTATCATACGCAGCACGATTGAGTGTACAAATAAATGGCTACTGCATTAAACAGCTGATCGCAACAACATGCACCCAGTGGAGGCGTATAGTTCTGTTCTAGATGGTGAACATGAACAAGCTCGAATATTCTCAATTGAAATCGATGATGATAAATTCACACTCTATACCAGAAAGCGGATACGTATGTGCTAGACCGAACCATGCACTGCATCAAAATGATCTATGGTGTTGGTCTGTTTAAAATGCAGATACAATCAAAAAGCATCTTTATTAATTTGGGTAATTTCATTCAGCGCAAATGTGATAACTGGAAGATTGCCTCGTTTTTTTTAGAAACATATACACAATAATGATTTTTAGCTATCCCGATTTGTAAGCGTACATCGCTCTTTTGGGCACACAAAATAAAGCCAACTAACAATAACACTCTTTACACGGGCATACACAAAGATTTAGGCAAAGCGATTTTATATTGCGTGTAGCAGTACGTTTGAACGGAACACGTTAGCACTGGGCATAGACATAGAAAACTCGAACCCTGCATCGTGATTAAGCTTTTTTTCAAGATGTAAACATTTGTGCAAATCAACACTGAAATTTTACGAGGGCTTGTGTCAGTCTTGGGGACCATTTATTTTTCAATTAAGAAATTATCTTCGTTTAATTCAATTTAAATGCGCCGTTATTCAATGCAGCCTTCAAAAGGGGGACGTGATTTACATTATTTAGACTTAACAAACCGTTGCCTAAATTCATACAGCAGTCAGACTGCTTCATTGACTGCTGTGGAAAGTCAAGCAGCCACTGGAGTATATTATTCCACACCTTTGAGCCCCTTTGCACGAAGAGCTGCGAACAGAACAGCCAATACTGGTGAGCAAATAAAATATCTTTCACCACAACGTTCCAGCTCAGCCCTTCACAGTCAAGGTGACAAAATTGCACGTATTAGGGTTTGATTGCACGCACTGCTACCCCATCTACTTCTGATTAGGCCCTCTGTGACTTGTATTATTTATATTATTTTTCATATATATATGCGTATTTTACTTTAACGTACTTACCGCATTTGTGACATTTTGTTTAGCGGCTTGCATCCGACAAAGGTCAACCTAAAGCTGAGTCCGTTTTTGTGCGCAACGTCTTTTTTGGTGTCGCGTCCTCTATAACATCCTATTGGTGATTTTCCTCAGATTGCTATGTGCGGAACAAACAAAACCTTCGAGGATATCCCTAATTTTTTGACGGGTTTCATAAGGATACATACATTTCTAAGACTAACTATAAAACTCTTTCCAGCGTGTCTCCCCGCAATGCCCATGAATTATGCGTGCTGCGGGCATTTTTCTCGCAAATAGAATATTAGTCAGATGGGGTAAAGCGTTCAATATAGATTATGTAGCAACGAATTATTATTGTTAAATTGTCGTGCTCCATTCAAGCACTGTCAAGGCTAATGCTGCTGCCTGCCCTGATTAACAGGCATAATGAGATGAACGATATGTGCTGTATCACATTCAAAACACGTCAGGTGCATGAATTTCTGTTTGCTTTCGACAACAACTGCCTCACTAGTCATTTCCAAGCATAAATGTATTGAATGTCAAAAAAGTGAAAACACAATTTGGATTGGGAATCGGATCAAGCTGTATGCTCTTTCCGTCTGGATACCGGCACAAGCTTTAGAAAGGTGAGCACTTTGAAGACCGTTAGATACATTTTTGGTGTTGTCCCAACGCACAGAAAAGCAACTTGCTAATCCAACCACGCAACCACTACGTGCATCGCGGACTCGTGGCGTCACAACCCGAACATCGTCATCGTCGTCAGACGTACGTACCTGTCCCGCGGAGGCGGCACCGTCGGAGGCAACGCACGCCGTGATAATGCGTACTTTGAACCGACCAATGAGCGAAAAGGACGAGTAGGCACTTTTCGATGTCGAATGTTCGAGAAGATTCGATTCTATCGGTTAGCGCTATTACTATGCGGAGGCTACGGCATCCCCTTGAGTGAATAAATATATCGAAAATCATAGCTTACTAACCAACCATTCGTTGCTCGGCTGCGCTACGCGCTAGACGTGCGTCGTGTGTTGTCATTCATCGTACCTAAGTCCCTCGTTTTGTAGTCCCCGTCAGGTTGAGTCTACATTCCCCAGCTAACTTGGCTTGATTTTTTTTTACAATTTAATGCACTTTATATTTGCTAAGTCAGATATAAAGGCGCACGTGGAAATAAACAAAATTAAATAAATAAATCGACCGTAAAAAGTCTTGCAAACTGTTGGAAAAGGTTGTGCCGAAACGTCCCATGGGTATATTTGAGCAATACCACAGCGCTGATAGCGGTTCGGGCATGTCGTATGCGACAGACTGAGCACAAACGTGTATGTAATATTTGTTTTAAGTCGAAGCTGCGATAAATTAGATCCTACAAAATAGAAAGGTAAACATATAGTTTTTTTTTATTTTGAAAAAAAACTGCCAGGCTATTTTTAGGGGGCGGTTTTTAGTTTTGCAAGTCTGGTTGTCCGACGTGGACGCAAAATTACAAGTGAAAGTGCTTGACGACGTGTTTTATTTAAAATTGCAGGCCACCTATTTTGATCTACGACAATCTGGCAATAATTTACTTTCACGTTGTCTATTTTACTTCAACTGACATGCACTCCCTTTAAAAGGTTGTCATCATAATCCTTGATCGGCTTCAGGTGTGTTACGGAAGGATCTACAGTTTTTGGTTTGCCACACGTTTAACGCCTTCTGGAGAGATCCCAGGCCTGTCTGTCTAACTATTAATCGCAATGATTGCAGTGAGAACGGTCGTATAAGTTTGTCAGGTATTTTTATCCATAGCAGAACTTGCAATGCTGGTTAAAAATGCAAGCCGTTAAGAATTTCCCCACGGCATGCCGTAAGAAATGGCTCCCTCAGCCGCTTCACTAAGAGTGTCGTGTCTGATCTCAAAATGTTGCATAAGAAGCGGCGTAATAGATGCAAATTAACCATCATTGTACCTTTTAAAAGCACAAACACAGACTTCTGTCTAATCTTCGGCGTAGACGAGCCAAGCGATGCACAACATGTGCTCGACATATGCTCCCTCCCAACTAGATCGGCTCCTAGATCTACAGCCCTTCCTGGCCTGCGTCACTGTTCGCACTCGGCAACGTGTATAGGAACTACATTTACACCAGCATTGACCGTATCACGTTTTTTCTTTAGGCGTCTTTTTAACTACTGTTCCAAGCACGTACCAACAGAAATTTAACTTCGTGAATTTTCGCATTGCAGGTCAAACACCAAAATACTGTAAAAATTAAATACGATGGTACCGTATCATATTAATTCGCTCTACCACCATCGCAATAGAAACCGTAGTATTTAATGTATGCCACAAAAGTAAGACGAAAGCAGTTCCGACGAAAATTGTTGTAACGTATATTTCAATTAAAAAGACAATTCTACTTAGTACGCATATGCAATGCAAAAAGACGTAATCTTGTTGGAGCCCGGATTAGGGCGGACATATAGTATAGCTTATCAGTTCATGCAAGGCAAGAAAAAAATCCGTACCTCTGCAACTTCCGTAAGGTAGTCGCAGACGTCGAAAAAGTCGATTGAGAGACTTCCTTTATCTCACAAGCCAAGGTAAAAGCTTAATGCCTATGTAAGCGTACATCGCTCTTTTGGGCACACAAAATAAAGCCAACTAACAATAACACTCTTTACACGGGCATACACAAAGATTTAGGCAAAGCGATATTATATTGCGTGTAGCAGTACGTTTGAACGGAACACGTTAGCACTGGGCATAGACATAGAAAACTCGAACCCTGCATCGTGATTAAGCTTTTTTTCAAGATGTAAACATTTGTGCAAATCAACACTGAAATTTTACGAGGGCTTGTGTCAGTCTTGGGGACCATTTATTTTTCAATTAAGAAATTATCTTCGTTTAATTCAATTTAAATGCGCCGTTATTCAATGCAGCCTTCAAAAGGGGGACGTGATTTACATTATTTAGACTTAACAAACCGTTGCCTAAATTCATACAGCAGTCAGACTGCTTCATTGACTGCTGTGGAAAGTCAAGCAGCCACTGGAGTATATTATTCCACACCTTTGAGCCCCTTTGCACGAAGAGCTGCGAACAGAACAGCCAATACTGGTGAGCAAATAAAATATCTTTCACCACAACGTTCCAGCTCAGCCCTTCACAGTTAAGGTGACAAAATTGCACGTATTAGGGTTTGATTGCACGCACTGCTACCCCATCTACTTCTGATTAGGCCCTTTGTGACTTGTATTATTTATATTATTTTTCATATATATATGCGTATTTTACTTTAACGTACTTACCGCATTTGTGACATTTTGTTTAGCGGCTTGCATCCGACAAAGGTCAACCTAAAGCTGAGTCCGTTTTTGTGCGCAACGTCTTTTTTGGTGTCGCGTCCTCTATAACATCCTATTGGTGATTTTCCTCAGATTGCTATGTGCGGAACAAACAAAACCTTCGAGGATATCCCTAATTTTTTGACGGGTTTCATAAGGATACATACATTTCTAAGACTAACTATAAAACTCTTTCCAGCGTGTCCCCCGCAATGCCCATGAATTATGCGTGCTGCGGGCATTTTTCTCGCAAATAGAATATTAGTCAGATGGGGTAAAGCGTTCAATATAGATTATGTAGCAACGAATTATTATTGTTAAATTGTCGTGCTCCATTCAAGCACTGTCAAGGCTAATGCTGCTGCCTGCCCTGATTAACAGGCATAATGAGATGAACGATATGTGCTGTATCACATTCAAAACACGTCAGGTGCATGAATTTCTGTTTGCTTTCGACAACAACTGCCTCACTAGTCATTTCCAAGCATAAATGTATTGAATGTCAAAAAAGTGAAAACACAATTTGGATTGGGAATCGGATCAAGCTGTATGCTCTTTCCGTCTGGATACCGGCACAAGCTTTAGAAAGGTGAGCACTTTGAAGACCGTTAGATACATTTTTGGTGTTGTCCCAACGCACAGAAAAGCAACTTGCTAATCCAACCACGCGGCCACTACGTGCATCGCGGACTCGTGGCGTCACAACCCGAACATCGTCATCGTCGTCAGACGTACGTACCTGTCCCGCGGAGGCGGCACCGTCGGAGGCAACGCACGCCGTGATAATGCGTACTTTGAACCGACCAATGAGCGAAAAGGACGAGTAGGCACTTTTCGATGTCGAATGTTCGAGAAGATTCGATTCTATCGGTTAGCGCTATTACTATGCGGACGCTACGGCATCCCCTTGAGTGAATAAATATATCGAAAATCATAGCTTACTAACCAACCATTCGTTGCTCGGCTGCGCTACGCGCTAGACGTGCGTCGTGTGTTGTCATTCATCGTACCTAAGTCCCTCGTTTTGTAGTCCCCGTCAGGTTGAGTCTACATTCCCCAGCTAACTTGGCTTGATTTTTTTTTACAATTTAATGCACTTTATATTTGCTAAGTCAGATATAAAGGCGCACGTGGAAATAAACAAAATTAAATAAATAAATCGACCGTAAAAAGTCTTGCAAACTGTTGGAAAAGGTTGTGCCGAAACGTCCCATGGGTATATTTGAGCAATACCACAGCGCTGATAGCGGTTCGGGCATGTCGTATGTGACAGACTGAGCACAAACGTGTATGTAATATTTGTTTTAAGTCGAAGCTGCGATAAATTAGATCCTACAAAATAGAAAGGTAAACATATAGTTTTTTTTTTATTTTGAAAAAAAACTGCCAGGCTATTTTTAGGGGGCGGTTTTTTAGTTTTGCAAGTCTGGTTGTCCGACGTGGACGCAAAATTACAAGTGAAAGTGCTTGACGACGTGTTTTATTTAAAATTGCAGGCCACCTATTTTGATCTACGACAATCTGGCAATAATTTACTTTCACGTTGTCTATTTTACTTCAACTGACATGCACTCCCTTTAAAAGGTTGTCATCATAATCCTTGATCGGCTTCAGGTGTGTTACGGAAGGATCTACAGTTTTTGGTTTGCCACAGGTTTAACGCCTTCTGGAGAGATCCCAGGCCTGTCTGTCTAACTATTAATCGCAATGATTGCAGTGAGAACGGTCGTATAAGTTTGTCAGGTATTTTTATCCATAGCAGAACTTGCAATGCTGGTTAAAAATGCAAGCCGTTAAGAATTTCCGCACGGCATGCCGTAAGAAATGGCTCCCTCAGCCGCTTCACTAAGAGTGTCGTGTCTGATCTCAAAATGTTGCATAAGAAGCGGCGTAAGAGATGCAAATTAACCATCATTGTACCTTTTAAAAGCACAAACACAGACTTCTGTCTAATCTTCGGCGTAGACGAGCCAAGCGATGCACAACATGTGCTCGACATATGCTCCCTCCCAACTAGATCGGCTCCTAGATCTACAGCCCTTCCTGGCCTGCGTCACTGTTCGCACTCGGCAACGTGTATAGGAACTACATTTACACCAGCATTGACCGTATCACGTTTTTTCTTTAGGCGTCTTTTTAACTACTGTTCCAAGCACGTACCAACAGAAATTTAACTTCGTGAATTTTCGCATTGCAGGTCAAACACCAAAATACTGTATAAATTAAATACGATGGTACCGTATCATATTAATTCGCTCTACCACCATCGCAATAGAAACCGTAGTATTTAAAGTATGCCACAAAAGTAAGACGAAAGCAGTTCCGACAAAAATTGTTGTAACGTATATTTCAATTAAAAAGACAATTCTACTTAGTACGCATATGCAATGCAAAAAGACGTAATCTTGTTGGAGCCCGGATTAGGGCGGACATATAGTATAGCTTATCAGTTCATGCAAGGCAAGAAAAAAATCCGTACCTCTGCAACTTTCGTAAGGTAGTCGCAGACGTCGAAAAAGTCGATTGAGAGACATTTACTTTATCTCACAAGCCAAGGTAAAAGCTTAATGCCTATGTTGTGACGATATCTTACAATAATTGTGAGTCCACGATGTTCCTGAAGAACAACTCAACCCGTTTCAGGTACATATGGGAAACAGAAAGGACCCTTATCGACAATATACCAGACGACAGTAGAATTACATCGTCATAGAAAGAAACGGAATTATATTACCTCGTTAAATCATGATGTCGGCAAACGAATATATTGTCAAGTCGTGGTATGTAAAACTGATCTATACTTGATGTTTTCACGTTCTCTCCATGAAAATTTATATTACAACACCTTCAGGAAATGTTTATTCATTTGTCACTAGTCACTAGTCCTAGATCCAATGGATCGTTCAATTGTTTCCAAATACTACAAATGAAAATACCAACAATGAGTATTTCTACTCTGACAATAATTTGATTGTGATAATTACGATGATGATAATGACGATTATTATTATTATTTTGAGTGGTCACCGACACTCAAGCAATGTTGCAAACAATATACAATTAATGCATTAGTCATTGAGGTACATGGACATATGATTAATAATAATAAACCTTTGTTCAAAAAAATATATTATTCTTTAGTTATCTGGGCGGTTACAACGACGTGCCGTACAGGTAACATATTCGAAAAAAATCACACACAAAATGCCGAAACATTACTGCACGAGCGTATGAGTGGTGCGGCGGGGGCAGGGAGAGGGGAACACGCAGAAAGAGGCACAAAGCGCTCTGTACATGAACACACACAATCTCTCTTCCTTCTCTCTCACTTATATATATATATATATATATATATATATACATATATATATATATATATATATATATATATATATATATATATATATATATATATATATACATATATATATATACATATATATATATATATATATATATATATACATATATATATATATATATACATAATTTCTACATGTACGTATGTATGTGTGTATAGGATGCGAATATCGACCGACAGATAAATGACTCGGGCCGCACATGATATGGGCACACGTTCGATATACACGCTCAACACGTGCACATATGGCGATGTGCACCCCGGATGGAGTGCAGTTTAGATCTCTCTTTATCGTTGCTGGCAGATGACAACGACGACGACGACATTGCTGTGCCTTTAATACTGCTGATAATGACAAAACACATTACAACGCACTTGACAAATTGTTTGGACAACTTGACACTACTAAGCCTAGCTGCTGCTGCTGCTGATGCGGTTGCTAGGCTGCCGTTGCTGGGATCGCCGTTTATTTTATATTCGGATACAACAACAACTACAATACAGTAACATAAACAACAATAATACGTGCAGCAACAACAACCACAACAACAACAACAACAACAACAGTACCGCGATGACCGACCGTGGAAATTCGGTAGACATCTCAGTCATCAATGAACTGCTTTCGCATCTTCACATCCATGCGCACATACCTGTACTAGAGACGCAAACAATGGTAAACGTAGGCAAAGCTTTTTTCTAACATTGGCGACGGACACAGCGACGACGACGACGACGACAACGACAAAAACAACAACAACAACAGCAAAACCTGCTGCAGCAGCAACAACAACGACAAAACCTGCAGCAACAACATCAACAACAACAAAAACAGCACAGTACATTTGTATCGTGCAGCGCCACATCAACGTCGTGCACCATCACTACCACCACAACGTCTCCATTGTGAAGAGCGTGCGTCGTGCAAATGTGTTGAGTGTTTACAACCAACGTGCCATATGTACGCAATATATCATCATCACCATCATCATCACGCCCAGAGCGAGTAAGCATCTCCGTTGTACGCCGCAGGCGTAAACATTGGACGCACGGAAGTCACAACCTACTTATTTCAAACTTGTTTGCTAATTTTGGTCACCGTGTATCGTCTTCTGTCGCCGTGATTCGGGATACTAGCAATTGACCCGACTCGAGTCTGTGTGACGTTGTTGAGCCGCGGCAACAACAACACCGACAACAACAGCAGCAACAAGTTAGACAGCAACAGCAACAACATCGACAACAACAACAACAACAACAACGGCAACAATACCGATAACAACAACGACTCCAGTGACGCCAGCCACAACGACAACGACAAATACCTTCGACCAGTGGATCGGTTGAAACCGAAACATATATGTCATTCAATTTCTACAGTTAAATACGACGCGCAACTCTCAGTGCCGCGAGGCACCGCGACCAAACTTCGCGCGACATGATGTCTCCTCTCTGGTCCGGCTGAATCGAATCTGAGTCGTCAGACGAATCCTAAACAGGATAAGCCTACTACTAGTAATAACATTATCAGTAATAATAATAATAATAATCTTAATAACAATTCTCATGATTAATTCTAATTATCACCGTCTTCATTAATAATATTGTCCTCACGATCGCGGTCGGTCACCAATCAACGTGGATCTCGTGTCGCAACGCGGTGTGTCGGCGGATTATCAATCGCTCGTTTCCATCACGTCGGCGATAGTTAGTGCTTCGACTTCGAGTTGGTTGGCTTCCTCGTTGAACTCTGAACTTCTGCAGTGCGCAACAGAGAGAGGACTGAATCATGATTGGTGAAGAACACTCCGCTATGACGGATAGGTCCATCGAGTACGCTCTCTGGGGTGTTCCCGATAATGATGATGGTGGTGGTGACGACAACGGCGACGCTGCCGCTACAATGCTCGGCAGACGTCGTCTTCGTCGACCAACGCTAAGCAGCGTTGACAACAACGGTAAGTTGATTATTGTACATATTTAACTGAACTATTAATAGTAGAATACACTTTTTTTTTTCAATTAACGTAGTAAGTGCGCCACTAAGCCGCGCTGTTGTTCTTGAGCTTGCGCTCGTCTTCAATTCGGCGTCACCAATCGTCCCGTTGTTAGATCGCTTTGTTGTGTCTGGGTTGTTCGTTGTTCGCTCAAGGTGTTGTTCTGAGAGTCGACACAAGTCGGCATTCTTTGTACTTTTCGGTAGAAGTGCAGCAGCTTAGGTGCAGCGTTACAAGCGACGGCAGTATGCCCGCTTCTGAACCTTGCCAAGGCAGTATTTATGCAGCCAAAATACACAGGTTCCTGGAAATACGCAGAATTACGCGCATCATGCGTAATTTCCAATTACCTACACTAGAGGTGACAACACACACAAAATCAAAACAATTAACTTTGATGACCTAATATATATATATATATATATATATATATGATTAGTCCCGCCCTTATCATTTACTCCTATATAATAGTCCGCCAGTATAATAGATCCCTTTACCTTGTAGCAGACAGCGAAGCAAAACGAATGTAGTTTCGAAAGAATGTATTTTCGATAGTTGTAGTAGCCTGGTTTGCTATCAGACCTACATCGGCGTAAAGGTTCGGAGATCGCGAAACGATTTGTTTTTTTTTTTAAATCAAAAAACTTTGATTTTGAAATACAAACTCTTTTTGATATTTGAAGGATGACCTAATCTAGAGCTGACAGATAAGGAAATATAACATCGTCGCTGTAGTAGAGGATAATTTTTGCTTGAGTGGAGGAAAGACTTCCGCTTAAACAACTATAAATGATTACGACGTGACATTCAAATGCACACAGCAACAATTCGTCGCCTGTAAGACTCTGGAATAGGACAACTAGACGGGAGACGACCGACGAAAGAGATCCCTTTTGTCGGGATTTTGGCAATGATATGTGTGATAAAGAAAATTAATCTACAATGAGCAACATTATTGGTTAGCAAAGTTCAATGTACATATTTGAGTGAGGCAACGGGGCTTAGGGGTCTTGTGCGCTAGTCACGATTATCATCTACCGGGACGTCACCGGTTCGACCCCCCATTTCCCTCCGAATTGTTGATGAAGTGTTTGTTTGAGTGGCGAACATAGTGCCGCAAGAATTGTTGGGAAACCCCTACTTATCTCAACATGTCCGCACGTTATGGTGCCGGCGTCTAAGCGTCCG
The DNA here is from genome assembly GCA_003439945.1 of Dermanyssus gallinae. Lineage (NCBI taxonomy): Eukaryota > Metazoa > Arthropoda > Arachnida > Mesostigmata > Dermanyssidae > Dermanyssus > Dermanyssus gallinae. The sequence goes on from QVRM01003646.1 coordinate 85,741, forward strand.
GGTGATTCAAAAGGGGGACGTGATGTGAAGTCAGGTTTGCATTTCAAGCAAATACTACACCAATCTATCGACCCATCGACCTATATCGTATATTGACGCGTTTGACTAGCGTTTGACTAAACCTTTTCTGTTCTTTTTGTCATGGCACGACGGAACAACAACAACGACGGCATGGCTGCACAGCGGTGGTCGATCACAATGCCTCAATTCTTCGAGTTTCTTCGGAGATGCTGCTCCAGTCGACGCCACTGGCCGAGCGGGCGCCGTCGCTTTCGTCGATGCTGGATTCGGGCAGACGGTGCAGTAAGACGTCGGACGCTCTCAAGAGGTTCGTCGAAGAAGCCAACGAAGCTCTGAACGCCATCCAGACGGTTGACGACCACACTCTCGATGGTCAGGACGACAATAACATTGACCCCCAACACCAGCACCACCATCACCACTTCGACAACAGCAGCAGCAGCCGCAGCCGCAGCAGCAGCAGCAGAAACAGCGAGGACGACGCTGATCAACACGACCGCGCCCCCCGACAAAGGCAGGGCGCCACCCTTCTCAAGAAAGCCACCACCACCTCCATGCCGATGAGAACATCAAAGATGATTCCGACCACTAGCCGGACATTGACGGCTGAGCACCCCATTCTGACCGCCTCGTCCGTCACCCCCGCCGGCGCCGCCGCCTCGTCCGTCCACGCCGGCGCCCCCGCTGCCGCCCCCACGGCTGCTGCTGCTGCTGCAGCGCTCGCTGTCAATGTTACCACCCCCGAAGACGCTCGACGAGAAGATCTGGCGGGTGGGCGCAGCATTTCCATTACAAGTCGCGACGCGGCCGCAGCTGAGATGGGCAACACACAACTGTTAACGGGGGTGCCGCCCAAGAAACCACCCCGCAAGAGTCTGTTAAGTCGGCTGTCGTCAATCGCCGAGAGATCGTTTACGTCGTCGCCTCGAAAGAACAGCAGCGTCAGCGTCAACAAGACTAGTCGTGCTCAGCTGGAACAGCAACAACAACAACAGCGACAGCAACAACAACAACAGCCGGTACAGTCCATAAGGGAGGCGCAGTCTTCGACACCCCACGGGGACGATACACTCGTAGAGGTGGGTCAACTTATGATGGCTCACGGGTGGATGTGTATTGCCATGTGCTTCACTCTCAGGTCGACCAGGACTTGTCTTATTAATATTGTTGCTTATTACATGTTAAACAATGTTACAGTTGTGAGGTCCGAACGTATTATTGCAAATTCTTTAAAACTATTGCTTCACTCCGTGGCGCCTAAAATAGATGCCGCGTCCCCCCTGCAAACGGCAAAAGAAAATATCGTTGTTGTTGTTGTTTTTACAACTACTAACATAGTGGAGCTGTCAAACGCTCTTCCAGTGACACCCCGAATGCCATTTCGAGTAACATTGCGAGTAAACCCTGTCTTTTGCACCAATCGGTGCAAAAGACAGGGTTTACTTGCAGACATCATTCACCTGATTTCCACCGAGTATTTTCATTCTTCTTCAGTTTCTAATTTGAAGTTTAAGCTCGACACATCAGCTAGCCTCAGTGACTCTTCGCTACAAAGAAGAGTAGGTCGCTACCGAATTGTTAACAGCATACGATGTAAATCACTTCATTTGATATGAAATGCTGATGCGACGTTTATTTCGATTTGCCTGTGTCATATCTGGTTCTAACAAACTTAAAGCTCTAGGTCGTAATCCGATTGTTCTTTTTTTTTATTATCTACGAACACTTCTTGAACGTGCCTCTATGGTAGGTAAGTGCATGTGTGTTCGTGCGTTGGTGTGCACAACACGTCTACGTGCTAGCATTAGGAACGCAGGTCAAAATCATCGAGACAAGCCGCCTACCTAAATCGTTTAGTTTCAGACAGACCGAGCGACCAACCGCGAGTTTAGCTATTCAGTGGGTAAAATCTCCATACTAGAGCGATGAGATTACACTCACGATCATATATATATATATATATAATTGACATCTTGAGAGAATATATGCATTGTAGGAGAATAATATAAAAGAATTCGAGTTTATCCGGAGGGAGATGGACAATTTGAGCTCGGATGACCACAGAAACAACAGCAATACTAATGTTAATGGCCAAGTGTTGCAGTGCTCGGATAGTACCTTCCTGGATCGATCAGTCGCGGACACTGCCATTCACGGCGACGAAAGCAAGCACATAAGCATACCGGCTCTCCTGTCGAATGGTACGATGCCTCTTAACACATCGTGCACCTGTGATCGTTGCAAGGCCATACTTGCACAGGTACGTATGCTCGTTCAAAACTGCATATATATATATATACATGCATATATATATATATATATATATATATATATATATATATATATATATATATATATATATATACAGGTAGTTCAATAAGTTCCTAGAATGAGCTTTTTAGAATTCGAATTTTGGCACGCTTTCACCGCTAATAGGAACTGCAACTTTTCGACTGCTAGCACTCAATATATTATGGTGATTGGCCGTTGCGATTTCGTTTGATAGCTTTTCCCGTGCAACGTATCGGCGTGATTTTTAAAAATGGAGAAAAAATAGTTTCGAGTGGTTATCAAGCATTTTTATTTCAAAGGTTGGAATGCGACCCAAGTAAAAATTGAGTTAGACGAGACGTACAGTGACTCTGCGCCATGTTTTGCCACTGCTTCCAACTGGATTAATGTGTTAAAAAGAGGTCGCAGGAGCACCGAGGATGAACTATGTCCAGGAGGCCAAAAAACGGCAACTGATGAGGAAAACGTAGAGAAAGTGCGAAAAATTCTTGGCACAGATAAGCGAATGAACATTAAGGAAATAGCGAAGGCATTAGGGATTAGTTTAGGCAGTGTGCATTTTATCCTACACGAAAACTTGAAGATGAAAGAGCTTAGAGCAAAATGGCTGCCGCATTTGCTCAACCAAGGCCAAAAAGACGCGCCTGTTTTGGCTTTACAGCGAAATTTGGCCAAGATGTCGAACAATCTGTCGGATTTTTGGTGCAGATTCATGACCGTCGATGAAAGCCGGGTTCATCACTACACTCCCGAGACCCAAGAAGCATCTTGCCAATGGTGTGCACCTGATGAAGGACCTCCGAAGAGGGTACGGACAACGGCATTGACCGGAAAGGTGATGGCTACAGTTTTTTAAGACCAACGTAGAATAATGCTGGTCGACTACCTTGAGAGCTGTAAAACGATCACAGGAGAATATTATGCAAGACTGTTGGACTGCCGTTAGCAAGAACTCATCGTGAAACGGCCCGCTTTGCAGAAGAAGGTTGTCCCGTTTCACCAGGGCAATGCTCCTGCACACAAGTCCCGGCAAGCATCGGCAAAACTGGCCCAACTGAGGTTCGAACTTATTGAACAACCCTCCTATTCTCCAGACCTGGCCCCCTCTGATTATTTCCTCTTCGGACATTTGAAGAATAGTCTCGGTGAAAAGCGTTTTTCCAGCAATGAAGAGGTTAAGGCTGCTGTCAATGCCTATTTTCAGTCTAACGACGCGGAATTCTACTCAAGAGGTATGAAAGCTCTGAAATCTCGGTGGGAAAAGTGTATTGAGCTTCTCGGGGAGTATATCGAATAAGAAAAATTTAAAAACATGATTTGGAAAATTCTCGGTTTTCATTCTAAGAACTTATTGAACTACCTGTATATATATATATATACATACATATATGTATATATGTGTATATATAAATATATATATATATATATATATATATATATATATATAGCGGACGGCATTGAAAATGCATTAGCCAGTCGAAAAGACAAACTTGACTTTGGCACAGGCAGACTGCCCTGATTGGCGGCTCACTGCGGCCTATTCCTTCTTAGATCTTGCTTTTTAGCCACGAAGTTAACCTACCGGCGCAGAAGTTGCAACCTGTTCTTATCGCCTGAACTCTTAGAGCCATTTAATGCACTCAGTTTAAAAACGTTAGAGAGTAAATCTTAGGCTGACCACTGCGGCAAGGCATTAGACAATGCTCCCGGTCTCTTTAGATGGCCGAGGTGTGCCGGACGCGGTCATGACGGAATGCTTTTTACGTTGAACGTCAAAGGCTGCCCGACGCATTGTCGTCGTTACTCGATTCTCTCCCGATGATAGGGATAAGTAGAGCAGTTAGACAAGAAAAGCCCCTGCAAGAAAAGCGACTAGCAAGCCTGATTAATAGAGCACCTTCCTACCTATTGATAGAGCCAGGCTTCGAGCTGTTTGTAGTCAGGAGGCCGGAGCTTGGTTACATGGCTTACCCTGTCCGCGAATTAGGTTTCTTTTGGACGACGAGACGACGCGCATAAGCTCAGGATTGTGGCTTGGTGTTGACCTAGTCCTGCTCGACCGGTGTCGTTGCGGTGGCCTTGTGGACGCGTCGGCTCATCATAGCCTGTCATGCGCTTTGAGTGCAAGCCGACGAGCACGCACGTCACACCGCCTTAAATGACACCTTTAGTCGCGTCTAAGATCTGCCGGCTTTCTATGTGCACTGGAACCCCCAGGTCTATCCAGGGCTGATGGTCAAAGACCAGACGGTTTTACCCTGACACCCTTTGAGCGTGGTCGCATGCTTGTTCGAGACGCAACTGTAACCGGCTCATTAGACCCTTCGATAGTCGGTGCAGGCGCGGATCGAGCAGGTCATGCCTCTAGGTTAGCAGAGGCTAAGAAATGCAGAAAATACTCTAGCTTTGATTGTCAGCACAGATTTTGTCCGTTGGCGTTCGAGACTATGAGAGCTGCAGGCTCCCGTACACTCAAGCTGATTCAGCGCGTAGGTAGAAGCCTTAACTTTTTAGCGGGAATCCGAATTCTTGCGTCAGAGGTTGTCGCTCGACATTCAATGAGGAAATGGAGCGTCTGTTCGGGCATATTGTTGAACTGAGCCAATCATATATATATATATATATATACATACATATATATACGAAAGTGAATCGACAAGTTTCAGTGTTTTGAAGTTAAAAACTGAACCGACACCACCAAGGTCTTCCGGTTTGTTTTGCTTACAAGCGCTATTCGTCAGCTACGTGCACAGTGCAGATTTCGCGCCGGTTGTTTGAGTTTAGTTAAAGCAAGTGAAGAAACACCAGCATACGCAGTCGTACGAACTTTGATTGTCGGGCACCATGTATCAAGACTATTATATATAGTTCAATATGGTATTTCAGCCAATCACAAAACGAATAAAGCACTGTCTGTGTTTAACGATGATCGGTTGACTGATCCGTGGCATAGATAAAAACGGTTTTGATTGTCAATATTTAGTGGCTAAACATGGGCGAATTAGATACATCGTCAGAGAGAGCAAGAAAATGAGAGAGAAGGACCGCTTAAGTATTCCCCTGCTAACGTTTTGTTCCGTTGTTGCCCCAATCCTGTTGCATTTGCTGTATGTCTGTGTGTTTGCTCGCTTCAGTTGCAAGAGGAAATGCTGAAGAACGCCCCTAGTGAAGTTTCGTGCTCTCTAGCCAGTTTCGCGTCGCCCGGCAAAGGCGAGCACTATTATGGATCTCAGTTAAGCTGTTATGCCACCTCGGCAAATCGGCGGGATCTCACCCAGGCCTGGGAATGTCGTGGCAACGGACCGGGCATCCGCTCGCCCAGGCACGAAGCGAAAACCAGCGTCCGCGTTGCAACATCACCAGCATCTCAACAGCAACAACAACAACATCAGCAACAACAACAACAGCAGCAGCCACAACAACAACAGCAACCAACTGCTACTCAAGAGGCCCATCCACCTCAAGAGCGACATCGAGGTTCCAGACGTAAGTTCTGCTTGTGTTCCCTCTCTCTTTCTCCCCATGTCTGTCCCCGTTCGAATTATCTACAAAATTATGCGAATATATAGGTACCTATATATATATATATATATATATATATATATATATATATATATATATATATATATATATATATATATATATATGTGTGTATATATCATTGGGGGATGATTGATGACAGACCCCAACGGGGTGGATTCCTATTCGACAGGCGAATCGCTATCTTAAATGTGGCTAGATAAAGCTAGAACCCTTAGAATGGGATGCAGATTTCCTGTCACGGCGCACAGACTATGAGCAATGATTCAGCGTTTATGGACCATATAAGAGAAGAAAAGGCAAACAGGTTCTCTTTCTTCCGTGTCAATAAAAGTTAATATACATGTGCACGGACACTGGGTGGATGCAGAGCAAACTAAGTAGACTGAAATACATTTTGCATGAATTCGTTCCGTGGTATCTCGGACTTCAAATTTCGGGAACAGAACAAGTGGCGGAAATTTTTTTTGTATTGCCCAGCTAATTTAACAATTGTCTTAACAATTGCAAAAATGTTTTTAGTTCCTTTTTTTTCAGATTTTTTTATTTGATAAGTTATCATTAAAGGACCGCTAGGTCTACTTTTTGCGTTTGGAATAGTAGACCACCACCACCAAGTATTGTACCGCTTACTGCTAGTAATATGGTTTAACGAAATTATATTAAAAACTTTGTATGCATAGCATATGTATGTATTGGGTTGATAAAATGTTCTTGCCATTACTTACTTGCCGTTAATTACCTGCATAGCCTTCCCCTTTTTCAGTACTATATTACCAACGATCAACTTGCTATTAGACCCCTTTTTGATAAAAGTCTTATTTCCTGCAGACGAAGACGTGTCGTAAATAATTTTCCGTAAAGTACGGTCAGTGCTTCAAAAAATGCCCAACCGAGGTCAAATATTTTTTAAGTTTGGTGTTACTCACATGATGTTGTGCTTTGTCTTTATCGTCTGGTCTTTTCTCGGAGGTTCAAGGTTAACGATGCCTCTGATATCCCAGCAACATCACAACACACACTTATTTGAATGGACACTTCGTTTGGGTTGACGAAACTTGACGAAAGCGATTAGGAAGAGGAGTTACTTTTTTCGTTTGTAATGTTTGTTTTGTTGTCGGTACGGAATTAAATACTTAGCTTTCATAAAACAGCGGGTCAATGTCTGTCATCTTACTCTCTAACAATACACTCTAACAAATATCAGAGACGATGCCAGTAAATAGACTAATTCGTTGAGGCTAATGCAGTGAACTCTTAGCGTCTTGCTGAGAAACTTTAGCGCGCGATCAAATGCCCTAAAGTTTACCTTCAAGAGGTAATGCAATACCACCGCATGGGCAGCAACTCCGTCATCTATGATGACTTGTCCTTTCTGTAAAATGCTTTTAATAAATCCCACAGTATATCGATTTAATCCAGCAAAAAGCCAGCTTATCAAGTAGGATCGTTCGTGCAGCCGTGTTTAAAGCCGGCTTTTGAAGTCTACGAATACGGTAAAGACATAAGCCCTTTTGGTTCGAAGTGCCCGTTGTCTAGAATTTCGAAGTGCAGCACATGTTGTCATTGTTGACTGAGCCCATCTGAAGCCATTTTGTTGCCCCGGAAGCTCTCTGTTAACATAAAAGAAATTTTCCGATCGACGGGCTAGGATAGCCGACAGAAGCTGGTAGATTGCACATTTCTCCGCGATCCTTCGATAAGATGATTTGTTGGCGGTTGTGGGCGGTAACCGTTAGATTTGGTCGTATCTTTACGCACAGAACGTGCTCTTCCAGCAAAAAGAGTCGGCCGAAGCTTATCGTCCGTTAAAATCTCCACCACGGAATTTGGCACGCAACCATTTTCGGCAGGTCCGCTCTTCGAATGAGTCGTCCCCGACGATGGTGGCAATGTTTTGACAAGCTACAGCAGCGTAGGATTTTTTTCAGAACTCGTACACGAAAACAACACTCCGAATTGGCACTTTTACATTCACCATTTCTCCGCCGTTTCAGAAAGCAACTTAGCTGTTGGCGCCAAAGCAGAGTCTAATGGCCGATGGCCGTTCGTAAACGTATCGCCTCTTCCCACGCTGTTCTTTCCTAGAGAACGCTGCGGGCCTCCGAAACGAGTGGCAAGAACATGTGCATCAACCTAATTAATATATGCGTATGTACCATTTTTATTTTGCAGTAAATGACGGAGCGCAACGCCTCAGTCAATTCTGGCGCAGGACCGTGGAAGCAGGTGAGGCGAAAAACCCGAACTTTATCCAGAATTATAGATGATGTTTCGATATGATAACAGAGCTAACCGTCTAACGCACAGCAATACCTACACTCCTCGCGCCGAGGTCTATGCTCTGCTGTCATAATAAAGAAGTAGTGCGTCTTGTGCATCCGACGTACACACTGACGGCACTTTTAAATCCTTTCGGGGCTGCCATTCTCAGCCAAGATTTAACGTCCATAGGACTACTTTTCGCATTGCTTCATAGACGGACCCCCTAAATACAAATGTCGGGATTATTTGCGCCCAAATATCTGTCAGTTATAGTACCATTGAACTACAGTACCATCCCAACAATGTTTATCAGTAAGGTGTATATACGGAACAGCTAAATAACAAGAAATGAGCTAAAACACTACCCCAATGTCTACCGGGAATAGCGCGCCATGCACTGCACTAGAGGGGAGGCACTCCCTTTCGATCAAATCACTTCTAAAGAATTATTAAACGACATTGCATTTATACCGCCAATGGAGAGGAGTAAGTCTACAAATTTTACATATATTATATAGATAAGTATATTATACTATAGATATATAATAATATATATCTATAGTATAGATATAGATCTATATATATATATAGATATAGATATATATATAATATATATAGATATAATATATAGAGATAAATATATATATATATATATATATATATATATATATATATATATATATATATATATGTCTACCTGATAATAATAATTAAACGACATTGCATTATGTCCACCAATGGAGAGGCTATTATGTTGGAAGATAGTTTACAAATTTTGCATCCATATATATATATATATATATATATATATATATATATATTTCGATAACTTCGGTGAGACAGAGGCAGCCAGAGACATACGAACACCATTCGTATGAGTCTCAGGTTCGTTGCAGCTAGCACCACACGTGTTCATATCGAAGCGCTCTGATTTAAGCTCAGTGCAGGTTTCGTAAAAGCTAGAAGTTCATAATCGCATAGATAGGTAGGTAAATAACGGTTTGCCATACAAAACGCTATGCGTTTGAATCGTCAATTGAGATATTGAGTCAATCAGCTAGTCAGGTAATAATAAATCCGTGTGCATACGACGCCGACCGGCCGCCAAACATACAGCCGTGACAATTACGTTACATACGTCGTAGTATCAATGACATTCAAAGCATGCGCCTAACGTAGGCGCGCGATAAGATACATCACGCTTCCTCCGTGTTCCCTATATGCTACTATATGCATCCTACTATATGCGGATTTCTGTTCTTCCACCCCGATTGTACCGTTCTACACCGATCATCATGTCCATGTCGTCGACGGCGATGGCAATGCTTTGAGATCGTCAATCAATCAGGTCGACGGTCGATCTCCAGTGATGACAGGATGTCGATTTCGAGTGGCGTCTCGGCAACCGCCACCGCGCTGAAGAGCCGATGGCAGAGCTTCAGGCTCATCTTCAAAGGCGACCGGGATAATGGCTCGGAATACGGTAGGCAACTAACATACAGTATAGTATACGGCCGTGTGTGTGTGTTATGTGTGTTATGTATTCGCTGTTCGGTTTTGTTGCTCGATTTGTTTTTTGGCTTTTTGGCGCTCTGGCTTAGCTGGTTATGCACGTGCTGCTCAAATGCGTTCACCTATGTATACGTACGTCACACCTCGGGGCGTGTTGTGAAGCTGTGCGCGGCGTCAGAGTAAATCGTTCAAAAGTCATTGAAAGCGTTGTATTTTTTGGCGTCTCAGTGCAAGTATGATGATGATGATGATGATGGTTATTGTTATCATTGTTGTGAAAGGGATGGGCTAGCGCATAAGGCTCATCTGCAATTGGCAGTTATTACATTGCATGAAAGCCTCATAATCTCCACATATATATATATATATATATATATATATATATATATATGCTCTTTGTGCTGCACGTTGAGTGACGACGTGCAGCAAGCTGGTCGTAATTATTATGAGTTTGACGGTTCGGCACAAGACTGGGATAGGAGTGGGAACGCGTAACACGTTTCCCGATGTGTGGCGCCGTTTGCCTTTGTTGTTGTTGTTGTTGTTGGTGATGGTGTCTTTTGCTTACGATATTGCGCTGGTTATTGCTGCAGTTGCTGTCATTGTTGTCAGTTGGTATTCTTGTGATTGTTGCAATGTTCCCACACCAGCTATTACTGACGTTTAACTGAACCGTCGTTGTTGTTGTTGTTGTTGTTGTTGCTGCTGCTGCGGTTGTTGTTGCATTCGGTTGTTTTCCAATAAACGAATGACCCGCCGTCATGCTGAACGCACACAGCTCCACCACTGCGAACCCCCGGCGACGGGGGTGGTCGAATGTCTTGCGGGGACGGCCGGATATCGTGCGGGGGCGGCTTCTTGCACAATGGCGACGACGTCATCGCAGACGACAACGACGACGACGATGGCGACACCGCCGTCGGAGATGGCGACTCTGGTGAGGGTCACGCTCTCGATGGGTCGCTCAGTTCTATCTTCATGGTCTTTTTGCCACCGGGAGCCGGTAAGTGGCTCTTCCTCTGGCGCTCTATCTCCCCGACTTTTTCCTTTCCCTATCTCCCTCCCTCTCTCTCTGTATATATGTACTCAGTTTTTATTGAGAAAGTAAGTGGAGCGACATTTGTCTCCTGGGAATATATATATATATATTTTTTTTTTTTAATAATAATAATAATTTATTTATGTGTATCAAGGTATACATTTGTGATGTAAGAACATGTGCACAGCCCGCTCGGGGCATAACTCAAGGCGTTAGGTCCAGGCTTGGGCTGGTCCACCTAGCCAGGGTGCCTCTCACCGAAGCGGCATTCCCTCTCTGAACATCCAATGACAGACGTTGCTGTAAATATTCCCCCGCCCTCTTGTCTCCTGTGGCAAGCATCAATCTTCTTCCGACATCGTTAAGCAGTTTCTTCGTTAGCAGCCCAGCCCCCCCCCCCCAACGTCTTAAACGCAAGGGGTGAGAACACGTGTGGGTAAGCGACGCTTGAATACTTTCGGCACTTGGCTGCCTCCGCTAGGGCTACCGCGTGTCCAGGGCGGGCTGCGCCCGCACCGACCATTGAGGGGGCTCAACCAACCTCCAGTTTTTCCATCCCACGTTCGATTGTCGGTCCAAGGTGGCGAGAGAACAGGGGTACGCCAAGAAGATATATATATATATATATATATATATATATATATATATATATATATATATATATATATATATTTATATATAATATATATCAGAGGTTTATTAATGATGCCAATGGAGCGACAATTGTCTCCCGAGAACGTGTGCGCCGTAAATATATTTATATATATATATATATATATAATGCTTTCCCTAAATGTATCGTAAGGATTAAAACCCGCAACAATGTGTTTGCATGGCGCGAAGCCAGAGAATTGCACATCAAAACGGTTTTGCACGCTTAACTGCGTCCCAGCCTCCTGCCACCCTGTATTCGGTAAAAACAATCGTTTATATATATATATATATATATATATATATAACCGCGCGCTCGCCAAATCTATCTTGTTGGCACGATGCCACCCGATCTAACGGAGCGAGTAATCTCAGAGGATAGATCGGGTTTCGTTCTTCCATGTCGTTCCAAAACTCACTTCGCCACCTGAATGTGTACAAAGATATATATATATATATATATATATATATATATATATATATATATATATATATATATATATATATATAAATATATAAATAAATATAAATATATATGTATTAACTGTCTGTCCCGCGGCTTTCTTTCCTAGTTAGGTTTCCACATCTTTTTGTCCATATCTCTCTCTCTCTCTGACCTATTCTCTCAAGATTGCATGCGTGTGATGCAATGGCTCTCCACTTGCCTATTTGTCTCAAGGGTGTAACGATGCACGTATAACCATCTATTGGCATATGTCACATTTAACATGACTCCGAGTCCAAACTAAACATTGGTTTCCCATTTGTTGAACTTTCTCGGCGCTGTATTAAACAAAAGAAGATAGTGCCCGTCGTGCACATAATAAACTGAGTAGTCTCATAACGCGTTTCCGGAGGTGCGAACGAATATGACCATATTTTAACCACATTCCGCAGAAGGCGAAAGACTAAGATCTGCAACTGTTGCTACTGTAGGAGAACAGACGCTTATCATATTTCATTTGCAGATGTATCGGATGTTATTCGGGACTGTCTGTCTTGGCGGGAAAGAATTTGTACGTGAGAAACTAAGCGCCCGGCCGTTTGTGCCAGTCTCTGCATCTGATGTTCAGTGCATATTGTCGGGCTCGTCCTCTCTAATAGATGTGTGTCGCGCTTTTCGCTTTGCGTTACCCGCCAGTGACCAGCAAGACAAAGCATCGAAACAGCGCGATATTGTGCTTTCTCGACATCTAGTGCATCGTTGACATATGGCTATAGTTAATCTAGGCTTTTGTACGGGGATCTTTCTAATGTTTGACTGAACCGTCGCCGTTGTTGGTGCTGAGGTGGGTTGTTTCCCAAAAAAAAACGAATGAAATAATCTGAATTTGGCCGTCAAGATAAGTGCGCAATAGTAGCGTTTCTGCGGTTTGTGTGTTAACCAGCACGGACTATCGATCATTCGAGTTTTGATAAATCCACTGCAGACACTCGGTGAGCATCTGCAGAGCCAAAATCTCTACGCCCAAATGCTACACCTTGATTCATGAAAACACAACATCCAGCTTCTGCACGTTGCAAGAAGCATGCCATAGATTCTCGTATCTCGCGCGTCACGACCCGTAAATGCTACCTGTTATTGAACTAATTCCTAATAAGCAGTTCTGACTCATTGACCCGCTACATACGGCATACCTGAAAATCGCTTTGCTTATTATTTATACGCTTAGTTATTACGCCAAAAAGCTCCTTTATTCATGTAATAAATAGTAAGGAATGACTGGTCGCAGGCGGGCCTGTGCAGTCGTCCAGTTTTGAAAATCTTTGGCCACGCGCCAGGCGAACGTGTTATTGATGTGGTCCGATATATATATATATATATATATATATATATATATATATATATATATATATATATATATATATATATATGTGTGTGTAGCGAGCGACAACAGGCTAAATAAATAAAGCACATATCTTAAGTTGTGCACCTCGCTGGATTTCAGAAGAACCACGCGACGACGACTCACTGAACTGGGTTAACGCCGGAGCTAGGCCCAATGAATCGCACCAGGTTGTTGTGCTTGACCCGGCTGTCAAGGAGCTTCTTGAGGAACTCCAGCGGACGATGGCGGAACAAGAGGTACCACAATCGAATCTCTTTGTAGTAACTCGAGTTGCATGGAATTAGAATGAAAAGCTTTTTTTAAAGAAGTTTTTGTTTTTAACTCTAAACCTTCGTCCCCTACGGGTGGTTGGAGTCGCCTGACGGCATATGTTCGAGGTCATGCATAGACCTGGCTGGCAAAGAGAAAGCGCAATCCTTTCACGCCTTAGTGTTCACTTGCATTCATGCATCGTCCGTCACTGACGTGCGCGGAGATATGAGCCGACAATTATGAAAGCCATGCTTAAGAACGATAATTGATGCGACATGATTGCGAAGTTTAAAAACGGCTGCCTGCCTCTTAGTTGTTTGCGCATATTAAAATGCAGGATATGCAGGACAATACGCAGAGCCCTGTCGGATCAACAATCTTATCATCCAGGACGCCCTTACTGGTTGACCCGGAAGGACCAATTTTACAGCGTGCCTTTAACAATTATTAATTAGATGATAACACAGGAAACAACCTGCTGGTTTCAAGCATATCCATGTCAAGTATACTGGGTACAATGTAGGTATATTCATGTAAAAGTCGCACGGAACGTGGTCATATACATATATATATAGACTTCTTCTTCACCGGTCACTGAAATCAGCTTCTGCATTCTAATTATCGGCGGTTGTATGAATTGCGCACGTTTTTCGTTTGTTTCGTGTCTGTGAACAGATCGTGATGGTTCAAATCGCGAAGGCTCTTGACGGCTGTAAAAAAATCGTCAGCTATGCCGAGATCAACCAGGGGATCATCTTTGCCGAACACATGCTTCACGTCGCCTGCACTCGGTTGGTACTTTGGTCATATCCAGAGTGTGCGAAGAAACCTTTGTTGACTAATGGCAATCTATGAACCAGCAAGCGTACAGTTTAACTAAGTAGCAGTGCTTTGGTGGTGAAGTATGGTTCTCATGTTCACCGACTCTTTGTACCAGCAGTACTGTGTTGCGAATATGACGAAAATTGTCACGATTGATCGTATGACACACGAAACAAAGGACAGAGGAGGAGGTTACAGATGCCTAATGGTGGCCGCATGGCCATCCACCGTTCGATACTTTTATAGCCACTATTATTACGGCAATTACAAACAACCCTCGTGAGCGGTAGTATACTGTATATACAGGAATACAGGGACTAAAACAAATGCCCAGCAAATTATATGCGACAGCCAGAACAACGACAACAGCAGAACCAAAACATTTTATACTCACATCTTATGTGACTCACGCTCAACGAACAAGGCACAGTGACCGCGTCACCGCATGGTTGCGGCCCGAAAGACAAGAATAACACTGTAAAGCGAATATAGCCTATAAAACGAGATACATGACGCACTAAATACAAGTACACGTACAAACTACAAGCTACAACAAGCAGCTGTTGAACAGATGAATGACGATTATCGGGCCAACTGTGGAATAATGCTGATAAGGACTGTGCTGATAGTGGTGGTGATGATGGCAATAATGATATGATGATATGACGTTTATTCATTCTAAATTGTAGTTTCTCATTTGTGTTACAACTTCATATAGCCACAGCCTAGTGCGAAGCATATGTACAAGTTACAGTAAGATTTTATACATTATCACCGTAGTATCTCGTGTTATTGCAATTATTTATCTATAGATTGTGTACATGATTACATAAATATGGTTTAATCAGACGCAAGTAAGGTAAGGTAGTGCGTTCTAGCAGTGTTTTTGAATTGACTAAGCGATATTAGTGTTCTAATGTCACTAGGTAACTTGTTCCACAAGGTAACACCTGAATTACATAGTGCAAACCTTGATTGCGTACTTGTGGCCGGGGAGACAATAAGCAAGTGAGATGCCGAGCCTCGGGTGTTTTGGGTCCTTGCAGATTCGATAAGGCCAACCAGGTTGGGATGATGGCCAAGAAGAATACGCTTTATTTCGACAACTATGGTAAATTTAATAAGATGTGGTAACGGGATCACCGAGAGTGTCAGAAATGACAGAAATGATAACAAATATTACCGTGCTGTTATTGTTGTTGTTTGTTGCTGTACAGCTATTTTGCTGCGAGCACTGAGCTTCAGCGACTCGTCGAGGGCGGCGAGTTTGAACCGCAGATGGATCGTGTTCTCATTCGTCAGCTGCGAATCCCGCTTCAGGAGAAGTTCTGCCAGGCGATTCGAGGATCGGGCAAGCAGTTTGTGTTCGTTGTTCTATTGAAGGTCGACCACCGCATCGAGACGTCGGATGTCATCTGGATGAACGCCGCCGACCGTACCATTGTCGTCGAGGCGACGCGTTCACCACTCGGCCTGCTTTCCAAGGTGGGTCCAGCGCGTTTCACTGGGCCATTTATTTATATATATATATATATATATATATATATATATATATATATATATATATATATATACAAACATACAAAAAGATAGCTCAGCGCTTGCTGTCATTGTTGTTGCACGTTTGCAATTATATCAAATATTATTTTTCCACACTTTTGCTACTCAATGTTCAAGTACGACTTGCGGAAATTCAATTGTCTTAGTCAGGGAAAAGGAAAGATACATTAAAGAAAGCAACGCTAATTAACAAAAGTTTGACTTATCCGACTTAGCTTCGGCTGAATCAACCTGCTTAAAACTGCTGTTTTTCATTAATTTTTCTTCCCTGCTGAGACGCGTTCATTTGCCACACTAAGAATACCGCTTTTTGTTCTAGGATACCATCTCATGTATTACGTGATGTGAGAACGACCATACATTACATAAACAATTTCCATTGCCAGCTCATGTGACTGATGCCACACATATTATAAATATGAAAATTTACTTCGATTAAAAGATTTAATCTGCGCCAAAATGTAATCCACGAGTAAATCATGCAAAATAAATAATAATAATAATAATAATAATTTTTTTTTGTTGAACAAGGATTTATTTTATCAATATGTACATGTATTACAATTATCAATATATTACTTATATAATATCTACAATATTGCTTATATTATTCTTATTGCATGAGTGTCGGTGACCACTCAACATCATCTTGGCGTTGCCTCTCTGTAATTCTAATGACACTCTCTGTCGAAGGAAAGCGGTCGATCTTGGCTCCGCTGTGGCCTCGAAGAGCTTCTTCCCAAGCTCCTTTGTCAGTTTGAGTGCATCCATAATAATAATAATAATAATAGACTGAAAGAGAAACATCAGTCTGTTTTATCTAATAAATAATCGATGAACGAGAGCGAATAACCATCACTTGCATAGATTATTTAGTCGGACGTACAGTTTTCGAGTCACGCATTCCACATTATCCCTGTGTCGTGGTGTCGTTTGCCACTGAAAAGCACTCTCATCCGTGATGCATACATGAATACTAGTGTCCACGATCGCATCTTGAGTACGGCTACATCTTATCGTTAGCGTGAAAATGAATGAATAAATGTAAAGAAATGTACAAGCTGATCAGGGCGACAGTTTCTCCCCGACACGGCCCGACAAGGTATATGCCAAAAACTTGGCTATTTTCCGCAACAGGCGCTGAGTCTTAGTGTACATACGAGTATAATCCGTTTTGTGCATATACGGGGCTCTACAGAAATCGGACGGCAACCTTCAAACGACAACACATACAGACTCACCCACTACGAGCAGGAAGCCGCCACAGATGGCCAAAGCGGAAGGAGACGCCTCGCCTCACGTCGATTTCGATTTCACCTTCCATCGAAGAGACTGGACCATCCATATTGAAGTCTATTCGTTCGTAAGTGTATTGTAAAATACTTTCTGCTTTGTAGATATGGAATGCTCCATACGGGAGACTTCAGGAGTGCTTTATGCACCTGCCGCTCTCAGCGCCGGCAGCTTGCAGCGACCAGTGTAGGACTCGTAAGGACTCACTAAACCCGTGAACGTTCCTATGTCCTCAGACTATGGAAACACCCTAATGTCCCTCGTTACTGGAACATTTGAGGAGTTTAAACTGGAATTAAGCTCATTAAATCGGCTTCTACACCTAAAAAAACGATTTCTTTGATTATCGGACATTGGGCTTATGCATCGGACGGGGCCTATCGGGAGAAATTTCAGCTGCCCGAACGCTGCTGCTTTGCCGCGAACTGACAGAATCCAATCCCATTCAATCGGGCATGTAATCATATTAAAAACTACTGCAACAATACATGTTTCGAAATATTTTACTATTTTGCCCACTAGTAATAATCTGGGAAATGCTCATACGGCATTATCAATACAGATAGCTAATTCGAATTGAATAAGTACTGTATCTTCATGGCGCGTAGCATGCAGCTTGCACAGCTCATTTAGAAGCTATACGAAGCTTCAAATGTAAATGTTAATTTCACCAAAAGTTATTGTCAATTGTGATTGTACTTGTATTGTCCCCTGTGGCTCAGTAGAGGTGACCTTGAATTAGCACCCAAGATTCAACAAATCTGCAGTCACCTAATCCCTATAATTACTTAGAACATGCTTATGCCCCTTAGTGTTTATGTGTGTGTATATAAAATGTGCATATGTATATGTGCAAATATTCTTGAAAAACTAAAGTAGGATAGCTAGTCAATAGAGCTGTAACTACGTTAGGACACATACGAAATAAGGGCAATATCTATTGGACCTTATAAACCTAGTTTAAGATGATGAAAAGCTGATAAATATACCAAGCAAGATCGTTTAGTAGCAGAGATCATGCGGATGCCGAAATAGCGTTTGAACACAAGTGATATTTTGCTTATTTATATTGTTTCTAATCTAAATATGTGAATCTAGGAGATCACTCAAAAAGGGGTTTTCTCATTTTAAAACCGCCGAAATCGAATTCGCGAAAGATCGAAGTTTACATAAATTCTGTGATCTGCGGCGAAAAATATACAAAGCAACGCACTTATAGGCGTCACATGCAGGAAATGTGTGTTTTAATGAATTCCTTAAAACACACATTTCTTAAAATGAATCGTGTGCGTGTGTCAATCGCACGTTTATTAAAACGAACCCTACTATACATATATATATATATATATATATATATATATATATATATATATATATTATTATATGTGTGTATGCGCAATTATTGAATGTGAAATAATGTATGTTTTACCAGTTTATGAAGCCTTCGAGACCAAGCTCGACCCTTCACCTAAACCGGCTTGTGCAGAAAATCGACCAACTGCGATCGCCACCGCTAGCGAGACCACGACAAAAATCCACGAAATCTGAGACCGTTTACGGCCGACCACAGGAGCGAGAAATCCGCAAAAGTTCGTTCGGACTTCTCGGTCGTGTGTCGCTTTCGAGAGACGATATCGTTGCCAGGCGGTAAGAGAGTCTATGTGTGTATATA
Organism: Dermanyssus gallinae; assembly: GCA_003439945.1. Lineage (NCBI taxonomy): Eukaryota > Metazoa > Arthropoda > Arachnida > Mesostigmata > Dermanyssidae > Dermanyssus > Dermanyssus gallinae. Next base: position 104,510 of record QVRM01003646.1, read on the forward strand.
CGTAGACGTTTAACTCATAGAGAGGGACAGCGATAGAGAGAGAGAGAGAGTCATATGCGCGGGATATCCCGCCTTCATCTAGAAAGGAGAGAATACGATGTCCGTGCCAACCTACACCTATTAGCGGTGCGGTCCGAAACGAGACCGCACACGGGGTCGGGACTTCTTCTGCGAGAACTGGTGTTAGTACCCACCAGCGGTGGCTATTCCCCGCACTGCGAACATCGATACACTTTAGTCAGGTTGTGAGACGTGCTTATGCAAGGCTTACTCGACGTGTTTGATCTTTTACTGCCCTTTAAGCGTTAGACTCAGCACGCAGGGCACATTCTCGTAGTGCCGATACATGTCTCTATATTGTGTGTATCGTGTCCTATGACACGGGACGTTTCCTCAAAAACGGATGTGTGGAACCATAACCGAGTTCACGTGGCGGCAGCGCTGCCGACCAAGATGGCTTAGTGGCAATAGCCTTTGCCTTGCATTCGGGAGGCCAGGGTTCGCAATTTAAACAAGGTGAATGCCGATGTGGATTAAAAAGCGACCATAATCGAAACAAAGAAACAAGGAGCACAGATGTCTCAATAAAAAGAAATGGTGCATTACCATCCAACCCCCCCACTAAGTTTAAAAAAGCGTTCTGGCAGCATTTTATTGCTCCGCGAACAGTTGCTGTTTTGTATGACGTAGGGGGTTCTTGTTGTTGTTGTTGATATTTTCTTGTTGTTGTCGTCGACGAGCCTTGCTTTGTTGCCGCGTATAGACAGACATCGTTCGATTGTTGTCTGAGGCGGCGTAACAATAATTGCACGTGGTGTCCTGCCTTAGAAACAACACTAGAGCCGTTCTTCCGCTGTGTCTGTGATTAGATTTTGTCGTCAACATTTATAGGCAGGATACCTCTTACAAGATATGCGGACCGTTAACGCTGTTTACAGTGCGTCCACTAATGGGCCGGGTGTGCTACTGAATAAGCTTATAAGAGGAGCAAAAATATATATATGATAAATAATGTATGTATATTAATGAAGGCGTTTGTGCAGCCTACAAACGCTTTGTCTGCTATATATATATATATATATATATATATATATATATATATATATATATATATATAAATATTGTGGTTTTACAGAGTTATCAATTTCAACGACTTAAACAACGGGTCGCCCTTGGGACCACACATTACCATTCGAGGCGAGGCGCATCTCGCTGATCCCGTCCGCTATGTGGCGTTTCTGGTGCGTTACTCAGAACTAATCTCGATCGCCCTTTACGATAATTAAGATAACAAAAAACATGCTTATCAGGTAAATTACCAATAAAAACATACTTATCAGCCAAATTACCAATAAAAACTTGCTCATCAGCTACATTACCAATAGAAATATGCTTGTCAGCTAAATTACCAATCAAACAATCGACTAATAAAAAACTTGAGCGTTTTCTGGACGAAGCGTTTCGTCCAGACTGAGAACACCACAAGCCTTTGCGCTGGTACGTAAAAACGTCACAGGCACTGTCAACACGGTTTACACTATTCATGTTATTCCAGAACGTCAAGGACTTGACGGGCGCGTTCGGATGTCAGGGAGGCATGCGCACATTTGTAGGAAAAGTGAATAACAAGAATTTAAGTTTCTTCGAAACCGGTGACGCCGCTCTAACGGAGGTAAGCATGCAAACGGAGTAATGCTGAATATATATATATATATATATATATATATATATTATTTATATTATTATTTATTTATGTGTATCAAGGTATACATTTGTGATGTAAGAACATGTGCACAGCCCGCTCTCAAGCGTTACTCAAGGCGTTAGGTCCAGGCTTGGGCTGGTCCACCTAGCCAGGGTGCCTCTCACCGAAGCGGCATTCCCTCTCTGAACATCCAATGACAGACGTTGCTGTAAATATATATATATATATATATATATATATACATGCGTGCTCATAGCCTTTTTAGTTCAGCCTTTTACAGGCGTAGTCGATTTTCATAGGGACTAAGTCTAAAGGTTTATCATATACATAGTGGCTAGATTTACACACGTGCACACACATATATTTATCTATATATATATATATATATATATATATAATACACTTTGGACAAATGACAAGTGTTCTTGCTCTGCGCTGCTGTAGACTGGTCGAACATGGAGTACGATATGCGGTCTAACTGTTAGGTCTCAGCTAGGTCGTCATTCCGTTGTACATGAAGATCAAAAATTGTGCATATCCGTATGGCTTTTACTGCGAGACACGTTAAGCCATTTGACGCTCACACTGGACTGAAAATACTTGCTTGCGTTTCACACTGCCACTCGAATTAACCATTCGGTTGTCTGCTGTCGTCCCTGCCCTGCAGACGGCTCCGGTGGAGTCTTTCGACCTATCCGATCTCACCGAAGAGTCCATTGAGATGGATACAGTCGAGGGTCTGTTCTTTCACGGCTTCACAATTTGGCTACACGAAACAGCAAAGAACAGCAAAGATGCTGACGACGGCGCCACACAACGTGACCAGTGTAGCTACGGGCAACCGTTTCCGTGTAATCAAGGCGAAGTCAACCTCGCCGCCGCACCTACGTCGACTTGTCTCGGTGCCGGCCGGCAAATTGATACCGATGTCAACAGGTTGGCAGGAATTCCTGCAACCACCACTGCTACTGCTGCTGCTACTAATATTGGGACTGCTGTAGGACTGCCAATGACGCAGGATACCAACGAAAACGTCGTCGACAACGATGATAAAATTCACCACAACATAAACAAGTACAACAATCCTAGCAGCCACAACAGCAACAACGAAGACGAAGAAGACGGCGACGATGCCGTGCCAAACTGCGTGACAACACCGAAACAACAACAACAACGACAACAGCAACAACAACGACACCAACAACAACAACAACGTCGCCAGCGCGCCGAATTGAAATGTCTTCGCTTGTGCACCCACTCACATGAACAGACGCAGCTTTGGGTTGAGCACCTGCGACTGGCCGTCCGCAAGCCTCGTATCGTCGAGCTTTCTTAGCACTAACAACAGCTAGTGTTAGTTAGTTAGCAGCTAATGAGTGAGATTAAGATTAATAAGCAAGAGTGAGCTTGCTTAGGGTCAGCTGCTTGCGTGCGCTAGGCAGCGCAGCGTAAGCGTCATCAAACGTTCCTTGATTGTTCACTCGTTATAATTATTATTGAGTGCCGCGCGAGAAAAAGGCGCGACTCGCCCGAAAAACGACAGGGAATCTTGTGACTTGTGATGCTGACGCAAACTTCGCTTAGTCATGGTCACAACTAATTTCTATACAGAAACTCACACCTTAAGCGCAATGGGGGAGAGAAAGAGAGATAGAGAGAGAGCAATGGAAAGGAAGGAACACCTACAATTTATGTGCTTCCAGAAAGACTCGCGGATGCAATGTTGTGAATAAATTATTTTCATTTCCTGATTTGCCGTTGGTGTGTTTTTTTGTGAGGAGCGTACTGTAGTTGCACAACGTGTCACACACTCTTCACACACGTGAAGAATGTGTTGAGTGGCCCTGTACTAAGGGCTACGATGGAAGGTAAACGTACCAAAAAGCGAACAACCTAATCAAACTCAGTCATCAATAATATACACACCATTCGCCTATTCGGACCTATCCATTCATAAGCACTTAGTGCTATGAATTCACCTAATTCACCTCTATTCCCGCACACCGATCGAGATCCTCAAACAGGATCGCAGCGAAGGAAAGGGTAGTTAAGATTATTAATTTTTTCAGCAACTTAATGATCAGTTCGCCAAGAGGAGAACCCACATTTTGGCCTGCGTCCCCTTGGCCCTTGATTATCTACATATTAGTTAGTCTGCTTATTGCTGAGATATAGAAAGCTCTAATTGTTCGGCGACAGTAACAGACAGTGGGAACAGACATATACAATATACACGTACCGTGTACGAAGGCTTTATTGTTATCTAAAAAATACTTTCTCGGTGTTCTCGAATATGACCTCCGCAAGCTGATCCGCATCCTCGTTTCGGCATCCAGCAACAACCTCGAGAACCTGTTGGTAGGTAGATCCATAAACAAGCACAAACACGCAGAGCAGCAAAAAAAGAAACCGTCAAAAACAGGCAACTCTCGGCAGGTCCCAGTGGCGTAGTTTCATAGTAGATGAATTCATATATTCTCGTATATATACAATATGCTATGTTCTACTGAAATAGGATAACATCCTTGCTTTAAGTCTGACATAATACACATTAATGGCTACATGCCAATTTTCTGAGGCATGGGACTGTGCGTCCAATCAAGCAATTATCCTCCTGCAAATTTCCAATAAAATTTAACGTGGCGCCACCGCGCTAACCGTGTGATTTTCCGCTCAATTTTTACATTTTGTAACCATAAATGCAAAGACACTTACATTGTGTTTTTTATTACCGACTGAGCTAGCACAGCGCCATACGTACTCATACATACACATGCACGTTCCATGCTTATGTGCATACTCACAAAATAGTATTTACGTGCACATTACGCTTCATACGATTTATCACACAACTATCAAACACCCCCCCCGTTGAGGAGCCTTAAACAAGTAGTGTAGACATTTCCACCGTAGTACTCTAAGCCCGTGTCTGTAGATTGTTAAAGATCTTCCCTGTTGTTGAGGGCATGGTGGTGCGGATCGATAAGTGAAGCGGTTCGTATACCTTAGAGTTTATCTTTTGAATCAGAAGCTGCTCTGTAAACGATTTTGCGACAGCGTCTACAGGGCAGTCGTTAGATAAATTCAACTTCACCGTATCTACAAAACCGAGCAAAATGTCCAGAGCGATTGTTGATTGTAAGATTGTGAAAACGTTTGCTGAATATATAACCCAGTCATCTGTCGTATTAGGAACACAGATGGACTTCTACTGGTTAAACGCTCTAGCTGCATTCTGTGTTCGTTTGCAGCAAAAGGAATGAGAAAACTTTAATGTACTAGTAAGTAGACTAGTATTCCGCGTACCTGGACGATATTCTGCGGTTCATTTCGGCCCTTCACTTGGGTACCCGGTTCGAACTTTTCCTTCTTCTTCGCTTCGAACTTCGTCCGCACAAAATGGTAGCCAGCGTGGGTTGGCTTTACCTCACAATACGGGCAGTCTGTTTCGAGCATGAGACGATCGGATGGAATTTTCTTAACTACCTATAATTTCGCGCCAGACGCATCAGCAGTACGCCAGAATCACAAAGGGGTGCAGTGTTAGCCACAATAGCGAATGACAGCTAAACGCATAGATTTCCAACAAAAGTTGCAAATGTAGCCTAAATGTCTATTGAACATTAGATCTATCAGAAATCGTGCCTCACTCAAACGCCTAGCTAGCGGCATCATCATTCATGGGTAATATAGAATAATCGCTTGAAAGTAATTAGTTGGCAGTAACATCATACGCACCGAGAAGCGCAGAACGGATACGCGGCGGTACGGTGGGCTCAAATTATAATTATTAAGAAAGCAATCAAAGCTTTTATCGAACATCACTCTTCCAAGAGCTGTTTTATGTACATGCCGAATTTCGAGACGACGTTTGAAGGCATTTGTAGAAAAAAAGGCCAAAATTACCACGGTATGAGCTTTATTGATTGGCAAATATGATAAACTGCTCATAAAGTGTCTAATAGCAAAGCAAGTTCCCTGAAAAATGAAATAAAGAAGAAATATACTTGCATATTTACCGAGCAAGATGGCTTAGTGGCAAAACCTTTGCCTTGCATTCGGGAAGACTGGGTTCGAGACCCAGACCGGCCACTCTTAAATTGGTTTGCATGGTTTCCAAATTAGACAAGGTAAATGCCGGAGTGGATTAAAATTAGCCATGACATGAAAACACCGTACACAAGCAATTGCCTTACGGAAAATCTTATAAAAAAAAATTATATATATATATGTATATATATATATATGTGTGTGTATAAATATATAATAGTAGGCGTTCGACGACACAAACCTCGAGGTTATCAGCTGTTTTCAGCGAGCACCCGTTGATGCCGATGTAGAGATTCATGTCGAGCAGTTTGCTGGCCTGCTGCCAGGTGCCGTCAAACGAGTGCACAACGCCTGTTGTGAAGCGGTCCCGGTTGGCGGCCACGATGCGGACGAGATCGTCGGCGGCGTTGCGGCAGTGCAGGAACAACGGCTTACGGACCGACTCGACCAGCTGAAATTGGCGCTCGAAGTACTTCCGCTGAACGTCGGCCGGGCAGAACTGCGTGCGATCATAGTCGAGACCGAACTCGCCGATCGCGGCGACCTACGTTTCATCGCAGGGCAACATAGGTGCAAAAAAAAACAAAATTACATATAACAAGAGAGAAAAAAAAAAAAAAAAAAAAAATATATATATATATATATATATAGAAAAGTAATGATTTACTAATCATTACACACTATTCTACCACTGGCGCTAAAACTTTTCAACCTTAAGAGCGCGCCCACGGCATCCTACGGCATACAGCTTATCTGGGAGAACTTGAGCGTGGCCCAGCTCGCGAGGCTTGATCGAGTGAAACCCGCCTTTCTAAAGCGAGTGCTCGGCCTCAACACGTCATGCCGCAGTCGTCTGGTCTATGTACTCGCCGGTACCCCGCTCTTCATAGACGATCTGCAACGCCAGTTCCGGTTGCCGGAAACACAGGCCTACAGGGACTTTATCTGTCAGTGGGAGGTGAGATTGTCAGACGTGGACCCCGACTTCTTTAGTACGGGTGCAATGACAAACAATGCGTGGAAGGGACTGCATCGCACCAACCGAAGTGTGGTAGTACGCTATGCAGTGCATGGCTTCCACCATGTTCTATGTAGAACTCAAGGGTACCATGAGCCGACAGAAGAATGTGTCTGTAACAGGTGTGGGAGAGCTTGTGGGAGATATCATGCGGGGAAGTGCCCCAGAGTTGAATCACTGGCCAGGCTGGCTCAGTGACCGTGTTTTATGTGTAATATTTGACTATATACCTAACAAAGGTGATTCATAAATGAATGATGAAAAAAAAAAAGGTTAAATAAAAAAATTACACATTATATATATATATATATATATATATATATATATATATATATATATATTTATATATGCATGAACTGCTTCTAAATACTGCATCAGCAAGAAATAGAACAGGCAAAAAACGAAATTATAGCACCTTATCTGACGATTGCGCCAAGGTGACCAGTTCGTTCAGGTAGTGATCGGCACCCTGTGGATGCTTGTCAAACTCCGAACAGCGTGTCGGGTGGCACCCGACCGTACTAAAGAGGTCTTCAGCAGTCGATGCCAGCTGCAACGCTCGCCGTGAGTCTTCAAGACTGCCTCCCGTGATTATGATCCGCCGCAAGCCCACCTGAATACACAGTCTTTCGTTAGTTTACTTTCTTCTTACACTCTAGATTAACCTATGCGACACTGACAATGAACAAGATAAAATACAAAGAAAACGTTTCTCACAATAATAATAATACAACGTGAATAATATAACGCCAGGGCGCTGCTTCGCACCTTGTCCAGGCCAGGTCGACACCAGACCTGGACCTAAGGCTGATGTAGTTCGTCGTCACGTTCACTGAGGGACAATTGTTTACACCCAATTATGAGTTAAATAAAATGTGTTATACAAAAAAATATATATATGTATGTATAGATATATATATATATATATATATATATATATATATAAGAGAGAAATAAAATAAAAACCTATATATATACATATACTTGTTTTTTTGTTTATAGACGTAGTCCTTCCAAAGCTCTACATACTTAAGCCAGCAAGTTTTAAGACGAGAAAAATACAACAAATATGAACTACCTCACTACCTCAGCATTACTGAGTTACTGTGAGCTGCATGGATATATATATATATATATATTTAGGCGAGCACTGCCGAGTGTGTAAACGTATTGTAAATGATTAATCAAGCATCACAATATTTTCTATATATCTATGTATATGTGAAGGAAGTACCTGACGAGCGCGTTCTAGCATAGACTCGAAGTCATCAAGGTGTTTCTGCGAGTTGTGGTAGACGCCGCGAAACATCGAGTCGGTGATGTTAGCCCCGATGTCGATGAAACGACGTCGTGCTTGAACTGCCATCATGTGCTATTCGTCGGCCGATAATATTGTATGCCGACGAGCCTCACGAGCCCGACCTAATAGCTGGTAGACATAAACAGCATTAAGAAATCACGACAGGTAATTGAAATACATGTATGGTCTTTGCACGTATGGTCGTATTGTACAATCCGTACTGCAATTATTTCGACATACTCTGCTTAAATGCAGAGCCTCAATCGACACGGTGTTTGCCAGTGTGAGCCCAGTATGAATGAATGTAAATGTGTACATTTGAAACGATGCTATCAACTGGGCTGGTAGTAAAGTAGTCGCCGTAGTTACTTAGTTGTAGTTTTGCGACAGTTTCCGGTGGTGGGGCGAGGGCTAAATTTGTTTGGCTTTTATTTGGTATGGGAAGTTTCGACATTGCTTGATGCACACAAGTCGCCGGCAGCTAACAGCGACCGGTGTGGAATCCGGAAACACACCAAACCCCGGGGGGGAGTTTTTCACTTCTCCGATTTGGATCTAGAGAGTGAGGGCCAGGGGCAGCCTGCGTGCCGAAACACGCAATCTCCGATGCACTAGAATTACAAACATTTTTTAAACAGGTTGTTTTTAAGAATCTCCGATGCACTGAGCCTGAATGAGTGAGAAGTTTTGCCGAATTTTGCCGCCTTCGAATCGGAAGCAAATCGAATAAACGGCTCGTTGCCCAAATGGCACAACATATTGCAACAACCAATATATTTCACCATATTTCAACCAAATTCCTGTTTCCGAGCGAGTGTCCTTCCGGCCTTTCGCAGGGACCGGCGTTTGCTGCTGCTGCTGCTGCTGTGTCAATATCTGTTGCCACAGCGGTTGAAGAAGCCCCATTTCATCTATCGATCAGCAAAATGCGGCCTGTCTATTATAATAACAATGGTAGCGAATGTCAACACTTAGAACATCCTGAAGAGAGCAATCGTGCGACGAATCGTCAACACTGCAAACAGGCTTGCGAAACGTCGAAGTTACACCCGTTGTCTGTCTAGTGGTTGACTTGAGCGTGATCGATTCGCGACTTACTATTAACTTCACGACGGCGCTCGCCAAACAACATCCTCCTCAAAACAGCTGATTAGTACTCAGCAGAATCGAATTCGATTTCGGCGTGTTTTACATCAGCTGTTACACCAATACTAGCCTTTCCGCTCTCGTACATTGAGATGTATTTTGATGGGCCATCCAAGGAATTCGCACTTTTCGAAGAATACATACAACGTGGCTGTTTTTTTAAGTTAATATTTTCTATATATATATATATTATTTATGTATGTCTAACTTTAATTTGTATATAGATATACCTGATTTTTGCATTGCATAACAAAGACGTGCAACGCTGCATGTATATACATATATTTTTTTTTATTGTTTGTATTTGTGGAAATAATTGCGAGTACCTGGAATTAAAACATTTTTTTTAATGTAAAATGCAGCCATATACCAACTAATTGAAAACATGTTATAGATTTGTACCCGCTAATTTTGGCTGCATGTAAAACTCATGTAGAAAAACGAAAAGACAACTATCCGATTCACGACCGCAAACCGGAAGAAATGGCGCTGCCCGACAATCTACGCATTTTGTCTATCTCCGACCGTTCAGCTTAACAGTACGCTAAACGATGTTGCATGCAATCAAGCAGCACATTGTTCCTTCTCTTCTTTTCCTTTTGCTTCTTCTAATTGTACGGTTTCTTTTCGTAAATGCCCCCGCGGGCGGCTATTTGGCCGCCACCTGACGGCAAGTGCTTAACAGCGCCACATCGACACATGCAGACATTTATGCGTTAGTCTGGTATCTCCCAAAACTGAACTGAAGCAGAAAGCAGACGACAGCCCTCGAACGAAGACGCAAACTGTTGTCACGACCAGACCATCAACAACAACAACAACTCTATGAACAGCAACTCGGTTGGTCTGCTCTTGATGGTGGACTCACTTGATGGTGGACCGCCCCATCCCCAGCTGAACCGTTGTTATTTCGTTGTTCATTGGTCGGGGTTCAGCTGTGGGTAGCTGGCTGGCTGAAGGTGCCGATTGATGCAATGATGGTGGAAACGACGCCAATTAAAGCTTGGCAATGCCGTAATGATGGAAATGCCAACTAATGATTGCCACTGCGGCAATAGCAATGCCAATTAACGATTGCCACTACGGCGATAGAAATGTCAACTAATGATTGGCCTTGCGGCGATAGTGATGCCTGATTCATTATTGAAAACATTATTATGATAACGTTGTTGATGATGATGGTGGCATGGTAAGGTTGCCGGGGGTGGGAGGGTGGATATGGCGATGATGATAGCTGAACTCGCAAGATGAGGGAAGATCCGGTGACGCTGAAGAACCACTAATTGAGACTGATGTACTTATTTAAAATTTACCCAACCTGGGTGTTAAAAAACCATAGTAAAATATGGCGATGATGACGGGGGTGGACACCGAGTCGGGCCGACACCAAAACAGACCCTGCGTAGTAAGCAGCTCCAACAATAAGGGATTAGTAAAGGCATTGACTGTCAACGTCGGAGTAGTATAATAGAAGAAAAACCGCGGCGTCAACACGTCACTGAGAGGTTGGAAGGGGAGCAATTGACATAGTGGACGGGACGGCCAAATGGAAAGGGAAGCATAGGGAAAGAGGCTGACTCACGCAGGGAGACGTCACAGTGGTGGAGCAAAGAAAAAAAAGCACCAGAGCTAGAAACAGCTGTATACTGTCGAGGCTAAACAACGCTCAGCGGGAGCTTCCACTTCCGTAGTGGTGATTGTAGAAGAGACAGGGGGGTGGTGGACAGCGATTGGGTCAGTCGTTGGCGATCAGCTGTTGGTGTTGTTCTTGCTTTGTTGCTATTGTTGCCGCAATTGTTGGTATTGTTGCTGTAGTTGTCGTAAGTGTTGTTGTTGCTGCTCCTACTGCTGCTGCTGCTGTTTGGCTTGGGGGATGAAGTCAGTGAAGTGCATGTCGGTGTGTGTGTGCGATTGCATAGATGGCCGGATGAAGTACGAAGGTACACGAACTTCAGCAAGTAACTGATGCGTTTGCTCTGCAATGTCGCAATGCTAGAATGCGGGAAGGGCGTAAGCGTCTCGCTGCCTACACCTGTCATTGCAGTTGCGCGGCGGTAACGTGCTAGTGTAGATTTGAGGCAAACAGGCAATTGTTGTCTGTTGTCTCTCGACTGGATACAGCTCAACGACTTGCCAAGGCCAACGCAACCTCACTGGCCGTTTACGATGTCTGGTTGGTGTGATTACTTAGGACTTCACCAAACAATGTAATGAGGAGTCAACTTCACGTCGTACTGCGGCTGCCACTGTTACTGTCTACGATTGTACTGCATCTACCGATTCCGAATCGGTTCCGCGAGTGTGACTCTTCAGCTGCTGTCTAGAAACGAGGAGGAGCAGAGTTCGCGCGCCAGCTAACTAACGCCAATTCAATCATATTTATACAGAAGGGGAGAGAGAGAGAAAAAAATATGTGTACACATACACATTGAAGCATGTATACATGAATACACATGTATGCATACATATATAGAGGATAGATACAGATATAGATATCGATCCACATCTGTCAATCCGGCGCCAGTCCTCTGTGCCGTACGACAGACAGACACAATGTTGACATTGTATGTGCGTAGTAGGTTAATGAACGAGAGCGCGCCAAGGCCACACGGCATATTCACTACGTCTGCAACACTGGCTACTGAATGAAGCCACCATTGCACGATGTAGATACATATATGCGTATATGTACAACGTGAGGCGCATATCTAGAGGCGTATAGGAGACAGCGGCGCGCTCCTAGACGTTTAAGCGGTTGACGTCGTCGTCGTCGTCACAGCTAATGCCGTGACGGACCCGAAGCCCCGCATGAAACCCTGCGGAAGCAACTGCCGAGCAAACCGTGAATCCTCGCACATACTCCAAAGTAAAAGTGGGCACGCCTGCCGCGGCTGCAGCCGTCGCCGCTGAGTGAGTGAGTGAGTGAATGATGGAATCAATCGAAACCAACTCGAGCTGCTCTTTCGGCCGTCACTACTCGCACGAGACGAACTTCGGAAATGTCGCTTTCGACAGCGGCGTGGACGCCGAGGTGCTTCCGTTTGAAGTGTGCATGCTTGAGGCTGGCGGCGGCGGCAGCAACGGCTGCCGAGACAGCAGCTCGGCACGTATCAATGATGAAGACAACGGCGACGACGACAACAACATCAGCCGCCCACCTCAACAACGGGGTTGCTGTTCCGATATGCTGCGGCACCCGTTGTTGATCTATAATGCTGGAGCTGGTGCTGCTTCTGCTGCTGCCTCAACCGCGAGTACTGCGACGACGACGACGAATGCTAGTGGAAATATGGCGCACTTCAAACAATCGCCGAGGGAACGCGTCGACAGGATCTCGATTGAGCGCCATTCGCGCGCTTTCCAGTAAGTCGAAACTGCTGCTGCTGCAGTCTAGGTTCGAGGTTTGGCGGCCGTTACGGACAGACCTTAGACGCCCGCGAAATACTCGAATATATGTATGTATGTATGTATGTATGTATATATATATATATATATATATATATATATATATACATATATATGTATGTATATATATATATATATACATACATATATACATATATATGTATGTATGTATATATATATATATATATATATACATACATATATACATATATATGTATGTATGTATATATATATATATATATATATATATATATATATAGGATATTCGCAAGGTAGTCTGAAATATTTTAAGTGACATAAAACAATGGTATATTCGATGATTTACAATTTATTGTATCTTTGTACAGATATAATGCTATTTCTAATGATATATTTCGGTGATGTGGTCGCGTTTTGGTTTTTACAAGCTGTATAAAGGACACCCAATGTGTGTGGCATTTTTTGAGCATAAATCAGGCTCGATTACATGGATGAACGCTTGTTTGTTGGTCTTTAGTTCGCTGATGGTCACGGGAATATTAGCGGTCACTCTACCTTAAAAAAACGTTTCAGTATTAATTCGCAAAATCTTGAAGGGCAGTGAGCCGGAGTTTACTCGCATTGATTTCATCCATATTTTGTATGCCAAAAACAGGGGTTATGCTGCGATATAGGTCGCCATTCACTATGTAGTAAAAAAAAATAGGGTTCAATGATTTCTTTGCACCATTGCTTGGCACATGATATCCTGAAGCTGTCCTGTAAAACGCTTGCAAAAGGTCACGAATGGTGCTCCCACACGGCCGGTTATGTCGGCCGTAAATTCGCCAGCATGCCCGTACAGAGTTTACTTTTTCATGATATATGTTCACAATCCCTCACAAACACGTTATTCCGCCGAGTAACGCTTTACCTTGGATTTGGCAATCATACCTTGTTCTGTTGACGAAGAGAGCAGATCGCGACAAGGACAAAGCTTAGCGCGGTAACTCATGGTTCAACTATTCAGTTTATACTTAGCAGGCGAATCTAGGCGTTAATAGAGGCATATTTAGTGAGCAAAGTGTTATCAGACAAAAAAGCCGGCGACTCAAAGTTGTACAGGAAAACGTCTGGAATCCACACCAGTAGAATTTAAGTAATGTGTCGAATGAAGGGTACATATGAAGGGTACATATAAAATCAGTGAATGAAGAAACCCAGCTGCAGGATACGTCGCGTCGCGCTGTCGGGTTGTAGTTCACGCAGATAGGTAGATGAGCAAGGGCCATCGGAAATTAGCCGCACGATCGATACCGATTGGTCTGCCGACTACGGCATCCATGTGCGAGGTGCACCTCAGACTACCACTATCAGCCATGCACTAAGCTTAGGGTCGGAGAGCCTGTTGAAACTGCGTTAGCGGCCATTACCGTAAGGCTCGGCGTGCAGCATGTAGCTAGGGGATGCATCTCTACTTAAGCCCATCGCGACATCTCTGACTTCAAGTCGAGTCAAGTCGCTCACGCCTGTCTGAGTTGCGCCTGGGAGGCCGATATCGATTACGAAAATTCTGCGAAGGTACCATTTCTCGGTGTCTTGCGCTCGTCGAGGAGAGACGAAGCAGGACGCAACTGACCGTCCCGTATATGCATGTACTCGTATGTCCAGAGGTTATCTTAAAGGTTTTCTTTATTGTCGGAGTTGATGCATAGCCCGTTAATCGTCTAAATAAATCTGCTCCTAACGAGCGCCATAACCGAAGTTTGCCGCGTCAACAGCAGGGGTAGCTAAGGCCCCGTGATCAAACCGAACTACACGAATGCCACCGCCACAATCTTAGCAGTCGTTCCCAGCCCTGACGACATTCAAGGGCTCACACACCTTGAATTTGTCGAGCATTAATTAGTGTGGTAACGAAGCGCTCCACCCTCTGGGCAGTACAACAATAGTCCAATAGCGCACTACACTGCTTACGCAGTATGGTGCGGTTTAAACCAATCCTAGTCGACCACGTCCAAGGGCCGCACTGCAATGATTACAGCTTTTCGCGCCAAAACCCCCACGTCCTGAACCGTATAAGGTCTGAGGGCAAACGCTCGCGACTATTTCCATCAGGTACTGATTGTAATGCCGGTGGGTCTCAAGCTGAATTCAAGGCATGCAACACCTCTGTGAGTACATGGGCATTTTCTACAGGTGCACTCAGGCAGGGCCTAAGCATTGCAGTGAGAATAACGAAGATGACCTTCTTTGGGTCGTCGAGGGTGCGTCCCCTTTGCAAGTGCACTCGTATATATAGTTCTTGCCTAAGGTGATTTACATTCATTTACGGAAGCATTGTAACTGTCAATTTTTCTTAGTTGCTCTAACATTGGTTGAAGCAGTGGAATGCAATATTCAAGTAGCTCCAATATTCGTTTAACTTCCGTATCTATGGAATCAATTTAAATTTGTTGTTGAACTTCCGTATCCGTGAAATCAGTCGTTAGCAAAACGTCAAAGGCAATTTCGTTACGGCGGTCACCCATGACTGCAATCTGGTACCGCTATTACCAAAAGGTACCTATTAGAACAGTTGACGAGACGAGGCAATCGCGCGATTGAGCAATACAATGTCAACTGGAAACGCGATTTATATGTTCAAAATATTTAACAAGAGTCAATTTTTTTTCCACAAAAGCTTGAAAAATTTATATTGAGAGCTTAAAAATATTATAACAAAGATATATTTTATATTTGTATGCTTTCCATTTGTGTGTAGAGAATATGTATATATATATTTTTATAGAAGTAACTGGTAAAATGCGTTATGCACACCGGGCGACGTTGTTAAAGCCTGGGTAGTGTGGGACTCGCCCCCACTAAAATCCAGTCGTCCTCTTTGCCCCTTGACGGGGGGTGGCCGCAGTACTATCTTCTCGAGATTACTTTTAGGTTGCTCGGCTTTGTGCGGCGGGTATTTTCGCCTCAGAGATACCTTGTGCGAATCTTCTTACTAGATTCCAGGATTTGTGATCTTTGAGGAGTGCCTCTACAAGGGCCTGGCATGTCAGGGGGTTCTGCAGTCCTAGGTTCCGGGACAATAGCTCTCGATCAGTGTCGAAGAAGGAGCACCGCTCATAGCAGTGCCTAGCATCATCCGGCTCCCCCGAGTTGCACATGCGGCATACAGGGGACTCAGTTTTACCGATGCGGTGTAGGTACTGCTGAAAACAGGCACCATGGCCTGTTAACAGTTGCGCGAGTGGGTAGGTAAGCGAGCCGTGTTTGAGGCTGTACCATTTTTTAAGATCAGGAAGTATTGATTTTGTCCAATATCCAGGATGGCCTGGCTGGATTGCTTCCCATTGCTGGCTCCATTCGCTTAGTGTGTCGGTTCTGCTGACAAGTTTGCCCTCCGTCTGAACGTTGGTTACAGGGTTTCTTTGTGCCAATTCTTTTACTCTTAAGTCCCAGGGAATTTGTCTGGAGAATACCTGTACGGCTGCTGTGGAAGCCGTGCGACTTGCTCGTGTTAGGTTAAGCGCCATAGGTCTTTGGGTCGTGTTGAGGAGGCGACGTTGCTTTTTTAGCTGCATAGCGCACATGAAGTGTTCCTGTGAGAGCTCTATCGAGGATCACGCCCAGGTACTTGACCACGGGCGTAGGTGTTATTGAATGGCCTTCCAGGTGTAAATTTAGGTTGCGTAGAGGACGCTTCAGACCGTTTAGAAAGATTGCTTCCGTTTTTTGTAGAGCTAGTTCGAGGCCAAGCGTGCGGAGGTATATATATATATATATATAACTCCAACGGACGCACATGCCATCAAAACTGCCGGCGTATTTTAGTACGCACACTAATTTATTTTGATGTCTTTTCGAATTCTGAATGGGATTATACGTCAGAAAATCCGCATTTGGGTGCCTTAGGATCACACGTTCGAGACACACGCCGTAAACATTTTCACTGAACACGCTCAATTACTTCTACATGTTTACATAGATATGGTCATCAAATCTCGCAAGAATACGTACAGTTTTTTTAAGATAAAGCAATATAATTTGCAATTGAGACTAGCAGATAGTTTTCTCTGAGTTCTATGCACATGGAAGTTAATTTGCTATCTGCAACGATATGACTACGTTACTTATGCTTCTCTCCACTTTGGTGCTGATATAAGCATGTCGTTGTCAGCACAACATTTTGATATAGCATCGATGGCGCTTTGTAGAGTATGTCTTTCCACACTTTTTCCTGTATGCCGATTTAATTTGAGAGCGACAGCACATATTTTTTGTATTTGCACCATAACTACCAAAGCTCTTACTAACTCTGACACAAAAATCTATGTTGCCAAAATAAAGCGAGCTTCATTTAACTGTATTTTATGCTTAATATGTATTATAAATTTATCTAAAGGCCTGGAGTGGGTTGCCCTGGCAAATGTCTTTGGGAAGTCAAGCTAAATACAGTCGAACTTTTTTATGTTATTGATGTTGATGGCCTAGTCTTGGGCCGTGTTCATCTAGCATTCCTTCGGAGGAAATTAAATTAAATATGTGGCCCATACATATAATTAAATTAAATATACAAGCAACAGACGATTGTGTAGCCGGTCTAAAATATCTACATTTGACTTAGCGAATTTCTTATGAACATAGGGGTCATTACCGATTGTCTGAAATTTTTGGAGCAATACCCCACAATTATGTGGGGGTAGCTAGTCGCGGGCTCCTGGCGCTTGCCTTACGAACTTTCGATTCGTTCCGTTGGTTCGCATCGTCTCCCAAGTATAATAGCGCAGCTTTTCGTCAGTGGTATTCGACTTACCGCTGCGCTTAAGCATGTATTTGTTGATGGCCAAATGGATTTTATTAACAAAGCAGTTTTTCGTGGCAATATGTACGTGAACTGTACACACTGATGCAATGTCTAAGTCTATTGAACTTAGACTGGCCGAGTACGTAGGAATGAAAACACGATCGCCTGCGGTCACCTGTAGAGTGTCACTGGACTCTTCTGTGCCAGCTGTATTTATTGTCTCACGGAATGTTCTCGAATACAGTAAATTCATTTCGGTCCAAGTAGACGCTTCTATCGAATCGTCTAGACGTTTCGCGTACCTACTCGTATCCACCCATTCCACTGAACGTTCACCAGCACGTGGCGCCTAGCCGACAGTCGTGTGTCTACCAGATCATGGCCAGACACAACACATAGCGTGACCTCAACTTTTTTAACAACACTCAACAAGTTTTTGTAGCTCCCTCCAAGAAATACGAGCAAGTTTCGCTTCTTCGACCATAGCATAGTCGCCATTGTAACACTTCGACATTAGTGGGGACTTCAGTATCAGATAATACGGTAAAAGAAATTGCATTATATACGACAGAATGTGGTGTGCGGAGACAAAGGAGTTGCTAAGGATATTCGGATCAGGTGCAAGCATTCGATCGATAAGAGAGTGCCCTTTCGGGGCTGACTCTCAGCCAAGATTTGACGTCCATGGGACTGCTTTTCGCATTGCTTCAAAGACGGACTTCCATAAATACAAATGTGCAACGGTGGGGCTCGAACCCGCGCACCTATGTGTCTCCTCCGATCGCGAGGCGCAGACGCATGCCACCACGCCACCGGGCTAGACTATAGAGTGCCCATCTCATCATTACTGCACGACTTCTTTTACTATTCTCAGAATCGTCTTGTTAGGGTAGATGACTAGGGCGATTAATTATTTTACTCAAACTGTCAGTAATGGGTTGCGTAGTTGTGCCTCGAATCGCATTATTAAGGTGAACCGAAAAATGTAAAATATCACTAGTAGCATCCAAATTTGTACTGCAATTGTTTCGACGCTGGGATGAGGAAAGAATTATTGAGTCTATTACCTGGTGCAGCACGTTAGAAACGCATGCATGCATAAAAGTTGCTTCAATGGTCGCTGAGTCCAGAAGAGCAACATTTGACCATTTTATATTTAAGAGATAAAAAATCACCTACAGTTATCATTCAAATAAATCACATATACGCATAATGAGTTATTTACGTTGTGCAAAAGTGCCAGCATTGGGTGCATAGAAACAGACAACTCTAATAAGGTCAGCTGTAACATAGCATGGAGATCAATGCCGACAGCTTCTATAGCTAATTTCATTTCACAACAGTTGAGATGATTCTTAATCAATCCATATACATACACTACCTGAGCGAGTGTCGCAATCACACTGAAATGCTGGACAATACCTATCTCCACAAGCTCATTCTCTGTCAGTCAAAGATATCCTCAACCAAGATTATGTTATGTGTATCACTTGAATATTATGTGCACAAGTAGAGGCAGTTTATAGGTCAATAGCACCACCACCTAGCAATTGAGCGTGCATATATATATATATATATATATATATATATATATTATAACGAGTTACCCAGGCAGGAAGGGAAGGTGGCGTAACTGATGTGTTGAAAGGAGAAGTGTAAACACAGTGGACAAGGGCAGTCCCCCATCTATTTGCTTCTTTTTCTTCAACCACATTTTACCCCTGTTATATGGCGGTTTAACAGATAGATAATAACTGGGTATAGGTGCCTAGATGGCTGGCAGCATCGCGCACAATTGGCCGGACAAATAAACGGCTATCATGAATGCCAAAATATAACAGATTGTTCTTCACAGTTGCTGCGCCCGTGAACGTATTGTACTGTCCCTGAAAAATATTGAAGGCGCAAAGAGATGACATTCGTTAAGATCTGTGCGCCAGTATTTAGGTCCTTGGGTACTACAAATTGGGGTTTGTAATAATACTCCGAGGTATTAACGAGACACGTGGTATGTTAAATTATGCTTGGCATTTGTGTATACGGATGTTGTGTTAGACTACTGAAATAAGTGAAAACAGTCGGAAACTGTCCTTCTCTTTAGATTTTAGCTGGAAAGGCCTGAAGAAATGCTGAGGAATACCGGGTTCTTCTAGTGGGTGCCTAAGATGCTATGGAACGCCGCTCAACTTAAGGGGTGCGCGCTGCGTTCCGAGTACGGTGCTGCTGGGTGCCAGATAGGATGAGATCATTGTATTGAGCTTACTATATATACTTTGCGATAAACCTGCGCGCATTATGTTATTTGGCTAAATCTGAAGCTGTAAAAACACACTAGAGCCCGATAAATCCTCACCGCAATTTGTTTCCGTGCGCCGGGCTCCGACGGCAACACCTGGCCGTTGGGGAGGTAGATATAGAGGAAAAGAAAATAATGACGTAATTGCACAGTATTTCAAATAACAGTCGACACGTACCCAAGAATACTCATTCGAAGCGTGGAATAGTGCTTGTCACTTGTAAACGCGTCTTGGCGCAAAGCATCGGAAGATGGTGCTTGATCTTTGCTAAGGCCCTTTGGCAGGCAGCCGGCGATATCACACCTCCAACGGGACTTCGATTGATCGTAATCACTCTACAGTCGTTCAAAAATGAGCTTTCTGTAAATAGGAAGCTACCACTTCTTGGCTGATGCCTCTTCTCGTTACGTATCTGTGACAATTCGACAGAAGTTCTGACATTGCGAAGCAGGCGGATATATTTGGAACTTGACGTTTTTCTTTTTTAGGTAAAGTTAACGCCGATCATCTAGCTAATGATTGTTTGATTAGCTGGGGCTTCCCTGTCGCCGCTTGATGGGGTGGACTCGGAAGAACTTTGGCGTTGTGAAAAGTTTCAAGGTTCCATGATGCACATGCGTCACTAGCAGCCTGCGTGACTAATGTGGAATTCGCGTCACCCACTTAACTCGACTACTTTCCCACATTCCCAAATTCCCTACTAACTTGTGGAAAAGCTCAAGTGACACAGGTCTATTGACACCGTTAATATGCGGAGCTTCGAGTCAAGCAATACGACAAATTCTTCCCCAAAACAGCCTGATGGCGATGTATTTTTGCCGACGTTCATAGTCACCTGACTTACGCTGTAGAAGTTTATGGCTTAGCACAGATGCGTCTTATCAGGTCTTCACGTACTCCAAAAACGAGCATTGAGAACAACTCTGGGCCTCTGGATGCGAGACTCAGTGCAACCGCACTACAAAGATATTAGCATTTTCCCAAAACTTATAGAATACTCTCTCGTAGTTGAAATTAAGCATGTACTCCTTGGAGTGCATTCAAACTTATATGGTTTGGCAACATCAGCAACACCCATATCTACAAGAGGTAAAGCATCAAGCTTGCTTAATCTGTCACACGCCAATTCTAATCAGCCAAAGCTATCAATCAGAAACATTGGGGCCCCCTACTGGAACAAGGCACCGGCCTCCGTCAGGCAGACAAAGTCTCTGCTCAAGTTCAAATGCGATCTCACATGAGCATTATCTTAAAACTTCGGTATCTGGTCAGAAGTGATATAAAAATACAACCATGTTGCAATATATTGTAAATAGCTGAAAATAGCATATATGAATTATACATTGTTATCTCATAAAAGGGGCTCCGAACAAGCTAAGCGCTAAATTGAGCTTAAAATTAACGTATGCAATTATGTTACAAGAAATCTCAATAAACAAACAGTTGAACAGTTGGATACACGCCATATCAGGATACCCGGTTGTGCTATTTGACACGGCAGCTGAAATAAGAAACGTTTTTCGCCTTTAGAATAAGTTTGATATCGAGAAGAGATCATTATGGAAGATCTGTGACACGTGGGATTATATATATATATATATATATATATATATAGCCCACCTTTCCTTACGTTGACTGATCTAGTCCGCAGCGAGCCATTCAATAAATGACATATATGAATACACTTTAAAAACTGTACCCGGAACTTATTTGAAGACCCGTAAGCGGTCAATAAGTTTGGCTGTCGTTTGCTGCAAGTCGCATCTGCTGGTGATGTTGTGGCGTGTCCCTACGCATAGGACATGTAGTGTAACAGGAGCTTAAGGATTATGCAATTATTATGCAAAATCTCATAATCAAGTTCTATCACTCTGTGCTTGACTCGCTGCTGAAGACGCTGACTTAGGGGGGGGGGTTCAATGGAGCATATCTAAGCTCCGACCAAGTGCCTTTACTAGGCCGCGGTATTGTTTAATTTATAACCCACGAACGTTCATTCGCAAGCGCTTAAAGTCCTGCTTCTTCCGTATTTATTTAAATTAAGCGCATCCTAATAAAGAAGAAAAACAAATAAATAAACAAATACTAAGTTTGTCGATGATGAATCGGGGAGACAGGGAACGAAATCAAATGTGCAAAGCTCACGTGGCAGTGCAGTGAGCACTCAATGAGAAAACCCCGCTGAAATTATTGCTAAAAGTCGTGTCAATGCAAGGACGACTTAACTTAAGGTAACTTACTTAGGTACTTTAACAACACGAGTTACAATGTTGTTAAATTGTGTTAAAAGTTGCCCACTTGGCCGTACGCTAAGCAAAAGCATGCCGTTGAAAAGTGCAGAACGAGCATTTCCATTGGTTAAATGGACTCTTGACTCATAAGGTTATTAAGCTTGACGTCGAATACACTCACACACTGTGTGTGTTATATATATATATGTATCACACCTTTGTTTGGGTATACTAAATATATGTTATTTTCCTTTCGTTGTTGTTTTCAGACAGCTGGAGTTCGTCATCGACCGACTTGCTGAGGAGTCAGCTAAGGTGGGCCAAATTCGAAATGCTACAGTGTTTCTTCCAACATTCTAACTTACCTGCAATACAAATAACGATATTTTACCAGCTTCCAGTGCAGATTGCGTCTGCCCTGATATCTTCTTGTGGAAAACAAGCCATAAGCTATCAGTAAACTCCGACGAACGTATGCCAAACCGAATCCGCAACCTTCTATGGATGAGCGTACATTATATATATATATATATATATATATATATATATATATATATATATATATTACTTGACTTATTTCCACTCCAGATTGGGTAAAATATACAATAGTATGATAAATATCACTACAGCCTCGTAAGGATATAAATAATTACAGATCGCTCAGTGCCAGCCTTGTTAGCGAGGTGATTGCATTGCACTTACTACCATGATATCTTACGCATATACCATAACAATATTTACAAACACATGTGTCACAGGGTTCATGGCAAGCGTCTTTCTGGCATAAAAGGTGGTGAAAACCGTGCACAGCAAAACGGGCGATTATATGCCTGCTTGTCCTGCTGTGCCCTTCCATTCTGACCTAACCATTGCATTTGTCATATAAAAATGTGGGTCGATATCTGCCATTTTCTCTTCATATCGCCGTATAAACTCGCTGTATGCGGCAGTGTCTGGGTGAGCAAACTGTTTTTTGATCTATTCCACGAATAGTGGAGCATCGCACAGCAAATACGTAAGGCGGTTATATGCAGACGTATGTAAACCTAGTACCCGTTTTTAAAAAGCTGGTTTTACTCGATCGAGTGCACCAAATTGAACCGAGCTTAGCTTTGCCCACACAAGGTGGATCCCGTATGATGCGATTGGCGCTATTTTCATATCGAAGAGAGCTTGCGCTGTCTTAATCGAGAGTATCTGGGGCTTCTTAAGGGCTGTCGCCGCGATCAAGGCTTCTCGAGTCCTCTCCTCTATGTGTGCAGCGAAGGTCTTGCCTAAGGGGGTCACTGTGATACCGAGATAGGTAAACCTATTTACACAGTTCAGGTCCTGTCCATTTAACCTAACTGTATCGGTCAGGGCCAGCCTGCCCGCGTGCCTGAACTTCATGGCTTCTGTCTTCTGCATATTTATTTCAAGGCCTACTACGTTTACATACGCCGATAAAGTAGCGATCGCCTGTTGCAGATGGTATCTGCTGCTACTGTAGAGTACCAGATCGTCGGCATACATAATTATCTTGACAGCTGGGTGCCGGGTCTGTATACGTGCTGGCAACTCGGCTACCAGTATAGAAAAAAGCAAAGGACTGAGATTATCGCCCTGGGCAAACCCTGTCGTTTGTTCTATGCTTGGTTGCTCCGCTATACCGTCGTCCAAGATGATCTGATTAGACTGTAGCACGTCCTTCATCAGTGTAAACATTCATATTGGGATCCCGATTTCGGCGAGTTGAAGCAGGACTCGAGTCCTTGAGCCTGAATCAAAAGCGGCTGTTATATATATATATATATATATATATATATATATATAATAACGCACGCGCTTTTTCCGTGTCGGTCGCAGGCGCAGGGACTCCGGGCTCCGGTCACGAGGCTGTCCCGTTTGATGGACTCATCGCCAGACTTTCTCCCGCAGCGGATATACGTCTTCGCCCTGGCACCCCATGACAACAGGTAGGTGTGCAACAGACCCCTGCATACATGCAAACTGGTATATAATACATGTACCAAGTTTGTAGTTGTGAATGTAAGACATACAGGTATATATACAGCGGATCTGCATTGTTCTGCTATCTGAAGACGAAACAGGTAGGTGTTACAGGTGTTACACAGGCATCTACATTCACGCAAACCGGTGTATAATACATACACCAAGTTTGTAGTTGTGAAAATAAGATAAATATAAATATATATATATATATATATATATATATATATGCAGCGGATCTGCGTCTTCGCTCTGCTACCCGAAGACGTTACAGGTAGGTGTGACACAGGCTCCTGCATATATATATATATATATATATATATATATATATATTGCGTGTGGAACGTAATTACACAGGAACGGTTTTCCTTTCGCTTTTACTTGTATGTGGAGAGATTCGTTTTTTTCCTTTCTCACGACAATGACGGTTTCCGTGTAAGGCATGAAGGGACTGTCAAGCGCTTGAATGCGCGTCTCATCAATTATAATTGTGTGGACACGGCCCGAATTTTGGCTGTATGGATATAAATAAAGGACTATTTATAAACCACCAAGCTGGCTTTGTTATTAGCCTAGGCATTACACTTACCAACTTGACTCGGACATGTATGAAAGTGATGATGATGATGATGACATAAGTCATGATACAACCACCGCTGCAAATAGCTAGTTGTTCACGGAAGTTGAACCCGGTGGCGTTCGAATTGTCGGCTCGCCCGGCATTTTCTTTCATAACCTTATGCACGACGAAATGCACTTGCATTTGACATACATATACACACACGATTCAAACATCGGCAGGCACGAGCAAAATAAATCTACCGCGAAGATTGTTTTGACAACAATGACATTCTTACTTGTAGATGTCAATTTTAACTTGTAGATAACAATGAATGATTGACGATCAGAGCTATTACCACCGAACGATAATTTTTTTTGGCACTAGAGAGATGAACAAATCTGTAAGCGACAGAACGTGTGCCAATCTATTTCAGTTTGACTACAAATAAAAGAAAAGGAAATTTGGTAGTTCACCTAATTTGTACGCTGATATTGATATAATTGCCGTGGCTAAGTCGTAATGTAAGTGCATCCAGTTCAAGGCGTAACGGAATAATACCCTGACGACACACAGTGTTTTAGAGTACACGAAACCATTTAAGTACGAACAGACCCCCAATATTCAGCTTAGTAGACTATGTAAACTCGCTCGTCTAATGATTTGATATATGCTATGTTTATCTGTTCTTAATTGTAGTTTCTAGTTTGTGTCACAACTTTATATAGCAACATGGCAAGTGCGAAGGATAATGAGAAAGACCTAGATTTTAATCTAGATAGAAGTTATACTTCTAAGAGAATAGAGAACAATATGAAAACAAAATAATAGTTAAGTAGCGTTAAAATTAGTTAACTTTTTTTGTTTGGTACGCCACGTACATGTTTACCACGTTCTGGAAATCGGTTGATAATTGTGTCAAACACTTCTATCGCTCCGAAAACTGCTATGAAATCATGTAAATTTGTAGTGCATACATAAATATATGATTTCATAGTTCCGCCAACTCTTGAAATTTTCTTCACTACGGCCATCATGCGAGCCACATCACAACAAAATTAGCTATTTCGTTCACACTCGAATTACAGCCTTATAGCCTGCGTTGCAACCAGACATTTTTACATTAGCGGCTACTTGAAGTGAGGTCAAGATTAGCGAATTCAACATTTGAATTCGAATTCGAGAGGTATATGATTTGACAGCGACCTTGGTGGTCAAATAAAAATTCACCGGCGCCCCCTTTATTACCTACTTTGGCGGAATTCGGTTTGGTTTTGAGTTTTCTTCTGTCTTGTACAAGTTTTTCGCATCAGTTCATACGTTGCCAATGCGACTGACTATTTGCGTGTACAAAATACGTGCATAACATGCTTCAGTGTATCTTTATTTTATACCTGCAATTCTCAAGAAATACCACTTTGAAAGACGTGCGTGTCACGCTAGGATCTAATGCTCGACTTCCATAATAACGCTTCAAAATCGGCGACCATCTCCTTTGCTGTCCCATGCACAAATATTTATTAGCGTTAATGACAGGAGCGAGATAGGATATGGCCAGGGACTCCGTCATTTAAAGGAGTGGTGGGTTCGATTCCGGTGCGACACCCTATACCTTTCAAAGCGGTATTCTTTACGATTTGCAGATCTGTATAACCAGAAACAGCAAACAAATAGAGTACACATAATATATGCGTGCCCTATCTAAGTGTTTCGCAAAAATCCAGTCTATTAACCAGGGATTGCCTACTGAGTGAGGCGGCCCGGCGCTGGTAGGTTTATCGTTTTGAAGAAGGACATTTTGGAAAGGACTGATGCCCCTGCCTCGCTGGCAGCTAGCAGCGATAGTGTGGTGTTCTGCATTCTTGATTATTATACTCTTTTGCCCCCCACTGGCTTGCCTCTCGCCGCATCAGGTCATATCTTCAATGCAGCGAGGACCGACCGGCAATGTTGAGAGGTCTGAGGGGTTTCCCCAACAGTTCTTGCGGCAGCAGCAGCAGCATGGCCGTTGACTCTCAGCGTTGCGGTTGCTTATCATCGACTCATCTCTCTACGAGCATAGATAGCTAAAGCAAAATGGGCGGACATGTTGATATAGAATTCTTATGCAGCGTGCGGCATGTGAGCTGCCGAGTTGAGCTGGAGACACCAGTTGCCGATGCCGTTTGAATTTCGGCGGGCTTCCGGGGGCGCCGCTCTCATTAGTGAGGCCGACAGCGGGGCAAATCGGGGCGGTCGATGGCGCCGCTGCTGTGTGCAGTGTTTGCCGCTCTGTGCAGTGTGTTTGTTAACTAGCACCACCACCACCATACACTCTATCATTACTCTATCGGAGGCGACGAACGATCATCAAGACATTGACCATTGAAAAGTAGCAGCAGCAGCTTTCAGTATTCATTGTTCAGTGTGGATCTCTCCCTGCTGCCGCCGCCACTTTCGGCCCTTAGATAGAAGTTGTTGTTGATGTTGATGGTGTTGATGTTGATGGTGTTGTTGTTGATGTTGTTGTTAGTGCTGGTGGTGCTATTGCGACTGCTGCAGCAGACTGATTTCGTCGTCGAGGAGGACCCCGACCGAAACAAAAAGTAAAAGAGAACGAATAGGAAAGCCCACAAGCAGACGACATCTTGATGGTGGTGGTGGCGGTCGTGTTTGTTTTGTTAGCTTGGCTCATTTGTGGTGTTTGTGCCAAACACACGTAGGCTCCGTGGCCAAAAAAAGCGTCTGCTATCTGTCTTCTGCCTTTCTCTCGCGTTATATATATATATCTATATATATCTCTCTCGTTCGGTTTCTACCAGACAGCGCCAGTGGTGTAGAGGAATCACAGACGCTTACCAAAACATAACACCATCAACATCAGCAATATCAACAACATCATCAGCATCATCATATATTGACTGTGCGCCATCAACGCCAGCATACTCGTGTTGCTGCAACCACATCAAGCACCACCACCACCACCATTGCTGTTGTCGCTGTCGTTGCTGTTGTTGTTCTTGCTGAAGCAGCAGCAGTAGCAGTTAGTTGAGTTGTCGTCGTCTATGTTGATGGTGCACACGCAACGTTGTGGTTGCTGCACGTACGGATATCATACGACGCCGTGTGCTTACACCGGGCGCTTGCTTGCTTGCTTGCTTGGTGTCGTCGACGTTTTGCGACGACAGCGGCCCGCCATCATTACAGCAACATTACAACGATCGCCGCAGCGGCTGCAGCAGCAGAAGCAGGCGGAATTAAACTGACGAAGCAGCCCCTCCTGCATTATCAGATCGTTTTTGTTAGCTTTCGAGCTTTCGACGGCAACCGCGAGCAGCGTAATTAGCGGTGCGGTGAGGTGAGGAAGTGCCGCTTCTTCCTCTCTATCTGCCTGTTGTTCTTCTTCGTCATTGTCATCATCGTCGTCTACACTGGTTTGTGTACACTAGCCAGAGACGGCGGCAGTCGGAGACTAGTAGATTACGTCTTGAACAACGACGACGACGACAAACTGCAGGATCAATTAATCAAGCATCGATTAATTGCTAGGTTAGTTAGTTGATTGATTGATCTTCCTTGACAAACTTGAAGTTCGAGGCGGCAGCAGCAACGAGGCTTGTGTCTATGTTGGCTACAGGAAGCGGGAGGAGCTAAACAACCACCACCGCCGCCTCCACCGACGATTACAACGACACCGTTGTAATTGCCCTGCAAAGCAAATCATTTTGTCGATTTGTGTCGTCCGTTTTTGCCATCGACGACCTAATTTCTCTATATGCGCTTAAAAGTAGCAGCAACAACAACAACAACAACAACAGTAGAATCTCGGCCCGCACGTGTCTCTCGGCCAAAGCATTGAGTTCATTTAAGCATTGAATTTCGCTCGCTCGCTCCGTCGTAATCGGAATTCTGCTGCTCCGCTCATCATTCGTTAGCAGCATATCGTGCAGTGTTCCGTAGTTCGCAGCATCGAATCGTTGCAAAGCTACAGTAGTTGAATCCAATTCCAACAACAGCCATGGAAGAATCGGCGCTAGACAACGATCTTCTTGAGGACGACACCATGACGGAAAATGTTGATGACGTAAGTAATTGAATTTCTCTTTCTTTTTGCTCTCTCTTCTATTGTAGGTATACTGTCGCATATATATATATATATATATATATATATATATATATATATATATATTATTTATGCTGCGTAATTTTTATATGTTTATCGCTCACATTTTTTTTTGTCTTCCTCTGACCTGCCTTCTGGCAGACCTGGCAATTTGTATATTGGAGCAATCTTACTTCACTAGCACTCACTCACGACTATAATTAAAAAAACCTGGAGGATTATTATTATTTTATTATTCATTAGTAGGGTTGTTTTTGTACTAAGACGCTCTTCCGTTCCCTTTGGACTTGTTGAAATTATAGCCGTGAGGTGTACATATCTATATCAATGCACCAAGAGCCGAATACACAGAGGTATATCAAGTTATATTGTTTTGCTTCCAACGGTCCTTGCTTGTGGCATCATGACCGCTGGCTCTTAGCAGCGGTACGGTTGTTGTATATCATCTACACATTCTCAATGAGTATTGCTAACACAAAAATGTCGATTATCAACAACAACAACATTCGATCAAAGCTTGTGGTAACACCCCGGTTGTTGACAACCACGGCGACCCCAACCAACCGTATACCACGCCGCCACACGCGTAACTGGTTACCACAGATATTCTGGTGTTCGGGCAGCTATCATTAACCAGCTGTCATTGATTGAATAATTATTACCTACGTATTGATCTGGTTTGACTGGGCACTGACGGAGGCACGGAAAATGTGTAGTACCAATTCCTGATGTGCAATGGTACTTATGCACTGTTCTGTGGAGTTCTGGGCCAGATCCAGGAAGTGCCGATTAGGGGAGGCGGGGGGGGGGGGGTGCGTTTAGTGGGTATGGGTCTCAACAAACGAATATCCTACCGTTGGGATAGAGTCCCACTCTGCTATCCGAAACAGAGACTTGTAACGGTTGTGCACGGTCATATATATATATATATATATATATATATATGACCGTGTAATACATGTATACTATGTCCCGTCTAGAGACATCAGAGCAACCATAAACAATTCAAATAAGCAATTTGGACTATTGCTGTTATCGGTGTTGTCTCCCTCTCTCCATCCATCCGTCAATCAATTATGAACGCATGCGTCAATCAACTATTAAGTTCGAAAGACGGCCGAGCAATTTTAACAGCAATTAGCAGCAGCAGTAGCAGTAGAAATATTCAAATCAACAAACGCAAAAAGTAGCAGCGGCAACGGCAGTAGGAGGCTAATTCGAAGTCGATGTCGTATGTTGTATACGCTCTGCTCATCTTGTCAGCGATCGCCGTTCGTCGATTTGATTCTCAGAGATCGCATACAAGAGTTGAATCTAGTCCGGCCGCGTTTTGTTGTTTATTATATTCGAATGAGAATTTGTAATTTCTGCACTTTTCTGCTTCTTGAAAATTACGTTTTTGTACAGACGTGTGTAACTGATTAGTGCTAAGTGGGCCATCGGCTGCATGCTGGTTGAATTGTCTACCGGCTAGCCGTGGACAACAACTCAGTTAGACAACAACAAGTCCAACCGGTATAGCTCGAGCATTGCTTTGGCACTGTCGGCTGTATGATTTTGGATTGGTGTTTTAGTCCACCGCGTTGATGCGTTTGTTTCTCAGTGATACCAGTTCTATTGTTGCGGCCGTCGTTTTACGTCGCTTTTGTTGCTGGCTTTGCAGAATGCTCACGGTGATGGCAGAACACTTTGTATTTTGGTGTATTTTGCAGTTGTACGCATAAGCGAAAGTGTTTTGTCTGTTCCCTTCTTCGAAAGTGTTTTGTCTGTTCTCTAGAGTTAATTTTTAAAACTAGTTTGCCCGACTTGCAAATTAACCAGCGATACTGCTGGATTGTGGGTTCAAGCGCCATCTGACGGCTATAACAGCAGCAGCTAGAACAAACGATAATTTTGCCCGTTTTTTATTTTCGACTAAGCGGTTAGTCAAACAACGAATCTTAATTGCACTTACATCTTTTCCCGTTGTTCTCTAAACTATCATCATCATCATCATTATGATGTATTCAGAGAGCTCCATGTAGATAGTTAGGTTTTAGACACCTGAGGCGTCTTTCATCGGGTTGCTGAAATATAGCGCGTGGTAAACTTCATGTGCGGCATATATATGTATATATGCGTATTAAGTTTGTTTTGAGACTATGGATGCTAAGAGAAAAAGCAAAACGACCTGCATGAAGCGTGGCTTTGCTGCATAGGAAAGCCACTTTCACTAATTTTGCATTAGGCACCTGCCATGGTCGGTAATGGTACTACGTGACGACGGCGTATCGTTCTAAGTCAATTGTCGTTTCGTGCACGTGTAACTGGGTCACATATAATTTCAACATTCCATTCAGAACGACGCGAAAAGAGAGGGGGATACAGACGAGCTACTGCATTTAGACGAGAAATGATATTCATATTAGGTATCCGTCATATATATATATATATATGTACCTATGACTGACTATATATAGTCAGCCATAGGTCTGCCACACCGTGAATATGTTGCAAAGCCAGCAACAAAAGCAACGAGAAACGAGAGCTGCAGCTATAGAACTGGTGGCATAGCGAAAAACACACGCAACTAAAACGCCTAATCAAAATCATACAGTCCGTAGTTAACGCGACAGATGTCCCGTTAACGACTGCCGTTTGTGATCGACCTTTTTTCGTCGCGGGTTGCTTCTCACAACTACGCAATTGACCAATATAAAATCGCGCACTTTGATTTCACTCCTGAGCGAACACTAGCTGAATGTATATGTAGAGAGAGAGAGAGCGAGGAAGAGAAGGGTGATGACAGGGAGAAGGAGAGAGAGAGAGAGAGGAAGAGAAGGTGATGACAGAGAGAGAGACTAATTAAAAAAAACTCGCAAACGGGATGCAAATATGAAGTTATGCGCTACATTGACAATTAGCGCCAACCATATGATGTGGGTTACATATTGTACGTATGGTCTGTGTTGGCCTAATATAGGACGTTATAACACCGCGTTTTTGTGGACTGAATTTCCGTTCGACAGTCGTTTTTGCTGCTTAGTTGTGTTTTATTGTCATATATATATATATATATATATATATATATATATATATGTTGAATTTTATCGACGCTATATATGTACTGTGCATGTATAAAGCGAGACAGACATCTAATTGTGGTGCAGAAAGGAAAATAGAGTTGATCAGCTAGATATCGATTGGGCAACAGGGCACAACATGGTTGTATAATTAACGACGTTTGTAATTGCAGGAGGGTCTGGATTCACTTCGTGCGCGCGTCAAAGAGATGGCGGAAGAAGCCGAGAAGCTGAAAAAGCTTCAGTCGGAAGTTGATAAAACTACGACCCACATGTCGGAGCAGGAAAAGAAGGAAATTGACCAGAGGTGTGTAGATTGTGGCTACTATCTATATATATATATATATATATATATATATATATATATATATATATATAGCCTGTAAGAGCTGTCTTTAAATATTTGTTACATATGTACATGAAATGCCATTTCCCTAGGCATATATATTCTCTATTCTGTCGTGTGATTCGTTTGCCCTGTTAGTGTTAGTTCGGTACGTTCTTAATTTTTCCCACGGGGTTTGACGTCCCGTTCAAGAACATAATTTCTAGTTTGTAATCGGCTATTTATATTCGTTATTGGACTGTTTATTGCCCCGCCTGAGTGGTGTTCGTATTTATGTGTTTATGATGATGATGGTGAAAGAATTTCTAATATTCACGCACATATATGTTTTTCCAGATCAATTTATGTAGGCAATGTTGACTACGGAGCCACAGCGGAAGAACTGGAACAGCATTTCCACGGGTGTGGTTCTGTAAACCGTGTAACAATTCTTTGCGACAAGTTTACCGGTCACCCGAAGGGCTTTGCCTATATTGAGTTTGCCGACAAAGACTCTGTGGAGACTGCAACGGCCCTCGACGAAAGCCTTTTCCGAGGCCGTCAGATCAAGGTACTTACCGCCTAGCAGTCTGGTTTCTAGCCTTCCAGGTGTAGGCGGAGCATGGACGGGTAGCATGTATATCTGAACGTTCTGTATCTGTTAGTTGAAAGCTAGGCTTTCGGTTATGTTTGTGGAACGAAGAATGGGCTGTTTATTAAAATTTGCATTTCTCCACGCGAAGGGGCCCGAATTCCCGCCCTCAGTCCAAATGAATAACGTGTCTTTAAAATCGATAAGCCAGTGTTAAACGATACCACGATAAAAATGGATCCAACTTGGGGAAACGGAGAACGAGAAAGGAATAGAAGACGATGAAGAAGGCGTTCAAAAACAGCAAATAAACTTTATTTAATTGCGTTTGCTTGCAGGTTCTACAGAAACGCACAAATATGCCGGGCATAAGCACGACAAATCGCCCGCCTCGTGGTCGTGGTTTCCGTGGACGCGGCGGGTTCCGTGGCGCGTTTCGCGGAGCTCCTCGTCGAGGCGTGTTTAGAGGACGCGGCATGAGGGCCGCATATCATGGCGGATATGCGCCCTACTAGATAAGAAAACAATACATGATACACACACACACGTTCATATATATATACAAGAGATGAGAGAGAGAAGAGGTAACCGTAAGCAGCAGGGCAAGATCCGGAACTAGATGAAGAACGCAAATGAGATGCATGGTAATTGCATCAAGTCGACCACTACGGAAGTCGACGGACTGCAGTATTGCTGGTGAAGCCTGCAACGGGTGAACATTGTGAATCGCTTCGTGTTGCTGGTTCTTTCTTTTTTTTCGCTTACCCTACATCCATGTTTCAACGTTCTACGCGTTACCGCACACAACGACACCTAAAAACATGTCACCAGTGAGGCTGTGCCTGCTGTAAATACACCTACAGTGGAAAACGTACGTACGACTTAGTTCACAGATATGTCCATTCACGATGTTACACGATAAAAAAAACTGGCTTTGGAAATTACCGCAATATCAATCAACGGGTAAGCTTCTGCGGCCTCAGTAGCAGCAGCAGCAAGAACAATCACATTAAAAGCAGTCATGCAAAAGAATATTAACAACGATACAATTACCCCGAAAACCATTCAGACATAGTCTCGACAACAAAGACCATCCACAAATAATCATTATTATTAATTATTATAGCAACTCGATGATAACCTTGTGCACCCCGGAGTGGTCGATTACTTTATGCTCTGTGCAAAATGCCTATAACTGGTTCACATATATGTGTGTGTATATTAGGATGCGGCTGGTCGACACAGTGACATCGAGCGGCGATGCAAAAGACCATATACCACCATAAAGGGAAAACAACACTTACATAACAGCAGCAGCAGGAACGGGAACAGTCCTCAACGGGAAGACACACAGATACGCCTACAGATCAGACATGTATTTGTCGGTCTGGCTGGGAAAAGACAATAGAAGTAGCACCAACACAGCAGCATAAATAACTACTTGCAACTATGCCTAAAAATGTCCGGAAAGAAAAGATATGGGAACAATAAAAAAATAACTAAGTTGCCGAAAAAAATACCCGAGAGTTGTTTTGAATACATAGAAAAATGAAAACGCACCCCTAAAAAGGGCAGGCGCGATCGAGAAAATAAGTCGAATCAATTTGCTAGTAAAGATGAAAAGATATACTAAGTACATGAGCTCCTCTGCAAAATAAGGTCACAGAGAGATAAAGAAGAGCGAAAGAAGAAAAACAGCGAGAAGAACGCGAGAAAGATCCGTATCGGCAACGAGAAGATGACAAAAAATGCCGCAACCGTGCGAAAACGGTTGAAAAGAGACTCACCAAAACAACCCGGGCGGCGCGAAGCCAATCAAGGTGCTGAACGAGAGGGAAAGAGAGATCACTGTGTTAATCACAATAATAGCTGCAGTGGCAGTAACAACAACAACAACGACGACAAACAATGACGAAAGTGCGTATGCACGTGAGCTCTGAGCGCGCGTTATCGTTAAGAGGTCTAACTGTGTACATCTGCTAAATGGGTTCAGCCAAAAATGTTCTCATTTCTATTTGAATGTACAAATGCCAACATAACGTTGATTCAATCTGCTGGATTGTAAATAATATATATATACATACACACAAACGCAGAACAAACGAAGCGCATGCATATTTTGCCGTCGAACAAGGACTGATGATAAGGATGCAATGATATTGTTTCCGCCACGTTTCGTTAATGTTCTTTTACGAACCCGGAAGTAATATGTCGAATGGACACTGTGGGTGTACTTCGAACTTTGAAGACGTTGTCCATTTGAGGACCGCTAATTTTATAGGGTTTGTTTAGACGCTGAGAAACTGCTGGTTGTCTCTAACATACGATTCCTTTCAGCAAATCCATACGTATGAAACGCCACATAAGATAGTCTCAAGTCTCTCAGAACGCTGCAATTCGGAATGGATTTGCTTGCACCATGTTTTTCGAGAACCATGGAAACCATCGCTCTTCCGTATATTTTGTATTCAATGACAATTATTTTTTTTATAAGCGCAAAATATTCTACCCTTGAGGACAAGGACCTGGATTTTTTAGTACAACGGCTTTGCCTTTTCCTCTTCTGGGCTACACAAACTTGATCTATACATACAGAAGCCAGCAGTAGATTTTGCATGATTTATTTTTTCATGTCTGTCTTAAAAGGTTTTGCTGACTGTCAGCCCTTGATTGCCCCATCTCAGCCCATAAAATACAATGGGTAGATGCGCAAATCTTTTTAACATATGATTCACCAGTCATTGCCCGGGGGTTAGTTCGATAAGAGCAATATGCAATATATTTATGGTCCAGTTGGCGATACTGTGGTGATCATCAGTGGTTCCTGTTTTAGTAATCTTCTAAGACAAGAAATAAAGTAAGGGGTTTTGAAATACTGCCGGGTCATTGCTGAATAGTAGTGCAAATATAGAACCTCAGCAATAAGTGCGTCTACAGCACATGCAATCAGAGAATAATAGTACAAAACGAGTAATATGAAATAACACACGAAAATGACAGAAACAAGGATGATATTATTTAAAAATGTGCTTCAAAAACGAGAGGATCATGTCAAACCTATAGAACCCCCAAGCGCCGAAAGTGAAACTATGCCCATGTTGTGCATAACAGTCATGCTTTATCACATTCACATTTATGAGTTTTTTTTACTTCTTATAACAAGTTAGTTTATGGCTCTGCTCTGGAAACATTTTTTTTACAGACAACCCATGTTTTAGGTTAAGATCTGTCCTTCTCGTTGGTTGCAGCCACAGTTGTTTCTACGTGTTTGAGGGTGTTAAATAATATATCAATTATGCTCAGTTATTTGACCTTTCAGAGTTACTTACGGCGTAAATCGTATGTTTCGTCGTTAGTCACAGCTTAAGGGCAGGCGCCTCCATCAGTACAAACAAAGTTGTATAAATTTTATTCTATTCCCCTGTTATTCTGCCTGTAGTTCCTCAAAATTAATTCTTCATTTCTAAATCGAAATCGTATTTTAAATATTATAAATACTATAATTATTAATTATTTTAACTAATAATATATAACACACAGCTATTTTTGCACTATTACAGTACAAAGTGCATTTTTATTCTCAGGGAAGATAAAATAGTGTGACATAGTGTGGTGATAATGGCAACTCAAATAACTAGAGCGGAAAGCTTGCAAGATGACTATAGCCATAGTCTGGTCAGTCATCCATATGAGGGGCTTCGAACCTGAACATTTTTTTTGGAGATCTTTTATGAGAGATATATATATATATACCAATTTTAACGCAAAGCTGCGAAACTCAAACCTAGAATGCATGCCCACTGTATAGAGGCAATGAAACATAAATGGAGAGCTGGAAAACTGGTTAAGAATGTAGGAGGAATATTTTGGTTAACAGCTAAAAAAGTAGGCTATTGTTGTTCATTGTTAGCTTAGTTACGATTTGTTATCTTCTCAGCGTCCGTGCTTTTGCAGGACTCCTTGACGGTAGCACGACATTATTTTTTATGACGAGCTCAACCTCTATCTCTTCTATTGGGAATAACTTGATTAAGCAACTATTGTCGTTCTATTTAGAGCTTCAGAGTGACATCGGTGTGTCGCAGAGCTTACACTGACACCGAGTATTGTCTCGCAGACACAGTAGGTCTTCTGTCTCAGACACAGTTCACCCAAGACACCTATCAGCTCGGTCGACTAAACTATAGGCTTCTTTGCCCAGCTGCCCCTTGTAAAATCGCCGTAACCTTGGCTTGAGCGCGGATTTTAGCCGTCTATTTCTGATCATTCATAAACTTTTTCGAAGCTTTTAGCTAGGCAGGGGCAATGACGATATTGTGGCATAAAGGTGCATTGAAATTATAGTTATTTATAATCGCTTCACATTGTAACCATAACATTAAATGATACATGGATAACTTTGTTATATATATATATATATATATATATATATATATATATATATATATATTAATATCTATATATATAAACTAATATTTATAATGAAGAATGAATTATAATTTCGCAAAAGCGGAAAACACATCTAAATCGCGTTTTTTTTTTCTTACTAGAAAAAGGCAGCAGCAGAGTTGAGCTCGTCTAAGGAGTGATAGGGATTCCAGTAAAGGAGGTGAATCTTGCGGTGATCCAAAGTCTGTACCCACTACGGTATAGCACTAACCTAAACGAAATTGTACTCTTTGAGTATCCCGGTTTTCTCCGTTAGCATGGCTCTTTCATTTACGCTCATTGGTTGTGCTTGTAAATCGCGTCCGATCAATCGTTATACCAGATGATAAAGATGCACCACGTTAAACATAATTTGATATGTTACGAGCGCCCAGATTCAGCAAGATGGACCACAAGAAGGCCAAATATAGATACGCGTGTGTGGGACACTTATATCCGCTTAGTGTCTGATGGCCAGAACAGACAATTGAACATGATGTGATACGTCATACGATATCAGGAATTATGATGCTTACGGCTTCACCATTTTTAAACTGTCATATGAGATAGAACTGAGTACATTTTAAGTGAGATAGATAGAACCCACGGAGGTATTGTGGGTGAGAGGAGAAATATTGAAAACCGCGTTAGGGCTGCACCACTAGCACGCTGCGAACATATACTTGCACATGTACACTGAATATTCATGCACAGTCGACTAATCCGTTTCGTCCATTTGCGTCTTCTTTTGAGATGCACAGCAGCGGATTCACGGAGCCAAAGCAGCCTTCTCTAGAGACTGTAATTCAGAATGTTAATTATAAATCAAAGACGAGGCTATTCTACCTGTCGCGGTTTTGTCCACATAATATGACAATTTGTGCGGAAAATTCACGTTGTCATACTTTTTGTTACAGATGTCTTAATAAAGGTTTTTGATTGCCCACAGGTGATCGGGTGTGGGATGTACAGTGCATGTTATAAATTTAAATTTTCGCACGAGTTTTAGCTCATAAAGTGCCCGTATATCTTAGCGTCAGATCTACACAGTTCAATTTAGTAGACTAGAATTATGGTTCAATAATGAAGATAATGAAGATAGGTTTTAACTAATAATTATTTATTTTATTTCACGTAGTCGTAATCGTCGCACACTTGTGTTTTGTTATTCAGGCAATATCGTGACGCGGTAGCTCTTTTGAAAGTCGGCTGGAAGCGTCTTCTTCTGTTGGACACTGGCCACGAACTTCACCACGTAGTGGCACTTTGCGTTCTTGACTTCTGCGTGCGCTTTGAACACCGTCGCAAAGGCATCGGACGAAAACTTTTTGACTAGTAAGTCATATCTACACAATTTTCTTTTTTAATGGTTAGCTCAGTTAATAACATTTGAAGATGGCAATTGTTCCGTTATACATTTTCAACAACGCCAATAATACCAAAAAATAATGTAATCGTATTGTTTTGTATATAAATATATATTTAACTTAACGCTTGGTAATTCTATAAAGGTGCACATTTTAAGGACTTGCTCTGTGTATATCATTAAAACAACTTACGGTGTCTAAAAATTGGTCGTGATCAGACCTGTTACTGCAAACTCCATCTTTGGTAAGAACTTCTTGAGAGAATTCTAAGAACGTCTTCATTCTAAGAACTTATTGAACTACCTGTATATATATATATATATATATATATATATATATATATATATATATATTCTTGCAGCATGTTATTGTACGAGCAACGTCATCCATGGGAGCTGCCAATTGACAACCCGTCGGCTAAAATGAAATCGTTCCTGAGGCGTCACTATGGGCTTGATGTGGAAACCGATGCGATTCCTCAGCTCAATCGCTTCACCGTGTTTCGAGGATTTGACTTCGAGCGCACGACAAATGTGGATGCCGAGGTAAGTAGTTCTTATTCGCCTAAAGCCCCTTATATAAGCCTGTCAAACTCGACTACTTGAATACGGCGGGGCCACTGATTGCATATAAGTGGCACCAGAATAAGTTACTAATAAAAAACAATATAATTATAGTTGTCCCATAACCAGTTTTGTTGATAGCAATTATTACTAGGGCAAGCCACTCTCTGTCACTGTAGTGCCCGGTATAGGGATAGTTTTGAGCTGAGATACCGCTGAGAGTCAGCGGCAATGCTGCCACAGGAACTATTGGGAAAACCATAGATGTCTCAACATGTCCGGCCCCCAATGCATTGAAGATATGTCTCAATACATATATATATATATATATATATATATATATATATATATATATATATATACATATACAAGCTGTCTAAACCAACTCGACCAGACCTGAGGGGGTTGTAATTTTGTTGACATATGTGTGGTTGCGAGAGAATGAGCTGTTCGGTAGAAAAACTGAACATAGCAGCGCGTTTGGAAGAAAATTAACGCACTAAGAAACTGAAAGACATCCAACGTCGACTAGCGTAAGACAAATTGTCGTATTAAATTAGTTCACAAAAATCGAGATCATATGATATGTTATTGTATTTATAAGTAGCTTTTGCGTTCGATGCTTTAAAGATTAGCCATAAAACACACACCGTCAGGAAAATGCTAATTTTATGGGTATAATGTTTGTACCAAATCTATGGTTCCATTCTCGAACATCCATCAGCAGTTCTGGTAAGGTCCTGTTGAGAAGTATATGTTGCGTTAACCTTCTATAAAGGCATATTAGATTGTTCACCATGGCAGCACAAATATTCACGGAGAAACAATCCTAGCGTGCTCCGCATGCAAGTGGATCATATATATGTCCTCTAGTGTACATGAAGCTTCATGGTCGTGGGACCCCATGGGTCACTGCCAGGGTAGGTTGACTCGACCGGAAGCGTGACCTTCGGACGTCTTCTAAACTTGTCTTCTGCCTCATGGTGGAGTCTGAGAAGAAGACCCCTCCATTCAGTCGGCGAAGGTTACTCGTCGCACCGTCCCGAGTGCAGCGCAGGCTGTCGTCTTGGGCAGCGTTTTGTTTATACACTTCTGTTTTGCCTAAAGCCGTGCGCATCGGTTGTCGTACATTTATTTAAAATTCTCATCTGTCAGGTACGTCGCGGGGGCTCAGTGCGGCGCCTGGTCGGTTAGACCACTGAGAAGTTTATATAACGGTGGTCGCTGAGAGTCTCCTCGTGGTCATCCACGGCCCAGTCTACGACGCAGCTGAGCGAGATGTCGCTAATTAATGTTAGGTCCAGGAAGGAGACTTGCGATCTTCGTGAGAAGGTGGGCATCCGGTCAATCAATAGATTGTCTCTGTCGGTTCTACGGCGTGACCTCCAGGCTGTGTGATGGGAGTTGGAGTCTCCCGTAACTAAAATAGTGTAACCGGGGTGTTCTTGTGTCGCGAGCTCTGTAAGGAAGACATCGAATTCGTCTAGTGTTTTGGTGGAAAAGAAATAGTTCAAGTATACTACTAGAGAAATATCTGGGAAACTGGCCCATGCGAATCCTTGCCCGTGACCATGACCCTGCATGGAGGTTTCTTGGCCGGTTAGCCAAATTGAGGCCGCGTCGTCTTCAAAGTAGTTAACGTGACTACGTGCTGAAAAGGTATTGTCCGGTACCAGAATGATAGAACTATACCATCAGCGACAACGGTTACAGCGATGAAAGCACGCACATCCACGCGTCCACGTGCACGTAGCAACGACACAAGAAGATGGGCGCGTCCCCAGATCACTATGTCGCAAGATCAACGTCAAATCAATAGCGCAGAGAAACCGCTGGGGAAGCACTGCACAAACAAATCACACAAAAGTCGAGCAAACCTGTCACCGTCAGGAGCGGACGTCCGTTCTCAACGACGGTCAGCATGACACTAGACCGTTGATTGATTGGTTTATTCGCTTGACAACTGTATGTACACATATCACTCTTTTATATCAGGGGCGCATAACGCTGCAGCTATTAATTATCTATATTGTAGTAACCTGTTTTTTTGCCTTTATGTGTTGAGAACCTTCCATCGGGATAGCCTCTGTTTCGTAATCTCTACCTGTGTCTTTTCTGCATCCTTGCCTAATCCTAGCGCCCTCCGAATTCTAAATCCCTAGTCCCTCCCAATTGTTCACACTTCCTAACCAGATGATCTACCGTTTCTTCGCTCTTACCGCATATCCGACAAACCGTTGTTTCTAATTCCTCGTAGCAGTTTCGTTGTACCCTCGTGTCTAACATACCGGCTCTCGCATCCGCTAAAAGCCCACTGCCTCTTGTATTATCATATAACCATGCTACTTCACCCCTTTTCAATTTCATATTCCCGTATACTTCCTTTAAACTAGTTTTCTGCATAAGTGCTGTCCGCCACTTCTGTGTGTATGCTGGCTTTACCCTACTTTTAGTTTGTCCACTGGACATAGCAGTGTCTGCCCATTATTTACAGCTGAGTCCTATCTGTCTTGCCGCTCTAAATTCTACCCTCCTGTCCCATTTTGTTTTTACTTCCATTGCCATTTTTACCCACTGTATATTTTTAACCCATCGTTCGTTATTTAATGTCCTAGTTTTACTAGAATACCTCAGCTTACTTTGCACTTCTCTTTCGATCAATTTTGACATAATGCCTTCCGCTTTAAGAAACTCTCTGCTAGAGTTAAAATGACACCCTAATTAAAATCTAATTACTTCTCTCTGAATCCCTTCTAATCTCCTCCATAAATCCAAGCTATGCACGAGAACAGCGTTTCCAACTGCCAGCCCTGGCACATACAGTGCCTTCCAAATGTCCCTTGTAACCACATATCTATTGAACCTCCATAGACTTTTGCACCTTACCGAATTCCTACCCCTGTCTGCTTTCTTTATTCTTAACGTTCCTACCTCTTTCAACAATGCTTCCATTGACGCTATAGTTACACCTAAATATTTATATTGCTCTCGATATCCTATCTCTTTTCCCTGTAACCTTAGCTTCCGCTCCAATGTAAATCCCGAAAATACTAAAATAGCGCTCTTCTTTTCGTTAAATGCCATGTCTAGTTTATCTGCTGCCTTCCCACAGGCATCAACCTCTCCTACGTCCCTTCCTAAAATAATCAAATCATCTGCAAACAACAAAAGAGGTATTCTAATAAATGTTTTCTTTTCACCGATATGCCACCCCAACCCGGCGGTATTCACTTTTATCGCAATTCTTTCTATATATTCAGTTTAGGTTCCTTTCTTCTGCAAAAACCAGTCCATTCGAATCTGGCACACCAGCCCGGGTGTTAATAGATCAATAATAATATATGTAGGTAGTTCTTCGTTGGTTTTTGGAAAAAGGAACCCAGGCCAAGTTTCCTTTACTTTTGCTCTTTACAGATGATGCTTTGACACGTACGGCCAATCGATTACTGTAAATACTGCTAAAGTATTACTGTGCATAATAAACGCGAACAAAACCAAAGGCGTTCTTTTCCGCACAGCTCACTCATCTATCACGCGATTTGTGTGCAGTTTAACTACGAATGCTTCCGCTCTTAAATTTTCATTGGAGATCAACTGTATTGGTCTGGCTCATCATGAGAGATGTCCTGGGGGGGGGGGGGGTAAAGTAAATTTGCCACCCCAGTCGCTGCTCTGGCGTTTTTCCGGCAGCGTAGGCTTTAGGTTACTATCCTCATCAAGGCATGCAGGATAGCCCTAGTTGAGTTCCACATGTGATATTGCAGCATAGACTAGGGTGGCGCGTACAGTATGTCATCAGTTCTTTCCCAACGCAATAGAATGAAGCCGTCCGCGTTCTTTTTGGCCTTAAACCTAGGGAATCTGTCAGCGGTCTTCTAGTGGAATATGACTGTTTGAATGTCAGTGAGCCACTTTCTACGGATTTAAACTGTTCCGTGGTCTTGGTCAGCATAATTACATGTTTTAAGTGTCTACTATAACCACTCCCTCATATCCGCACGACATGAGAGGCCTGCACTTCCAGTTCATGCACGGCGTTTTCTGGAAAATTTTCTTTACCACTACGTTCTCACGATCTGGACTGCTTTCTCGAAATGAATTAGTGCTCTTCCTACGACCGCGTCCTTCAAACAAAGATTCGTATCTTTGACGCTACTCCGTAGATGTTATGGCTCCTCTTTCGGAGATTGCCTCTGGGTTTTCTATCGGATATTGTTAATCT
The DNA here is from genome assembly GCA_003439945.1 of Dermanyssus gallinae. NCBI lineage: Eukaryota > Metazoa > Arthropoda > Arachnida > Mesostigmata > Dermanyssidae > Dermanyssus > Dermanyssus gallinae. The sequence goes on from QVRM01003646.1 coordinate 147,633, forward strand.
TGTTATTTGTTCTATATTATTATTATTATTATGAACGCACTGCCACCACATACTGTATGCAAAGGCATAAGCATGCTTCTGCTAAGTTAACTCTTTAGTACAAATGCTGTATGCTTTGGAGTGCATTTGCAGTGCAAACTATGCCATTAATTCATAAGAGGGCATACTTAATGCGCAAACGAGAGAGAGTTAAAAAACATCGTTATTTCCACAAAATAAAATTTTCATTGAGAGAGAGAGAGATTACTTTTGCATACCTGATACAATGCTGCTTTCACTACAGGATTGTTTTTTTTTTAGCATCGACATGAGTGTTACCAGGGCCGACATGATATCGCCGACGAAGAGCTCCGAGACGCATCCGACGGGCGCGGCGTTTTTCTCAGTGAGAGACAGGAGCACGAAACCCTGTCAGGAGGAAGACATAGAAGTCGACGACGTTCAGATCGACGTCAGCAAGCGCCTCGTCATTCCAGCGAACACCCTCTTTGCTGCGCTCACATGACCACTACCACCACCACCACGGGCGCCCAGCCATGCCACATTCGAGATGGCGAAAGCAGCAACGACTTCTTAATTCACGCGCCTCGTCGAAGTATTCAGTACGTAGTATTGGCTATCTCCACTTGCACAGTGGATGCCATATTGCTATATATATATATATATATATATATATATATATATATATATACATCTACCAATAATGGTGAATAAACATTAACAATATACATATATATATTATTTGCTTATCGTTTTGAGTGTACCGATACATAAAACGATTGTAGGAGGTGTCTATATGTCTATAACTTCACTCGTTGCACAGGTATACATAGAAAAACACGCGACTATGATGCAAGCATGATATTGTTAATTAGGGAATGCCGCTGCTTAATATCGCTGCTACTGGCGTTTATTGCGTTGTTGTTGGATCGCCTAAGTTGCAGGTGTTGCTGCAACGAGGAGTATAACAGGCAACAATTTCTGCGACCGATGCAGAGTGAGCACGTCCAACTGACCAAAAGCGACCTCCGCCGAACGTCCGGCATGTTTAGATCTACCTCGTAAGTTGCTGCATATAAGTGGTTGGACTTCATCAAATGTTACCAAATTGTCAAATAATGTGACTAGCAAATTTTCTAATTCAGTTGTGCTCGCATTAATGTTAGATGTAGCCTTAGGTTTCAAGAAAGGTTTACATTTAGCTGGACTTATTTATCTTTTTGAAATAATAAGCATATTAGTTGAGATAACTGTTGTCTCTTGCATTAAGGACAAGGCCGCTTCAATAGTTGGAGCCACGGATTAAAAACACAAGCTACTGCTTCAAAAACAGTTTTTTTTACGTTTGACGACATGTATATGTTTTTATGACGGGTTTTAGGAATGCATAATGCACATGCGTCGCTGGCAACTGTCAGCAACTAGTATATGATATACAAGCCCACCAAACGCGTATTCTTACCCCTCCGAAAAACGGCGATCCTTCTGTGGAGGATAACCATGACCACCGCACTATCCGCCCCCTAGGCCACGCCGCCACAGAATTAATTAGTACTACCCCCAACGTTGCCGTCACACCGATACGAGCCTCTGGCAGCTTTTTGTTTAATTATTTATTTTATTGACAACTTAGTAATCTTACATAAAGTTGCACAGAAATTTCCATTATTCAAGGGACACACATATTGCTAGGTGCCGTTTCTCTGCGTCACCTCTGCTTACGTTGTTCGCGTTCCGTTGTTGTATTGCAGGTGTTCTTCGTGGAGGGTACTTGGTCTTGAAGGACCCGGTAATCTCAACCACCATATTTCATAGTTTAAGCTGCCGAACGCGCGCCTACTGTGATCATTCTGCCTAACCAGATCCGGCCGAGGCTAATTATATATATATGTATGACACTTGCAATAAGAAAGGGCAATATTAATGAAAAAATTACAAGACGCACAGATGTTTGTTCACGAATTATTTGTATTTTCAATTTCCTCTACAATTGCAACAGTTGCGTGCATTTTATCACGTAAGCTTATCACTCTGTGCGAGGAAGCGCCACATAAGGAACCGAGCCGCACGTCGGACCGTGCGAAATATGGCTGCCAATAGATGAATCGAGTCAGATAGTTATTCACTGCTGAATCATCAAGCGATGGCGGGGAGTGTAGATATACTTTACGCGCGTCCTGGCGAATCCGCTCTTTGCATCAACACAGGGATGTATAGCGTACTGACGTTTACCATCAGAGGGATTTACTATATGGCCGTATCAGTAAGGTATTACTGTATATCGCCAAAAGTAAAGGTCACCTATGCACAATGTTTTGTCTAGAAGGCCCCAAGTTAATGCATAATATTAAGAACCAGTGTTTATATGACTACCTCTGTTGGGTACTTGTTGCCAATGTGAAATTTCATGCAATGCCGTGCATGTCTCGATCATATATATGTACAATACTGCGAAGATCCACGCAATGTAATTTCCCTTAGTAATAACGAAAAAATAGCATTATGTTCATATATAAAACCCGTGTTTCATTTCTGAGTACATGCACTATAAGATTAAGTCGCCGTTTGTGCAATTGTGACGGACAAGACGAAAATCTATCTATATATCCTGTCTTTTGTGTTGCCACCCAGTTATTATGAGCAATTACTTGGTTCTTGTTATTCGGCTAATATGCGCAGAATGGCGAAACTTCGTAAAGATTCCTGTCTTGACTTAAAGGTCAGCCGAAAATCTGTGTTATTTTGACGGAGACGTGAAAGATATATCCCACCGAAGGAATTATTAGCAATGACGTGACATTGCGCACGGAGCACTAACTTTTGTGTTAAACAAATAAAAATGTAAAAACTATCATAGAAATAAAGGCCAACACGTACGAATATGTCAGCACTCCTTTGTTGCGGTTGTTTCCCGGCATCAGATTTGTATGCAATGTCAGAAAATAAATTGACCTCACAGTATACAGAGTCTCCAATCTGCTACAATCATAATACACTTAAGTCAGTTCATTGTTTGCGTTCCATATATACGGGAGCGGATCGGTAAGTTTTAGTACTCCGAATTTTAAAAATTGAACGAAACCACCTAGGCCTTCCAGTTAGCTTTGCTTGGAAGCCCTATTCATCAGCTACACACAAAGGCGCCAATTAGGGGCAGCGTTATTGTTTGAGGTTGGTTATTAAAAAAAGAGAAGGAAACGAGCTTCGGCGATTTTTAAGGAGCCGAAAATGGAGGAGCAACGAATCTGCATGAAGTTCTGCGTGAAGGACCAAATAATTTGTTCTAAAGTGATGGAAATGTTACGAGCTGCTTATGATGATCACGCTATATATATATGTATATATATATATATATACAATATATATGTTAGCCCTACGCCTATTGCACAAGGGTATGTGCAGTGCTTAGCGATATGTAAAATAAATATAATACATACCCCGTTACTGCTAAAAGATACGCACGTCTATGTACATACTAGGGTGACCCTCAAAGCAAAAACAAATTAGTTTAGTAACAGTTTCGCTCCAAGTGCCTTGCAAACGTTTTATCTTCAAGGTGAAGTGCAGATGTAAGCCTTACTGATGCGCGATATACAGTACTGTTTTTTTCCATAGGAATTGCTTTACATTCTTGAAAGCGTCGTATCAGGTCTCAATTGCATGTTGTTGATTGTGTTAAACGCACTTATTGTGATAGTATCGTCAAAGCGTATACATACTACTAGGCGTGTGTAACATATATTGCAGGAAATGCCCATATACTTCTCTTCATTCCTCAACAAATTTAAATACCTATTTAAATCAAACGAAGTGTTTCGGTAAGGATCGATGGCAGCAGAAGCAACAGACTCCGTGTCTCCTGCATAGCAAGAAATCTGTCCTCCGCAACGGTCGCGGTTTTCACGACTTTACTTCTTCCAGCAGTCACGTTCTCGTTTCGATACCGCTCTAGCGGACACACCTGCGAGTAGATTGGCAAAAGAGCAATAGTCGGACACGATGGAGCGGGGAACTATATTCGGGGACTATGTTGCAGGGGCAGCTTGAGCAGAGTCGCCTCCTTCTTAAACTCTTCCAGCGAGCGGTTGGTTGCTGAAAAACACGAAAATTTGCATTAGATAGAGCCAACGATCGCTGCCGGTGATTTTGATTCACTGATTAATTTAACCATCCAGTATCTCTCTCTTTTAGTAGCCAAATGCCTCGTCATCTAACTAGTGACGCACATGAATGGATTAACGAGATTCCAACCGTCCAATCATTGATAGAATAATTCAGATTTTAATTAGTATAGAGACAGTGACGTGTGCAAAGGGTAATGTCATTATCCGTTTGTATTTTAAACAATGTAAATATTGTATATAAGGTGTGTTGCACTAGAGAGTCTTAGACACCGTTTCCGTTAATCATTGCAGTACTTTCCAAGATGTTTTTGTTCTAATTGTTTCATTCACGTCGGGTCTTCTCCAAACTGAGTAAACGCGAGTTACCTGTGTGAAACTAATATCTTGCATTGAATTTATGGGTATTTAATTATGTACCTTAGATAATTTTAAAATCCTCGCGCTGAGATCTGCATTCTTTCGCGGCCTGCTATGCTGGTAAACTATTCAAAATTGGGCTGACAAACCCAAAATGGAACTTTACTCAACCGAAAAACGCTTTTGAGAATAAAAAGCCCCAAACGGGTAATCTCGCATAACAAAACTATTATTGAACTAAATACTAACAAATACTAATAAAGCTTGCATTAATGTAATTGGGCCTGATTTACACGAGAAAGTATTACCAAATTGGGCGCCCCTTATGCGGCATGCAAAAAAAATGGATAAAAATGTCACCGCTACATCGATATTGCATTTCATTACATCATTACATGAAATTCCATAACGTCTGTATCAAAATGTTTAATATTTTAAACACTTGTTTTTTGTTCCTTTAAATCTCTCTCTCTCTCTCGCTCTATATATATATATACATATATATACATAAATATGTGTCTGTGCCAACTGCATGTATATGTCTTGTGCTACTGCTAATCAGGCTTCACGAATCGCTTCGAGATCATTCAGACTCTCACGAGAATTCTTCTTCCAGGTCCACATAACAAAAAATATATATGTATATAAACAGGGTGATCCAATATTATTTGAAGAGCGATATTTGGGATTTTAGAGCTCGTTAAAGCAAATCTTTTTTCTAATGGTACATGGTCTCTGAGAAGTCTTGTTCGAAATGATAGTAAAATTACTATAATTTGTGACACTGGTGGTTTTGCCTGACATAAGAGCACAAAATGTGCAATTGTGAGACAAACAGTCCTCCTACACAAAAACTAAGTACATCGTCGTGTTGGTGAGAGAATACTGCTTTTTCTGACCAGAAGTTGTGGCATGGTCGTTTAGAACAGATTTCGCAAAGATTACGTTATTTTATTAGCTTTCACACCAAATGCCTCAAAATCATAACCCTACGACCACTCACAGCGCTTAAAGCTGACACATTCATGCAAACGCACTTTCATGACGATCATTTTGGTACCAAACTTATGGCAAGCTGTGGTTGCGGAGTAATTAAAATTTTTCGACGTTTGCATATTTTGCGCTCCTATGTCAGGCAAAGACACCAGTGTCACAAATTATAGTAATTTCACTCTCACTCCGAAACAGACTTCTCAGAGGCCATGTTCCATTGGAAACAAATTCGCTTTAACGAGATCTACAATTATATATATAGCTCTTCACACACGCACACACACACATATATATATATATACGAGGTGTGTTCAATCGTTATCGCGACTTTTGAATTTTCGCGGGTTACGTATATTCGAATTTCGATTTTTTTTGTGGCGTTATGTTGGTACTCATGTCTTTCACTTATGCCGACAAGCTCGGCCATTTTGAATGTTCACTTAATTGTTGACAGCTGCTTTGCTTGCACGTGTTTTGGATCGTCTTCGATTTTTACCTATTCAAAAAAATGGATCAAAGAACCTGTATCAAATTTTGTGTGAAAAACGAAATTAAGTGCGCGGATGCATTCCGAATGTTGACTGTGGCATACGGAGAAGCTACCTTGGACCGAAGCAACGTTTATCGGTGGTACAAAATGTTCTCAGAAGGCCGAGAAGATGTGAACGACGAAGAGCGTGCCGGACGCCCGAGCACTTCAACAACAGACGAAAAAATTAATGAAGTGGAGAAAATGGTATTGGCCAATCGGTCGAATGTGAAAGTTTTGCTGACAGTTTTCTTCGATTGCAGGGGCGTGGTGCATCATGAGTTCTTGCCACAGGGTAGAACGGTCAATAAGGAATATTACCTGCAAGTTATGCGCAATCCGCCAGAAACGCCCGGATTTGTGGAAGAACAAAAATTGGCTTTTGCACCACGATAACGCCCCTGCTCACACATCGTTGCTTGTGCGCGAGTTTTTGGCCAAAAACAACACACTAATGATGCCGCAGCCACCGTATTCCCCAGATCTGGCCCCCTGTGACTTTTTCTTGTTCCCTAAACTGAAGAGGCCCATGAAAGGACGACGTTACGCTACGCTTGACGAGATAAAGACGGCATCGAAGGAGGAGCTGAACAAGATTAAAAAAAATGGTTTTTTGAAGTGCTTCGAAGATTGGAAAAACCGTTGGCACAAGTGTATAATATCTCATGGGGATTACTTTGAAGGGGTCAAAATAGATATTCATGAATAAATGAATAATTTTTGAAAAAACACAAAAGTCGCGATACGTTTTGAACACCATATGTATATATATATATATATGTGTGTGCGTGTGCATGTTTAATGTTGGTGCTAACCAGGCTTCATGAATCGCTCCGAGATCATCCGGCCATACTTATTCCAGGCCCACATAGCGAGTACGCAGTTGGTCATAATGACAAAGCAGATAGCGCGCGCCAACCACACCTGCAAAAGCCATGTTAAAACTAATTATAGACACTCTTGTCTCATTATGAGCTAAACCGATCGCACCGCCAACACAGTACAACACACTAAGGCACATTGACACAAAATAGAATCACTTGTTTTAGTATGATGTCTGTGTTATTATTTTATTGCGAGCAGTTCACCGGTGCGCGGGTGCCCTTAACAGCCACTCGAGAAGAACGTTGATTCCACTTAATGGAAACTTGATGTATACGAATGATAAAAACGTAGACAAAAATAGACCATTCCTATTCAACACCTAATCAACAAATAATTTGCGTGATAAAAATGTAGAAAAGAAATCGATCCTGCCCTGCACTCTGCAAATATTGATGTCTATCGTTACTGATATCAAACGAATCTTAATGGGAATATATCCCAATCTGCTCAATCTCTCCCACTCGACATCGACTCAGTCATGAACACATGGGGATCACGCACACAACTTCTCATCTTGTAACCATGTAACCCCGTTAATGTCCCATGGACCATGCTCATGTAATTAATCGGATTTCTCAATATCAAATTTCGACTCCACATATTTGGACATGTTTTCTCTGGACGTGCGTGCAACTTATTATTTGACAACATTTAAACAAAATGCCAGGTAATAGTATTTAAGTACCTTAATATAATGCCTTACTCTCATGTAAAAACGATAAGAATCATAATAACAATTTAAAAAAAAACAAAAAGAACCCATGTAATATAAACACTAGCATCCTACTAGCGTTTGATAGATTTGAGGAGCTGCGAATCTTTGTACAAATGTAAATTATGCATGTAAAACGCATATATATATATATATATATATATATATATATATACAGGGCCATTCAGGGAGAATTGTACTTCTTTCGAGGTTTGATAGAGCTCGGCAAGAAAATAATTTTTCCCTATGGAGGGAGGACGCGGAAACGTCTTGTTTAGGAGAGAGTGAAGTTTATAAAAATAGTTATTCAGCTTTTTTCTCCTACATAGTTGTGCGAAATCCGAGGAAGACACTTCACTAGCTTGTGTAGCAAAAAGCGAATACACAGGTTGAGGAAAGTCATAAAAAGTCGATATGCTGTTATGTCGTACGTTAACGCTTTTTCGTGAAATATCGTAAAATTTTTCCATTGCGACCAAAAATGTATGTCCAAAAGACCACTCTCACGCAATAACAAATTGAATGCCCACCACTTTCGTACCAAACTCATGATGCTGAGTTACGTAGTTGTCAAGTCACTAAGCTTTTTTCGATAGCCATATCGAAAGCGAAGACATGCATATTTGCATAGGGCGTATGAGAAAGTTAGGTACATATTTTGTGGTTTGATAGAACTCAGCAAGAGAATCATTTTTTCTAGTGGAAGGAGGGAGCAGAAACGTCTTGGCAAATGTTTACGGTTCTGAACGTGAAAACTTGCACGTAAAACATAACAACTATGACTGTCAAAAACGCTTAGTTACTTGACAACTACGTAACGCAGCACCATCACCTTAGTACGAAAATGATGGGCATTAAATTTGCTATTGCGTGAGAGTGGTCTTTTGGACGTACATTTTTGGTCGCAATGGACAAATTTTACGATTTTTCATGAAAAAGCATTAACGTAAAATATCGAATTTTCATGACTTTCCTTAATCTGGGTATTCGCTTTTTGCTACGCAAGCTAGTGAAGTGTCTTCCGTGCAGAATGGTTCTCCCGCAAACCTAGATTTCGCACAACAATGTAGGAGAAAAAAGGCAGAAAATTTACTTTTATAAACTTCGCTCTCTCTTCTAAACAAGACGTTTCCGCGTCCTCCCTCCATTAAGAAAAATTATTTCCTTGCCGAGCTCTATCAAACCTCGAAAGAAGTACAATGCTCCCTGAATAACCCTGTATATTCGATGAACAATACTTATGTATGGATGCAGTAAATTTTTATCTATAATTTTACGTTTGGTGCTATTTATGGCTACGGTAGTGTTTATTTCCAAAATTTGTAGAATTGTGTACATACCTGTATTTCGCAGGGATGAAAAAGATCATCAATGTATGTCAATATTACATGCTCCCATGACGAGAACGATGCTGCTGCCATCCTGTCAATCAGGCCAAATCATTTTCTATAAATAATGCCCAATATATAGCGTATAGATATTTTTTAAAGTCATTTTACCTATACTGCCTACAGCTTCCGACGGGGTTTGCCAAGCTTACATGCCTCACATCTGCGCCGAAACTCAACAGGCGGCAAACGCTTTGACATAGTTTAGATTAAGGTAGCGGTTTATAGGAACAAGCATGTTTCGTCCACACCCGATAGTTGGGGACTCTTAAACGCCACCAATTAAAGTCTGGCGATGCTAGATTACCTAGGCTGGTACTCATGCGCGTATCAAGTGTGCGCACATTTTGTTTAGTTAATTTTTCTTTATTTGTTTCGTGTTAGTGTATAGATTACGCTGTATAGATCTACACCACCTTGATTACTGTATTCGTTACACTCAAACAGTCTACTATATCGAGTGCATACGTGTGTGAGCAACGCGGGCCAGTGCGAAGTAGTTGTAGACTCTAACAGCCGGGCGGGTGTCGATCAGCTGGAGGCGTCAAACAGTTTGTTTGGAACTCAAAGATGAAAATGATGAGTGGTGGACTTGGTGACAGACTGTTGGCGAACTGTGAGCGCCACACTAAGCGTCGGAACGCATCGTAACAACTTGGCGGATTTCACACAATAGAATGAATTGCTCCATACGAACACGCCCATACTTATATATATAGATATATAGATAAATATATATATATATATATATAACTTTTATTGGGCACTACTACTACTGCTAATACTACCACTAGACAACACTAGCTTAGCGAATCCCGTAATATACGTAGCATACATAATGTTTTATACGGAAAATAAATCATTTTTATATATAATTGTGTTTTATTTGATGTACTTCATTCTTACGCGTCTGCCTAGATAGATAGACAGATAGGCCATTAATCGCCTTTTTTACCACTTCAAAGCGTCATTATCTTCGTCACATCATCCCCTCGATCAATCCTCGGCCTGCTATTCCTTGTTGGTGAGTACGGTGCAATTCTTGTATTCCTATAATACGACCAGCCAATCTAGATTCGTCGACGTCACGAATCGAGGCGACACGTTCGACTGTATGTCACAACTGTATGTCGATACCACAATTATTATTCTTATTAGATGTTATATAATGAATTTATTAGTGATTATGATACGTGTACATAATGCTAATAATAAACCCTTGTTTCAGAACATTATTATGATTATTATTAGATGTTATATAATTAATATATTAGTAATTGTGATACACGTACATAGTGCTAATAATAAGCCCTTGTTTCAAAGAAAAAAATATATTATTATTATCTTTATTAATATAGCGCTCTCCGCACACTGACAGAGCAGAGAAAGGAGCAGACGACAAGTGTCGTGATGACGTCATTCCGTCGATTAGCGTGCGTAGTTTGTTATGGCTGCATTTGCTAACTTGTCCCCTCTCAGTGAGTGTAAAGAAATGAAGTCCGATTGACGACGTACATACTCAACTACGAGGTTCGAGGATTGCGAGAGGTGTTTGTTTAGCTTGCCTCGGGTGACAGCATCATCTTCACCGCTGCTGCTGCTGCTGCTGTTGTTGCTGAATATAGTTAAAAACGATACTTTATCGATCTCTACGACAGGTAGGTAGTAGCAAGTTTTATAGTTGTTGTTGTTGTTGTTGTCGCTCGTTGTTATATCGCATCGCACATATTATAGTATTATCTTGTTTTGTTATGTAGTATTTATCGGGGCGGACGAAAGAACGTGTTAACAAACTCGCTGTCTGGTTTGCTTGAACGCCGTCTTGGCCGTTAGCTGACTCGTCTGAGAGAATTGCGAGAACAGCTGGCTTGGAGCAGTTGCTGTCAGCAGAGTGATTGTCGCAGCCTGTCGTAGGCTGTCAACGCTAAACACGCATAAAAGCGCACAAAGCGATACGTTGCTATTGTGTGTATCACTTTGTTGTTGTTTTTGTGGGTGCCACAACAACAACAACAACAACAACAACTACTGCTCCTTTATGACGGGTGTGTTGCCATTCGCTGTGTCGTTCGATTCGATTTGTCATAGCATTTGTCATACGATGAGATGATAGATTTGTAACACCATCATCAACAACAGTGGGTTGGCGTGCGTTTTCCGTGCGTCCCATCCCTCTTCAAGTTGAGTCGAGACGAGTTTGACTAGTTTGCCTACGGTGAGAGAGGATTAGAGAGCCGAGTAAAGACAAAAAAAATGCTAGTACTAAAACTCTACGTGGTACTCTCTCTCTAGTAGTCTAAACTTGAGTTTACATTTATTGCGTTGCATTGCATTGCGACTAAGAAGTGGTTTTTGATTCGTTCGTGCTTCGCAGAAAGGCAGCGTGCGCAACAGAGAGAGAAAGAGCCAGAAAGGGATCGGCTGTGCTGTTGACGAAATCTTTAAAAGAAACTCCAGGATAAGGCGAGAGAGAGAGAGAGAGACGTACAGACAAGGAAGAAGGACAAGGAATTTAGTTAAGATCCACAATGAACAGGTTGGACGAGCTCGCGTTTCAACTTCGATTCAGCTCGAAACAACTCGAGCGCATGTCGAAGCGATGCGAGAAAGAGGAGCGCGAAGAGAAAGTCAAAATCAAGAAGGCTCTCGAGAAGGGTGAGTGAGTCATCAACGCAGCGATGTTCACTCACGCATTAACGAAACTTCACGTGAAATTACTACCATTACTACTACTACGACGACGACAAATATTACTGTCATCTGTAAATAGTCCGAATAGGAATAATAATAATAGTACATTTGGAGTTAGGAGAAGAACAGTGAGCTTAAGTTGGTTATTTGGTTATGGAAGGAGGGAGGGGAGGTAAAGCAGTGCATTGGATTGAGCGAAAACGTTCTAAAAAACCGGGGGTTTGCCTAGCTAAGGATCAAACCTTCTTTCGTGAGATTGTGAATCTGGTTGAGCAATGTCTTGCTGCTACACTAGTTTTCTGCTGGGCGAAACTCAGATAAGTTCCCTGTGGTTTCTTGTAGTTTGGCCCCCTTTAGTTTGGCTAAAGGTGAAGAGATGAAGTGATGCCAAATAAAAGAGCCTTTTGACGAAACTGCCAAGGTCATATCGAAGGCGGAGCTACACAGCGGTAATTGGGTGAAAGGTTTCAGTCGTGTGGAAAACCTTGTTTCCATTTATGTAGGGCGGGGTGGGGAACGCAAGGAACCGATTTGTTTACATTAATGTTAATCCAGTAAATATGAAACACCGAAAAACAAAGGCAAATATGAAACACACGACAAACATTTCGTGTCATGTGACTGTGTCGCTAATATTATTAATTGTCGCTATTACGTTGTAAATTGGGATGTCAGACGATGAGTTTTATTACACCCTCTAATCTTACGGTTGCTTATGTATATATATATATATATATTTTCTTTTATGTAATCTAAGTTATTGTAGTACGTATACCGATTCAATGAGTCATTCTTGGCCACTGCCGGTGCTTACGATCACGGAGCAATACATAGCGACTGGCATGGATTTACCTGAGCAGTGACTATTTACCTGTCGTGACACCTAGTTTTCTCTTCGATATTGTTTTGCATTCAAATTGAATGGATCACTTAATAATTAGAGTGCAACTTTTATATATATATATATATATATATATATATATATATATATATATATATATATATATATATATATATATATATATAGAAAGAGAGAAGTAGTGCACAAAGCTAAAAAATCGTATGTCTACAGTACCTTGAATCTATAAACACATTTATAAATAGCATAAAAAATATCTATAAAAAGTAACCGCATCTACATAATTATTATAATAATAGGAAATTTTATATCGCCTACTCCTGTTATGCCGTTTGTAGCTTGTTCTCAATAGAACACCTTATATTGAGTACTTCAGTTCATGATATTACTACATGCTTCCTTATCGATTGAATGTTTGCCTTTATCATAATTTTCATACATTTTCTGACAAGCTACAATTTTCCGAAAATTCAATCTTGACTATGCGTGGCAGCGAATGTTTTTCTCCCGTCCGTGTCAGACCTTGGTCTAACAGGGATGATACCGTAGGGACTGCCGTTTGCATAAGCATCTTAGTGTTAGCAATTGAAAGCTAGCGGCATTCAAAAAATGTTTGATTTTTCCTTCAGGCAATACGGAAAATGCGAAAATCTACGCAGAGAACTCGATCCGCAAGCGGAACGAGGCCACTAACTTTCTTCGAATGGCAGCCCGCGTGGATGGAGTTGCTTCGAGAGTCAAGAGCGCTGCAGCGATGAACCACGTGCTCAAAAATATGGGTAGTGTCGTTAAGAACCTTGACAAGGCGATCAATGCCATGGATCTGCAGAAGGTACTTTTTCGAAGCCTATGTACCATTTCCGGAGCAGGTTGTGCTGCTTCATAGGCCTTAGTTCCTATTTACGGGACCCTTATGAGACAAAGCTATGATGACGGGTAGACGCATTTCTTCGTTGGCCATATCGATGTATACGAAATTTTGGATAAGTCGGCTTGCTAACATTGTCGTTGTTTAGGCCAAACGGTAGGTGTCTAATAAAAAAAAATCGAAGCTGGTAGTGGTCGCTGCGCCGATTATAGTGACATACCTCATTGCTGCTGGTATATGGTTAACATGCTTTGTTCGGTATGTGTAGGTTTCGTCTATCATGGAGAAGTTTGAGGACCAGTTTGAAAGTCTGGATGTGCGTTCGTCCGTCATGGAAGACACGATGGGATCAACAATTGCCACTTCCACGCCGCAAGGCCAGGTGGACCAGCTCATTCAACAGGTTTGTTCCACAAAGCTCTTGCCCAATACTTCAGTTACATCACCTCGCTTTCGTGTGTTCAACCTACTGGCTCTGAACTAACATTCCAGTATTGATGTATATATGGATTTTGCAATTTCTTTAGTCATACATGTTTTGTTCATATTCTAAAATAATTGGTAAATTCAACCAGCGCGAAGGAGCGCCAGTTATTATCAATCACCATTGACACTGTACGGTTGTACGGTGAAAACTATATAGGCGTGTATTTAGGTTTAAACGTTGCTCGAAACGCAGTTCTCATATATTGTGCGTACAAATCATGGTATACTTTTCGTAAAGCCGAATATACACAAACTGGAATTCGCTCTCTATATTGGAGAGCTACAGAGACCAACCGTTCATATCAGGCTTACATAGGCAAGCTCATTTTACACACATACAAACTACTAAGCATTACTGTCCTTTTATTCTTGCCACAGTGGATAATGATATCGATTCTGTTGTTACCAAATAATTTTCCCGAGGCGATCCTAACTAGGGTTAATATATTCCTTAACAAATTGGTCATTGATTATATGTTGTACTTTCTTGAATATATATAGAGTTGTTTATATTACCTGTGTCACGAGCAGAGCCCTTCGGAGAGACTAACCATATTGTATGTTGCTGAAGGTGGCCGATGAGAACGGACTTGAGCTGAAGGAGAAACTCTCCGCGGCAGAGACATCAGTGCCGACTGACCAAGTCACGGGTGTCAAGGTTACGACCCTGGAGGAGGATACTGCCCTCGCGAAGAGACTCGCCGCACTCCGAAACTAATTCGGGCGTTCGTGACAGGCGGCCTGGACGCTTAACTCCCAAGCACTTCGATGCCTTACTACAGAACTCTGATTTTGCTGGCTGTGCGACGAAAAAGGCAATAATCGCTGCATCTTTATTCCTTTCTCTCGCTCCCTGTGCAAGATTAGCTTCCAACCCTTTGTCCGATTGGATAGCTTTTACTCGTTGTTATTATTGCTATTATAAATGTTACGCTTTATGATTTCGTTTGGTATCAGGTTCCCTATCGGGCGGTGCACTAATGGCTGTTGCTATTATTCAATTCATGTGTATCAGATGTTTATGAGAAATGAAGGTGTGTAAGTGCGTTTCTAGCGAGCTGTGTCCCTCAGTGATGAGCAGTCTCAAGCAAGGCTTAGAGAATGCGTCAAAATGACAGTCAGAACGTGTAAACTAGCTTTCTTGTTAGACTAGCTCAAAGGCTCGAATTCGTGTTAAATGAAACCCTTCGTTGCTTGTTAAAAACACTTCGATGAATACATACGTGTGTATATATTTATAAATAAATGTCACTAAAAAGTGATTTAGTAGGCAAATAGATCAAACGTGGTGTTGTTTTTGTTAGGTGGAGGCTATGTTGTTCGCAAGAAGAGGTGAAAGGTGTATTTCCGGTACTACAAACTTGTGAAACTAAAAGTCGATCCATTCTGACTCCAACTCTATGGCACATTGCGTACGACGAAGTCCTGCGTTTTCATCATGCCCCCAATTGTTAAATTCATAGCATAACTAGATTATCTGGCTGTCGTAGCTTCAACCCGTGATGCCGGGGAGCTAAGGAGCACAGCACCTGACGCCCTGCAAGACATTGCCATTTGGCTCGCTCCGCATAGACCTCGCCGAGACCCACATAAAACTGCAGCTATTTCTGAACGGACAGAAACGGCCCCCGCGACTCAATCGGAACCTATGGGGGCATACTATAGCCCCGTGAAGCAAGATACTTGGGGGCAGTCCTAGATACCGGCATGAGAGGCACACATGTGCACTACGCGGCTGCTAAAGCCACCAAAGCTATATTAGATATCTCTAAATTGTGCCCGCGCACATAGGGCGCCGCTGGCGACCGGAGGCGGCTATGGTAGTAGATAGCAGCGTGTTATACGCAGCCCGGCTGTGGTAGCGTACGGCTATACGGGCTACGTGTCCACAGCTGCTGGATAGAACGCAGACGCCATTGGCACTCAAGTTAGCACGAGCCGACAGAGACTCGGCCGTCGCTTCAGTCCAAGTATTATCCCGGCAGGTCCCATGGGAGCTACGGGTTCTGGAGACCACAGTGGGCCGAGCTAACGCCTCGCCCTATCAGGTGAACGCACGATATCAGATAATCGATGCATCGAACAAAAGATAGCCTGGGTTCTGGAACCGCTTCATGATATCAGTTGTGCGGGAGTGGTTCAGATAGTAGACCGAATGCCCGCTAACCCAATTCCCTACGGGCCACAGTGCTTTCAAAAAATATTTGCATCATATCGGACGGGCTCCATCACCAGTATGCTTTCTATATGATTCAAGAGAAAAAGACGACGTCAAAAATATGCACAGCGTTTACCGCGGGTAGGGCTCAGTTGATGCGGCTCGTTGAACTGGAACTCCCTGTAACATCCGAACAAGTCACGCAGGCACTCTTGTATGACGCTCAAAGCTAAAACATCACTAATGATTTTGCCACGATCATCACCAAACGGAAAAACCTGATATAAACCGCGTGCACTTTGCCCACGCAAACCTACGAAAAAGTATAGGTTGATGATAGTGTTAAAGAACAGTACCAGCTTTTCGCCTCGTCTTGAGGCCTTTAAATGAGATGTTTTTAGGGGTATTATGCCAATAACATCGTATCCTTCATTGCTGGCCTCTGTGCATCCACTGCGGCGATGGACTTGAGGACACTTCAGAACACATGATTTTAAGGCGTTCAGCATGGACGGACATACATAACATACATAATTGTCACCTTATAGGAAGGAACGACGAAGACAAAGTTTGGTCCTAAGCAATACCGTGGGATGGTTCTTCCGCGAGTTATTGTGTCTTTAATCGCAGAACTTTCTCTTCCATAAAAGAGGTCGACCGGATCCAGGCTAAAATCCTCACAGCGGAACTTGGCAAACCGCATTATTTCTGCGCCTTCTCGGGACGCAACTAAGCTTTTGACGTCAAAGCGGACTCTGCCGGCTAATGCAGTAATGACCACTCTATCATAAGTGGACCCCTTTCCCATCCTGATGTTGTCCAGAGAGCTCTGTAAACCTTCGAAACAAGTGAATACCAATACGGCAAGAGCTTTTACATCACCCTAATATTTATTTATAATCGCTGTATTTGGTTTTAGAGTATGCACATAATTTACAGTGAGTATCTTACAGATAGTTCCACAACTAATTCCGTACAGGGAATTTCCTTCAAACGGTGTCCTGGCGAAGATAAAGCAGATAACTCGGCAAAACAGGTGCAGTAGCGAATAGCGAACTCCTGATTACACGATAAGCTCCTTGTTGAATTCATAAGAACTCCACATTTTTCCGAAGATGACTGCCTTTCGGCTTTGTGCCTTGAAGTCCTCATTCTGCTGTTTGAGCCACAGTCGCGGTTCGCAATCGAGAAGGCCACCAACAATCTGAAATAACAATAATAATAATAATAATAATAGATCACTAACGTTGAGCAAAAAAATTAAGGCATATCGACCGATATTTTGCATATTCAATTGCTATGCTATTCAAGTTTCTATGTTGCAATTGCGCGCATAGGCCAATATCTAATGCAATTCCATTATATAAACTACCACTAACGACATACACCTTCAATAATTAAGCAAATATGTATTGATTAAAGCAAACTAGTTGTAGATAGTAGTATACTACCGGGAAGCCAGTCAGCCAGGAAAACTTCGCTGGTTCGATGCTTCAAGCTTTGCTCGAACAGCCAATGCGAGGTACTTACAAAAAGATATAGTTTTTTTGGAAGCTAGGAATAGATAATAGACTGGCCGCTGGCAAAAACTGACAAAAAGTATTTCAAAGAATTTAAAATTAAAAAAATTGTGCATACATAAAAAATCGTATATTTATATATATATATATATATCTGACGCACTTTGTATAGCTTACCTCAAGTCCGAAATGTCTTGGAAACTCTCTTTCATCTTCAATGACATGCGCAAAGCCATGATCCGTACCAAAATCAACCGCGAAATATGGCAGACCTTTTGGGATTGAATTGCGGAGCCCCCTCTTTTTCGACAGATCCACCTGAAATGCACCAAGCGAAAAAAACACCACAAATATATAGTTCTCGCGCACACAGATTTGAAGATATTTTACTTCTGCTGCTTGAGGAACGCCTAACTAGTACCGGCTGCATGCACACCTTCTGAAGTTAGGACTATTTCGCTAACATTCGTTTACTGTATTGGCAGGTACAAGCGTACACGTTTGATAACCAATGCTGTTGAGCGACCCCATGTGCGTAGCAGGTATTTCAGTAAATATTGCCTAGGTATCTCCCCGAAAACTTGCCCACAAATAATTATGCATTCCAGGCATCATCATCACAATATAGAACATAAGAGATACTTCATTTTTACAAACGACTCCGGCGATACGTCTGATGACACCACACAGCGAGTATAAACGATCTAGCGACTCCGGCAGAGTGAGGTTTTCGGTCAACATACAGCGCGGCAGCTATTAATGCAAAAAGTTCCGACTAGGTTGATTGGGTAATTATTATTTGTAGTATTATGCTTTGTTTTGTCTTGCAGTAAATGCCACTGGAAATTGCACCTACCAATTTCTTGTTTTGGGCCCATTCCGTTTCCGACTCAAGTATTGCCTTTTTGTAGTACATTGGGAGCAGCTCGCCAACCTCACGAGGTACCGGTATACAGTGTAAGGCAGCATGAGGTTGCCGCGATGAGGTAAGGCCAGTCGCTGTTTCAAGGAACACGCAATCCTGGTCGGCAGATGCAAACATGTCCGTCAATGCTCTGCGGAAGCGCTGTGAGATGAAGAAAATTGCTTAGTAAATTAAACTAACCTAAGCAGATTCGAATGGTCATGCTTACTATTCTACAAATAAACCTCGCGGAACATGCTCCTCATTATAAATTAAAAGTGTTAAAATACTAAGCGAAAATAATGATGGACATCTGCTGAGAAGCTGCTGGATTTACACAAAACAATAGCAATTATAATGATCACTTGACACATTTCACTAACAATAAACGACCATCACTTATCCCGATTTAGCAAGTGTCATTCCTGATCTGCCACGATTCTCGGATAGGTTGGTGATGATATAAGGTATTCCAGAAGAACGCGAGCATTATCTTCGATCTTGTTCCTTGCATACATCAAATATATTATATCAGCGTGTATGTCATATCAGCGCGACTGTAACGCAACCTGCTCTTAGTAATTCATCGTGACAAGTACCGTTAATTGGACATACCATAATCTCCTGCCAAACATCCTCATCGGCGAGTGTAAGAGCAACTACATGCTGGGTAGGCGCCAAAATACAGTGCCCCTCGGTAAGGCTCTGGAATGACGGCAAACTGAGCGCAACGTGATGACCGACCGATATGAGCAAATGCTTTAGGCACGACGGCGACTCAATACACAACCGGCATGAATCCAGAGTCCTTTGCATCGATCGATGCTCTGTAACATTTAAGCATCAAATCCAATCAAAATTGTGCCTTCACCTGGTCTCCCGTCGAGATACTATTAGGATGCGTGCGAATTTATTATCTTAAGGACACATGCCTTCCTCAAAGACAGCTGAACCCTCCTGAACTGAAATAATCTGCCACATACTACCTGATGTAATAATGTATATATATATATATATATATATATATATGAAAAATAAGTTGCCATCTTGAATTTCGTGAGAAAGAAAATCTGCTTGTGTGCATTTTTTTATCAGCTCTGCATAGGTGCACGGCATTTGTACAAATTCTGAATTCAAAAATATAATACACGTCAATCTGCGATCGCGATCGACGACTGTTTGTTTATGAATTTTGATATAGACCAACCATGTATGGCCTTCTGGGTGTCACGCTGGCGTTGTCCACGCGAATTGTCCTGTCTTGCAGCCCGGTCTACGAATGCATCATCCACGGTGTAGTCATCGTCGCCGGGCTTTACTTTTATACGACCTGCCATCTTGGCAAACATCGCCACATCATCGGCAGCCGTTGACAGCTTCTCTCGCTCGAACTGCAAACGATATAAACACGCGTCGTCAGATGCGTACACGTATACATATGATCACTTACTCACACAGTTCTTTCTGACATGGATAAGACCCTACGAGCGTCCTTGTATGACGTTTAAAATTTTGCTTTAAGGTTAAAACAGTGCTAGTTTTAAAAAATATAGTGGCGATGCCATCAGGTGTGTGACTGAGTTTTCGGTTCAGGCACACAAGTTCAATGAAACAATCACATTAATTGAACTCAATTCGCTTTCGAATACATGCAGGAATAGAATTGTTCACGTCTTGGAGGGTGGCCCGCTGCTGACGGAAGAACTACAAAAACGATTTAATCTGAAGAAAACGTGCGCCTTTGAAGTTTATATGCGAAACTGGGAAACCAAAATTAGTGAGGTGGACATAGGTATTTATGGAACAGCAGCAATGACAAGCACTGGATGGCGGGGTAGCGGGGTAAAAGATCGACATCTAACGACGGCCTTTGCAGCTCACGGATTTCATCACGTTCTGTGCAACGTGGATGGTTTTCATGAACCACAGGATGAATGTCAATGCAAACAATGCTGGAGCAAATGTGATCGATACCACGCCGCGGTATGCCCGGCGGTGGGGTCTATAGCAGAACTAGCAAAACGCTAGATTGTTGGCGTCTCGAAACATTTTGATGTAACATAAACGCATTTACCCAGTGTGGGTGTTAATAAAACAAATAAATAATTGAACTCAATAGGCGATAGACCGCGGTAGCTCATAGGATCACAAGACGTCGCCATGGGTGAGACAAAGGCCACTAGAACTGGTTTGAAGAAAGATGAGAAATGAGATGTAGTGGTTCAACCTTCTCTAAATCTGTCGGCGCCGAGTGCGAGGCTGCTTGCAGTATCTAACAGAAGAAAACCTATAATTTGTGAGCTCTTTGTCGTACCATTTCGTTGAGTGACTGCCGGTCGTCATCGGCAAAGTAGCGAGTCCGTTCGCCTCCACTGTGAGTATCCGCTTTGATCTTCTTCCTCCTCTGGGTCCGCGAGGCTTCGTCCTCTTCGCGGACTGGCTGCACTGGCCGAGATACACCCCGAGAGTCTACGACAAATGCAAAATGACAACAATAAAAATGACGCTTACAAGCCACGTAATCTAACGAAAGCACATAATAGTAGTAATAATAATAAAGAAACGTTTACATACCGGTCTTAGTAAGTACAACGACTTCCTCTCTCTGAGTATGGGCCTGTTGACCACTAGCCTTATCGTCGGCTAATTGGCTCTCTGCGCGAAGTTTTCGAGCGTCTTCGATCTTCTGCCGAAGTTTGCTTGCCTGCTCAGTATTGCCCATCATCTCGGCCTTGAGCAGCTTAGCGGCCAACTTGTTCAGCTCCGTATCGCTTAACAACTACAACAGAGTGATCGTGTTACCCACCAGTTAGACTTCGAAGATCAAATAGGGGACTCGAGGTGCGAGTGAGGTTGCTAGTAAATCGTAAGTGTTTGTCCCCTAGGTTACACATTCAACGTGGCCAATAGTATTTATCAGAGTCAAAGAAGCCAGTCAATGGAGACGCATACACTTTCCTGACCATGAACAGATCATTTAACATTTTTATTTCCATAGAAGCCAAGTTTGCCCGCTACTTAGCAAGTAACTGATCACTCGGAGTGACCTCATGACAACCGGCGAGCATTTGGTAGTAACGATGACATGCTTCACCACTGGGAAATATAGCAACGAAACGTATACAGAAAAAATCGCTACCTTATCAGTCAATTCCTTGACCTTCGGTTCTTGCTCCATAGGTCGACTGGAAGCTGATTCGCTGGGGCTTCTCGCTTCTCAAGTTCCGATGTCGATGCGCCGGCCTCCTCGTCGTTCTTGCTTTGCCGAGGACGTTCGCTTTCTGGTCTTCGCCAATCCCTGCCCTCCCTCGCTGCCGCTGTCTCCTCCTCCCTTACCTCATCGCCTTGACTTCGGTTTCTCTCACACAAGCGCGGTGACCTTTTGCCAAGATTAAAATCTACAGTTATGCTCTCAACAAAATTCCATCATACCAGATCACCATATACCAGAGGCAAATGAAGGAATCAGAATAGACACTCGTCTAAAACAAAAGCTATAAAAGTTGTAAACAAAATTTAAATTGGTTATTTATTGTGCGTGTTCCATTACTGACAGTTCAAGCAACTAGCTACTAACTGGCCGCTTATTTGATTCAAGCCTGACTAGAGGACATACGGCATCACTAATACCAATACAATAAACAAGAGGGAGCCTAACTTTCAAATAAAACTAATAATAGTAAACAACACCACACTCGAGAAATTGTCCAACCAGAACCACATTC
This sequence comes from Dermanyssus gallinae, assembly GCA_003439945.1. NCBI lineage: Eukaryota > Metazoa > Arthropoda > Arachnida > Mesostigmata > Dermanyssidae > Dermanyssus > Dermanyssus gallinae. Next base: position 169,832 of record QVRM01003646.1, read on the forward strand.
AATGACAACAACAGCACTGATAAGGCCAATAAGCGGCATCCAGAAGAATAACTGTGACCGACAAGGAGAACAAAAAGAGCACTAATCGAAACTGCAACACCGACAACAATAGCAACACGGCAAGTAGTTTGCCTACAACAACTACAGAAGATTGCAGACGTAATAACGCCAAGGAAACTTACAGCTAAAAAATATTCTGCAGTGACACCAACAGCTGTACCAGCACGCAAAGCAATAGGAAAAATACTGTGACAATATCAACTACAGTAGCAAAAAGTAGCAACAGCGTCCGCATAGGTAAAGGAGAACGAGCGGTTACCTTTGAGGTTCGTTCTTTTTCCAGGATCTCCGCTCGGATGTATCTTTGCGATAACGGCTCACTTGTTCCCTCGATGTCGAGCTCGAGTGTCGTGGGGCCTCGCGGCGTTTGCCACCATCACCTCCACTGCCCGAATCACTATCATGTCGTGGTCTGGCAAAATGGCTAAAATGCAATGTATATATAAATATAAGCAAAAACGGTCAACGCCATATATATATATATATATATATACACATATGTTGGAAGTCTGTGGGAGCTTATCTACTATCACATTTAAATAGTATCCAGTTTTTATATCCGGTTAATGATAAATTCACTTTCTAATACCTTTTTTAATGGATATATCTTTCCTTGGAAATAAATAGTGTTTCCCCCCATTGTGCGCCTATCCGACAAATTGAATAAGTGAAAGTTTGAAAACGCAAGGTCGTATATGAGTGCAAGATCCGAAAAATATGGCCCAGTGAGTTTTTGAAGGAACTGGGCCCGCTCTTCCAATAACCAGCGTAAACAGTTACGAACCGGGATGATTTTCCATGAAAGTCCGCTTCATCTTCATCAGAATTTGGACGAAGCATTCGTCGACGCCTGTCTTCGTGCTAATAAGACAACAACATCACGTATAGAAAAAGCAACATATATATATTGTTTAAATATAATATACTTTAATATATAAATATATTTTTTTCACACAGTTAGTTTAAGTATATTTCGTACAGTGTATGAGAGAAATACTGGCATGTTCTGTCTGTACTTAACAGACTTAACTGCCGTAAACAGTGTCAAACCTATACAGCACATATTATATCTAAGCAAATACAGTTACAATGAGAGAAAAGGTTCAGTTATATATATATATATATATATATATATCAGACAGTACTTTATTAATACCTTACGATGAACGCTTCCACTACCGCGTGGGTCGCAATAAGCATCAGCGGGTAACCGTTTATCGGTGTTGTTGTTGTGTCTTTGGTTCGGCCGTGTCAAGCCTGCGTTTGCTTTAGCCTCGCTGATCAGATTTTCAAGCTTCGCTAAACTCTGAAACGTTACCACACGCACACCTATGATATATATATATATATATATGCACGACCACTTTATGCAAAGTATATCAAACGCATGATATTTAACAGGTGGTTTGCGACCCATAATAACTCCTAAACTCTAAATTCCGTCGTTCTTTTGCGACATAAAATACAAATAAATTTCACTGACGCTACATAGATTTCACGTTAAATTATGTTGTATACATAAAACTGTCTGAGAAATTGGTATATGAAATGATAACGAACAATTATTCCTGTCGCTCGACGACTGTACTATATACATCTTGAACAGTGGAATGAACTCGTAACAATAAAACTGGCAATAGTCACCATCACTTGCTTACCCCCCATCTCTCCCTGGCGACTTCCTCTAAAGGAAGCTGTTTATCGTGAGCTTCCTCTTTGAGCCTCCTGAAGGCTCGTTGTAGCCATTCCAGCTGGCCGTGACTACTCGCCGTCGACGGAAGACTTCTGCTAGTGCTAGTGGTCACTGCTGGACTACTGGCAGCCGAACCCGCTGTCCTCTGTACATCGTCTTCGGGTAATCCACGTCCGCCATCTTTCCAGTAGGGGTTCAACTCTCGCGTGTGCTGACCCGGCTAGTTCAGCGTAAAGATTTGTATCCGGTAATTAGAACACCACTAAGTTTTGATTAACCCATATATATATATATATATATATATATATATATATATATATATATATATATATATATATATATATATATATTATATATATATATATATATATATATATACATAGTGAGAGGTGTGTGTGCGCCTGCTACCAGGCACACCAAGAAATGTCACTGCCAACATAAAGCAACCGAGCTAGCAATGGCTTCATATTTGACTAAACTTAAGCCGATTTAATAGTTACTAACCTACCATCGGGTTGCAGTGAATAATGAAAGAATTTGGCACACGGGCCCTGTGAAACTAACTAAATCCTTAGCAGTGCCGCCAAGCCCAGCTCGCAATGACGTTAGCAGCAAAACAGATTGAAAGCAAAACTCGACTCGAAAAGCCAATTTCTTTGATGCATAATTTAAATCTGTCCATTATCGGCTTCTACTTCTTCTCTATCATCCAGTGCCCCACATGCTCAAGCGTACGTATCTCCAATTTAAACCTATAGTATCGCAATTATAACTTCTGTAAGGCAAAAAGCTTAAGATGTGTGACAAAAAAATACAAACAAAAACGCTTTGTCTCAAAATACACTTCTCGTCTATATATCTCTCTCGGTGACAATTTCGCATAAGAAATAAACGGGGCAGTTTATTGCAGCATCTTCAAACGCCGATCTTGCGTCGCAACGACACAACTGTATCTTACCTGGACAATGTTCACGTTCCTCTGTTGTTGTTTACGCTCTGCCACTTTCTCCCGTTTCTCGTCGCGGTAGTTCTTCGTCATGGACGAAAACAGATCGCTGTCGCCTAGCCAATCTTCACGTGTTGCGCGTTCGGCCGTTTTTTCTACCTCCTTGCTTGAGCTGGCTTTTGAGTCGATTATCTCGCTGCTGCCACCGGCTACGCGGCCACTGGTAGCCCCGCCACGATCCTCCCACGAGCATGCCGATACCGAACCGCTGCTGTCGCTGGTACCCGAATGCTCCTATAAATCGTGCAAAACGCAATCGATTACTGGAATCTGCACATACATATGTGCATCGAGAGCAGGCCTTTTTTAAAATATGGGCGCTTATTACACACACACACACACACATTTATATATAAGGCGAGCACTGCCGAGTGTGCAAACGTATTGTAAATGATTAATAAATCATCACACTATTTTCTATATACTTGCGTTCGATTAACCTAACTTTGTTAAACAAGCTGCCGGATTGTGTTTTGTCGTTTGCAAATACCGCTGTGGCGCCGTATTTGTAGAGAATCAATATTTTATAATAAATTGTTCCGAATTTGGAGTCAAGTCCCTGCCAGTTATCATTTTATATCGGTTGCCAAGATCTTCTTAATTTTTGTCAACATTGCTTTCAGCTGCCTTTTCATAAAAAAGAAAAAAAAACAGATATATACATGATACTGTACAACAGTTCTAAACGGGCATTGTTGAAGGGTCGACATAAATGTATTATTTGAAATGGTTGCCTGTCATTTTGCGTGTACACCAAAAGACCAATTTTTGCCCAATACATCAGTTTACTCGTGCCTAGTTTTTACGTCTAGCCGAGGCTGGTATGACCTTAATTTCAGAAAAGGCTGGTCGTAGATCGATCACACTTCGGTATGCATAACTCATCATATAATCGCGATGCGACGCGCCTCGCAAAAGCGGCTGAGCAGCAAATCGTATCCTTGTATCTTGACAGAAGGCTGTGTCAAAACAATTTTTTGACGCTCTGATCGTTAATCTACTATTATCTAGTTGGAACTAAAACAGTCGTAAGACAGCAATCGATCATTGAAGTGCCGAAACCTTCCAAATCAATAAATGAAATAAAAACAGAGAAGACATGTATCGTACGTAACGCTGTCAGGTTAAACATTGCCGGGGTAGACATACTCCACTTATATGTAGCAACAGGCATAGTTCTACTTATGTCAGCAAAAACAAACGAAACCTTACGAATGGAGATAAGCTTACCGAAGAACTCCGCTCCCTTTTCTTTCGACCTTTTTTTGTTGTCTTCGTCTTTGGCACTTCCTCCCAGCTGTCCGACGAGCCAGATGAATCCTCCTAAAATACGATCGTGAACGACCACCCATAACTAATTTAACTGTCCTATAACAGGGCGTCACTACCGTAATCACCAATATTATATCAGCTAGCTACAGCGTGTCCGATGGCCAAGTTCGGTAGAGCTGGCGATGTAAACATACAACGAAATAAATAAGTAACATTTTTGCTTATTGCCCACTCCCTTTCCCTGCTTAGGGCATAAAATCTACCGTGCTTAAAGTTTCTCATACCGCAATATGGCGGCTACGTTCTTCTACAATTCTAAAGTTTGTATATATCTATACATATATTAGCCCCTTTGTACAAGTCGCAAAAGTTGTTACGTATACAGCTCTTATTACCTACGCTGACCCATTACATGCATTTAGAAGCCTCGGTTCTTCCAACGTTCCGAACGTCAACAAAGCATGCCTCAGTGATCAGTCTACGTGGTTTCGAAGCTTGGAACGACGGAAAAGCCGTCCCCGACGTGGTTTCGACCTCGCCGAGAGGCATCGAGGCTGACGTTTCAATAAACTTAAGTGTTGACATCAACCGCAATCTAACCTCACGCATAAGGTGTTCGTAATACTATGTGTATGTATAAATATGAAGGCCATGCTCGAGTTCAGCGCAAATATCACTCACTGGCCATCACATTGCTTGACGGGTTTTTGCCTTTCCTTTTATACAGAAATGGCCTTAAACGAATAGATGGCTATTTCGTTGCGCAACACAATACACTCGAAGCTGACAAAACGCTGTACGGCCTTGATTGTACTTAAACACTTTTTGAGTTTGAGAGATTATTTGACTCATGGTGCAAAAAGCACCAGATTATTGGGGAATATCTCAGCCCGGAGCCAATACACAGGACCGTGAGCAGTACATTTTAGGTGAACACCCGGCAAGCAGTTTCTCCATAAAGACCAACAGCTTCAAACACGGTTCACTACAAATACATTAAAAGGTCGTTTGCTGCCTCTGGAGTGGAGAACACATTTGTATGGTCGCTCTCTGACTTGGCCCGGTATCCGATGTTAGATAGAGTTCATTGGTGCCTCGTCCCCATGGTTGCAGAAGACATCGTGGTTGCTCAACGCATTGATTGTGTGCATCATTCCCCGCACCATCAGCAGCGTCGAGAGCCGGAGATCATGTGTGTGTGTATGCTACAGACTGTGGCGCCCACCCTTTTCATTCACGGAGGGCTTTTGCCACTTGTTCGAGGATACGCGAGAGAGATTTCATGGAATATTGTATACAAGATTCAAGATTCAAATCGTGGTTTATTAGGAACTGCATTATACAATGCTTTAGTTCTTATTTAAAAAAATATAAAATTGTATAATAATAATTATTATAAAAGGATTAAGACATCTTGCTGTCAGCCATGGACAATCACAAAATAAGTTTGTTCAGCCTTGCAGAATCAGACATCCTAACACAACACAAATAGTACGTGTGCCTCCGCCATGTCAACACCCATTAGTGAGTAGCCATTTCTGGACCTCATGTGTAAAACAATTCAGGGAAGTGATGCGGCGAATGTGCTGTGGTATATTACTCCATATCACGGGCAAGCGAGAAGCAACGGCTTGATGACTACATCTCTTAGTAACTAATGGCCCTACAAATGTTGTGGCACGCCTCGAGGTTCTACGAAACAAGGGAACAAGAGGAAACGAAACATCGTAGGGAATAATATTCCGAGTAATTTTAAAGCCCAGCACGGCAACCTTCAGCAAATATAATGAATCGATCGTGAGGAGACCATGTGCCCCATAGAGATCACTGACGGAGTCTCTGCGTCGCCTGCCAAATACAGCTCTTAGAGCGTCGTTTTGTATTATACGCGCCCTACGAAGAACTACCTCGAACCCACTACCCCATATAAGGATACCGTAGAGGAGAACTGGCAAAAACAGTGTTTTGTATACCATTATGAGGCCATCTATAGGTACTCCGATAAGCCGCATGCGAAAAAGCGTTGAGATTATGGCATAGCATTTGGGCCTGATATGGTCCAGATGGGCACGCCAACTCATGAACTCATGTAGTATAAGCCCGAGGCATTTTGCGGTGTCAGAAAAGACCAACTCACTCCCTGCTAGATAGAATTTCCTGTTAAGGTGCATCCTTAGCTGGGGGGCTCGGAATAAAATAACGTTTGTCTTGCTAGTATTAACAGCAAGACCAAATTTATTGAAGATTGAAATAACTGTTTCCACTTGTGAGAGGAGGTAAGGCAACTCCGAATTGATTTCGGAAGCGTTGAGCCGAAAAAGTAACGTCGTGTCATCAGCAAAAGCGATCGGTTTGCCCAAGTTTTCTTTCTGGATATTCAAGAGGATAAAATTGATAAGGATTAAGAACAGCAGAGGTCCGAGCACTGAACCCTGGGGAGTACCGATATCTACCGGTCTCCATGCAGATTCGACTGTACCAACTCTCACTGCCTGGGTTCTTGAGGTTAGGTACGAGCGGAGCCAGTCGATTGCACCCGATGAACACCCTAATACGTGCAGCATTTGTAGGAGGAATGCGTGGTTGAGACAATTGAAGGCAGCGGCTACATCCAGGAAAATTCCGAGACATATTTTTGTCGATTCTACTGAATCCACGACAGACTGCCATAAATGGGCGAGGGCCAGCTCCGTTGAACGACCATGGCGGAAGCCAAATTGCTGCGACGACAAAAAGTGAATGAACTCCAAATGTTGCTCAAACCTTGACAAAGCCGCTTTTTCTAGTATTTTGGACACATAATCCACCAGGCTTATAGGACGGTAGCTGCCCGGTAGAGTTTTATCGCCTTTCTTTTTATAGAGCGGAGTTACATACGAGGCCTTGAGGCGTGTGGGGAAGATCCCAGAGGTAAAGGAGAGATTCACAATTTTTGTCAGGGGTCCGACAATAAAAGGGGCCGCTAACTTTAGAAGCTTACCGGGTATTCCCATAGCCCCAGAGCTCCAGCTCGCTTTTTGTTTGATTAGGAGTGAGTACACTTCGGATTTAGACACTGGGCGAAAACTCAATGATTTGCCCTTGTGGTTCCATAAATCTGCAAGAATGGGCGCTAAATCGCCTTGTAGGCAGAGAGGCGCGGCAGTGACCGAACCAATAGTTGCAAAGTGCCGATTGAGCTCATCGGCAATTTCTTGTGGTTCGGTAACAGACCGATTAGGAGATACAGTCAGAGTGGGAGGCAGTTCTACTGAGCGGTTTTGCTTACCACATGTTTTATTGATGAAGTTCCAGAGATTTCTTGAGTCGCTGCGCAACGAATCGAACCGTGATCTGTAAAAAGCAGTTCTAGCGGCGCGTAAGCCACAAAGATACCGCCTACGGCTCTCTTGATATAAAAGTTTACTCTCGGGAGAATTTATCTTTTTGTGCCTCCGATACATCTTGTTGGCGTGCCGGCGGAGCCGTCGCAATCCAGGAGAAAATGAGAATGACCCTTTCGGCGCGCCGTCTCTGCGAGTTTTAGTGCGCAGTGGAAAAGAAGAGTCGTAGAGGTTAAAAAGAATATCTCGAAAACAGCAATTATACGCTCAAAGCAAACTTAACTAGACTCATCCTAGCCATTCAATGAAACTTTTTCGGGCTGACCCTCAGCCAAGATTTAATGTCCACGGGTCCACTGCTTTTCGCATTGCTTCATAGACGGACCCCCCATAAACACAAATCGGTGCAATGGTGGGGCTTGGAACCGCGCACCTATGTATCTAGTTGCGGTTGCGAGGTGCAGGCAAATGCACCACGCCACCTGGCTCTTTCATCTTCGTCTCTTCAATCAGTCTCTACTACTGGATGAGAAAACCTTTAACACTGCTAACTTGCACCTTGCTGCTGAGTGGCCAAGCAACAGAAAGGAACACGCGGCCATGTCAGTGGAGATGGCTAAAAAGATTTCCGAAAAAAAAACGGGGTTTCTGCCCGGTTAATATGCATGGTATGTTTTTCAACATATTTAAATATGTCTTATGTCGTGATACGTGTAACATATGCATAATGTATTATATTGAAAATAAAGGTATATATATCTAAAAAAAAATATGTCTTATAGTCGACATATGTAAATTTAAAACTTAAACTTTTAAACTTAATGGGGGGGAGGGGGTTGGATGGCAATGCACCATCTCTTTTTATTGAGACATCTGTGCTCCCCGTTTTTTTTAAATTGGAAACCACGAAAACCAATTTAGGAGTGGCCGGTCTAGGTCTCGAACCCAGGCCTTCCGAATGCACTTTTCCACGCCTCAGCGCATGGCAGGCACAGCTATTTTAGACGTTCTCGATCCGTTTCGAGAACATGTTCGCTTTTTGCATGTCTAACATTTGCCTAGATTAAATTAACCAGTTGGTTACGCACGTACCGAGGACGAGCGACGTCGACTATGTTTCTTCTTCGACGATTTCTTGGACGTCTTCTTGTGTTTAGCCATTGATTAATCGATGGGACGATGGGACGGCAGCAATTTATTGTCTGAAATGTCAATGTGAAAACCCGTAGAAACAATGCTGGTTTAAACGGCAATATCATTATCTTCGTGATATTATTTATCAATTACGGTTATGATTACTCTCATTACAGCTATAATAAAAAATCCTTTCTAACCAACACCACAGTCGGAACCTCCCTGGTGTCTGTGTGTGACTCCCCGTAACTGCAGTTTCGGCAATCAGCTTCAGAGGCCCATAGAAGCTATGTTTTCTTCGGTTCTTGCTAATATAGAACTTCCGAAGCTATGTTGCTCCAGGGAGACCAATATCCCTCACCCGGAGGGATTTTTTGTCACAATAAAAATGACAGAACGGATGTCCTGTCCGCTTCATTACTATGGTCCAATACTAACGTAGGCGGCATTTTATATCTAAATGGATAGGATAAATTATGCACCTCGCTCCGGTTAATTGATTGATTGATTTATATATGTGCATTTATAGGTAATCTCAAATTGGCTAATTGTGCTCACAGTCACGTCGTCAACGAGCACTTGAACGAGCTAATCTCTATTTTTTTTTAGAGTTTCGCTCGTTCCACATTCGAACGTTCTTCCGACAGTTAGCAGCGCACTCGCTAAACTCGCGGATTATCGAACAGCTCAGCCACCAAACCGGCTCAATCAACAACAGGGAAGCAGCCTCCAAACTCGTCTTCTTATCTACTATTACTCGCTCGTTTTCTATCCAATCTATAATTTTTTCAAATTTTCGATATGTTCTGTATGTACATATCTACATATATCCCATTTATGCTTAATTACGACGGGACGATGTATATAGTCAAATAGCCCAATTTAAGTTCATGTAAATAGGCTTTCAAAGTGACAACAAAAACAGACACCCCGCTGTGTGTTTGTTCTACATGTGAAAATCAAACTGCAAACTGCTTGCTTAACTGCAATGCAATGCAGTACAGCTGCAATGAACAGCCCCCCGCATTGTGTGTGTTCAGATCTACCTTTGAGCTAAGCTTTGCGAATTTGTCAGCCAGTGCTAATAATAATTGGAACAAAATTGGCGACCGCCACTATATTGTTGGCAGGCCATTTAACGGCAATATTTTGCCGGCTAACCCACCTAGCAGACAACCAACCTAACCCACCGACCAACCGACCCACCCACATCGTTCGCAACATTCGCTAACGTCGTAAGATTAGCTGCTATTCTTACTACAGCAGTGTTGTATCTCTGGCAAGTGGGTGGGTGTATCTGTATCTTTAGCAAGTGGGTGGGTGTATCTGTAGCAAGTGGGTGGGTGTATCTGTAGCAAGTGGGTGGGTGCAGCTAGTGAAGTAGCACTGAAGTAATGAATACTACAAATACCCCCGGTGTCATGTAGGTTAGGGGGTCGGTAACCAGGGTTTTCGTGGGTTTGAGAGTCGCACACACTAACTACCCAGACCAAAGGGGTGAGCGTTATGCAATTTTTAATCCTGGCTTCTGTAACAAAAAAAAACAAACAAATCTGTAGCAAGTGGGTAAGTGGGTGGATCTGTGGCAAGATCCACCTTGGCTAGGTGGGTGGATGGTTGTAGTCGTCGACTCTATGGTGGGTGGCGGTGGGTAAGGCGCAAAGGCAAGGTAAAGGGTATTATTTGTAGGCAGTTGGGGTTCGGTCGGTGGATGCGTTTCGTCGTTTCGTCGTCCTCATACACAGACAGAGAGAGAGAGAGACAGTCAGACATCCATACATTCATTCTGTCAGTCACTACTCTGCCCCTTTCGTTCATCTGTCCGTTTGTCCGCCCGTTTTTGTCCATCGTTGCTGTGGTTCGTCAGCCAGCAGAGCAGGTTCGTCGGCATAGATTCGACTCGCTGTCATTATTCATTGCAGGCACTGGCTGTCGGTGCTGCGTTGAGTGGTTGTTAGTTACATCTAGATCTACGACGACTATTAACTATTACTACTACTACTACTGTTTAGCAAGAAAAGAACTACAAAGCGAACAAGAGGTAGCAGTTGTTGTTGTGGTTGTGGTCGTGTTGTTGGTGCTGCTGCTGCTGCGATTCTTGTTGTTCTTGCTGGTACAGTTATTACGGTATACTTGGTGTTATTGTTGTTATTGTTGTTGTTGTTGTTATTGTTGCTGTTGTTGTTGTTGGTGGTGGTGGTGTGTTGGTGGTGATGTTGTTTCCGTTCTCACTCGTGCAGTAAATATATCAAGAACCATCCCACCCCCTATTACTACTGCCCTATTACTCTGATGTCTTCGCAACCCATGTGGTGCCTTCTACGTGCCGCCCAACAGAGTGAGATCAGTTTCAGTCCGGCAGAATTTCACCGGCGGGGATGAGTGACGACTATCTGTTAGAAGAGTTCTATTTATTTCTCGTGCTGTTGTTCTCATGTTGTTGTTGTTGTGGTTGTTGCTGTTATCGTTGCTGTGGTTGTTGTTGTTGTTCTTGTTGTTTCACTTGGTCGTCGTCGTCGTCGATGTTGTTAAGCAAACGTCAGTAGTTAGTTTACACTGTGCCGTTCAGACCATGTACATGGTGACCATGCATATGTACGTGCCAATCTATTTTCACCATCATCACAATTGGATCGCTCGCAATGCCGGGAATGTCTGGGTGTAGGCCGTGAGGGTGTTTTTTTTCCGCTGCGCGCGAATCTTCTCTCTCTCCCCCTCTCTCTCTCTGTGTCCTGCCGCAACCGTCACCCTTTCTTGGTGCACTTGGTTAACAAGAAAACAGTAAAACACTCATATCAACTTTAGTATCTATCTACGGTGGTATCTACTGATGATTGTTCATTTGTTCTTGTTGCTGATTAATTCATTAATAACTCGTTGTTTATGCGGAAAGAACGAGCGAGCGAGAGAGAGAGAGACCGAGAGAAATTGCTAAGGAGAAAGATAAGAATATATAAACAAAAATAGACAAATAGGAAGACACACGGCTGTGGTTTGATCATCTGACACGTTGTGGTGCATGGCTGAACTTCGTATTTGCCGTGTTCGACTGTTTGATCGGAACAGAACAACATCAGCAACAACAACAACAACAACAACAACAACAGCAACAACGGTAACGGCGAGTGGTTGCTGTCACCTCTGGATGGGGAGGATTTCGTTACAGTTGAGAGGATATTCTTGTGACTATTGTTCTCGTTGTTGTGGTTGTTGGTGTTATTGTTGTTGTTGTTAGTATTGTGGCTCTTGGTGTTGTTATTGTTGTTGTTGTTGTTTTGATTGTTGTTGTTACTGTTGTGGTTTTTGCTATTGTTATTGCTGTTCAATTCCTCGACATCATCTGACAACTAGCCGATCACAGCAGAAGCAATCAGCAGCAAACAACAACAACAACAACAACAACAAAATCTGGTGCTCGTGACCCCAGTCACACTTTTTACTACTACAGGTGCTGCTGCTGCTGCTGCTGGTGGTGATGGTATAACAACAGTGTTGTGTTGTTTTTGTGTACAGTGTTGTGTTGTTTTTATTGCCAGGCATTGTCGGGCAGTGTGTATGTGTGGGTGTCGTTTTGTTTTCGTCTATATTTTTTCTGGCTGCTGTTGTGTTTATCGGTGGTTTATACCTGTCATCTCTCTCTGTGCTGTGCTCAACAGACAAAACCACACCGGTGCTACACACCGCAGCAGATAACAACACCCAACACGCACTCGGTGTGTGATTCGGAGTCGGCCTGAACCATCGGGTGGCTCGATCATCGGGTGGCTCGACGATCATCATGTATTCGTGCATTCGTCGTCGTGCATGAGCGTTCGCGCGTGCATCATGAATCTTGCGTTGGAGGAGATCACGTCGTCTCAACTAATATGCTATCTGCGCGGGCACGCCGGCTGCCGGTAGAGAAAACGGCGCTCGACAGCGACTGAATGGAGCATATTGGGCCGCGAACTCCCCGAAGTACACGGTGAGCACACACAATGGCACGCCAGCTGTGGGTGGCGGCAAACGTTTGGGAATTCGTGTCGGGGAAGCATTACATTCGAGTGTAATCATTTCCGCACGAATTACTCACCGAACCGAATCATTGTTGTATATCAGTCTATCTACCTCTCTCTCTATATATCTCTCTATCATTTATCTATATATCTCTGTATATAGCTTTTTTTTTCATTCTAGCTGTTTGTTAGGAGGAACGTTAAGGAACGTATCAGGAGACGTTCGCTTCTGGTACATTAGCCCGCTCGTTGGATGGACGTTCCTGTAGCATCATGGACTTCGGATATGGTCGTACACATCATCCAACTGACTGCCCCTTGCTTTCTTCTTGATGTTCCTCTTTTTTCGTCTTTCTCTTCTTCTTCTGATAAAAAAAAGAGAAAAAGTACAATTTGAACATCTCTTATATGGATCTGGGGGCGGTGGGGTTTGTGGGAGTGGCGATGGCGCTCGTGGGATTATGAGCACAGAATGATGGTACACATACATTACTTAGAACGCTCTTGGGCGCTCTGGTGTTTTGTTCGACTGTGGCGCGTCACTTCACCATCATCACCAGCATCATCATAATCACCGTCATCTGCATGTAATCATAATGCTGGTCATTATTCTGTTGATTTGCCGCGATTGGCTCGATATTGATTGACTGTTGATTTGGCCGGTGCCCATTGCCTGCCGGTTCCATTCTCCTTGCAGTTGCTGGCTGTCATTAGTCTCGCGTTCCTCCATTTCAATCTCCGCCTCTCTGACGCGGACACTCACTCACGTGCCCCATCGTTACTCTGTCACTGTACATTACTGAACGAACGCCGATCCGCCCCGCCTGTCCGGCCGTATCGCTTGTACGTAATATGTTTGTTTTTCTGAGACCATCAGTCACCACGCCACACACCACACAACAGGTCCGTCACGATACGGGACCCAGAGACACCATAACATAACAGCAGATACACAGAGAGGTATCGGGAGAAGGTTTGACTTTGTTGTTGTTGTTGTTGTTGTAGTTATTGTTGTGCTTGTGGTTGTTGTTATTGTTGCCGTTGCCGCCGTAGCGAGGGATGCGATTCGTTGTTACTATTTGAGTAGTTGCTGTTCTTGTTGTTGTTGTTGTTGTTGTTGTTGTGACTGTGATGTCCTTGTTACTGTTGTTGTTGTTGCTGTTGTTGTTATTGTTACGGTTGTTGTGTGGTCGCATGATCAAGTAGTGATTGCGGGTGAACTTGATAATGGATAATACTTATCGTGGCGCAGTAAAGTATCGCGGCCATAAGAATGCTCACCCCCGATGAGATCAGAGTGGTGTCTCATGTGGTGTGCTCATCGTAAATAAATGGGTGATGGCAGATCATAGCCCTCTGCTCGTTCTACCCGACCGACGATGTCTGATGTCCGTGTTTCGTTCTGTTATTGTTGATGTGCGCGTAACGCCAGGCTCACCGCGATCAGAAGCATAGCCACGACAAAGAAACTACAGCAACAGCAGCAGCAGCAGCGACAACAGCAGCAGCAGGAGGATCGATAAAACAACGAGAGGAAATACCACGGCATTGCATGTTACGGCAAGGACAGCGGACCTCACAGTAGCGGCGTCCTGCAACGATCAGCCGTGTTTGATCGCCGGCGCCGGCGGTGGCGTCATTTTCGTTGTTGTCTCTGCCAGCTTTATCGTCCTGCCGGCCTCATCCCAGAAGCGCACATACGGACCTACGTACAGGCTCCCACAGCACTTCACAGGTACTTGATGTTGTTGTTGTTGTTGTTGTTTTTGTTTGTTAACTTTTGCAAATATGACAATACAGATGACAGCCGCAGCTCACCTGTCACTCACACGTGCTATATGTATATATATATATATATATATATATATATGTTTATCATCCCTATATGTGTCATACCAAATAAGCTACCTAAAACTCGTCCTCCAATTTTTCCGTTTCTATCACAGCGGTATCCGACGTCTCTTTTTCGTAAAGGGAATGCGGGCTAGTCATTCCAAGGCTTGCTAGCTTTTTGATCTAGGATATTTGCGTTGAATGTTGAAGATGTCCAGAAGGCTGTGTTTGCGAGCGGGACGAATTCCGCAGATTCGGTTCACAACTATTATCCGCTGTCATATAACAAAGCGTACTAGCTGTCATATTAAAAAAAAAGAGGCGTTTTTGCTCTCTTTGGTAAACTGTTGTACCAGTGTCGCAATCCTAGTCTAAATCCCATTTGAAGTTTGCTCTTTCGGCCATGTCTGACGTCTGTCTTAGTGAAAACAGAATTTTTTTTAATGATGCGGTGTAAGTTCCTATGTCTCATAATCGGGCGATAACTTTTTTTGCGTCGTCAAGCTTCTGTTTAATATGATGGCTTATTCCTATAGGGATGGTCCGCCCCATTTCGAGGGAATATGTTATATGTGTATTATGTTTTTAGAGCCGACAGGGTGACTCTCAGTCACGCTTTACGGCCATGGGCAGGTTAGCATCTGCTCTTTGATGTAGGCACTGCGATACGTTCACAACTCGTGTTTGGAGAGTGTCTAAATAAAGGTTTCTCCCCGTTTGTTGCTCAGCGATTTTGCTGTATAACTTTTGTTATGGATTATAGTATGCCCTCTACGGTTTAAATGCATTGCTAGCCTGCTCGCACACTCAGTTTTCCACTTCTTCTACAAGGAGCACATAAGTCACAATGATCCTGCGAAGTGCTTTTCAACAATCTGACATTTGCTTTACCTATAGCGGAAACCATGCGATTCATAATTAAACAACACTCGGCCATCGCAGATTTGAACCTACAAGGTCCAGAATGCAAAGCTCCCGCCATTTTCCTGTTAAGCTATTCGACTCAACACTCTCAGCAAACCAGCTCGTATTAGCGCGTTCTCTGAAACTTTGAGTAGAAATACGACTTGAGTAATTATTGGCGCTTTTTAGGGATTTACACAAAAATATTCTTCCTTTTCGTTTTGTCTGATTCTTGTCTTTCCTCCTAGGCCAATTTATATGCAGATCTACTTTGCCACCAGCTCAGTAAGCGGTTTCGATTCAATCAAATTGTAGTTTTCTATTGTCGCAGTTTTAGCAAACCTTTGTGGGAGGGAGAGGGGGGGGGGGTAGCTCTGTCTTGAATATAGCTTTAAAAGTACGCCAACGATTCTTCTTGACGCGGTGGAATAGCTGTTTACCTTTGGTTTTTATCTCGATAGCCAGTAATAGTAGTACTTCGATGCAGTAATATTGATTTGTGTTTAGCTAAGCCCCTCTATGCAGGTCATTGCTGTTGGGATAAATGAATGCCGATTTCCAGAGCGTCTAGCATCGTTGTATTTATACCCTATACTTTGATGTATACAATAGTGTGTGTGTGTGTGTGCATATACTATATGTATGTATGTAAGCGCGACTGCGGGTGCTTCCTATGTATACGTATGATGTATCACACTCACTTGTGTTGCTCCTACGCCCTATGGGTGTCTTTGTGTGTGTTTTTGTGTTTCTCGTATGGCAATATGAATCGATGCGAACGAATCGATGCATCGTCGTCATCATCCTGTCGGCGTATCATCATCCCGTCGGCCCGTGCCGTCCCGTCGGTGGTACGCCTGTGTAGGCCGCCGTGGTTCACCGTGGCTACTCCCGGCGGTACTAAGGCTGTCGTCGAAGGGGCTACAGCAGTTGCGACGCCTGCTGAGCAGCCCGTGGGTGGTGGTGGTGGTGGCGGCGGCGGGGGTAGCTCGGCAACGGGCTTGATGGGCGCCAACGGCTCGACGCTGCTCGGCCAGGGCAGCGGGGGCGGCGACAAGGCGAGCGGCGGCGGCGGCAGCGGCAGCGACAAAGGCTCGGCCACCGGTGGCGATCGTGACGACGGCCAGCTGCCGTCGTCCGAACGATACCTCGGTCTCGTCAACTTCGGCAACACCTGCTACTGCAACTCCGTCCTCCAGGCCCTCTACTACTGCAAGCCGTTCAGGGAGAAGGTGCTCGAGTATAAGGTGCGTGCGTGAGTGCGTGAGTGAGTGCGTGCGTGCGTAAATGCGTATGTGCGTTTGGTAGGCTCGCAGTCATCTGTTCATTGGTAAAGTTGTTGTCGGGCTGATTACCCTCAGCCCAGATTGAACGTCGTCCACGGAACAATGTTTTTCACATTGCCCCATAGACGGGCTACCCCCAATAATAAATACCAATCGGTGCAACGGTGGGATTCGAACCCGGCGTCTAACCTATGTGTCTGCTCCGATTGCGCGAGGCGCAGACTTAAGCCACCACGCCACCGGGCTCGACATCTCTTCATTGGTAGTAGTAGTAGTGGTAGTAGTATTAAGTAGTATATGAAGCAATGTGAAAAACAGTTCCGTGGACGTTAAATCTTGGCTGAGGGTCAGCCCGAAAACTTTACTTTTTTGTATTAAGTAGTAGTACTATTACTACTTATTTGTACTACTAAAAAAATACTTTCTGAGCTGACTCTTAGCCATTATTTAACGTCCATGGGACTGCTTTTCGCATTGCTTCGTAGACGGACCCTCATAAATACAAATGTGGGGCAACGGTGGGGCTCGACTTATTAGTACTACTACTACTACGATTACTTCTGCTGCGTTCTGTGCTGTTGTCATAATTAGGAACAGTATTCGTACTCGTATTGGCTATTTATCATCTTTTATAAGCAATGTTGTAGATGTTATATAAAAAATATATTGGTTATTGTTATACATGTACATATACAATAATGCTAAACTCTTGTTCAAAATGATTTATTTTTAATTTTATTTCTCAATTAAGACTATTGTGAGGTGTGAATATGTGCTAGCATTTCCTCGTACGTTGGTTCAGCCCATGGCACACAAAATGGAAGCTACATTTTCCCGCAAATAGCCAAAGACGCCATCCGTCTTAGAAGCTGTAGCCCGCGTTGATTACTTCCTATGATTTCCTTGTGATACCTCTTGCGATTCCATCGAGGAATGTCAGTGGCTTTATCAGAATGTCAGACTTTATCAGTCCCAACACTGATGGTACCCAACGTCTGCAAGGCAACAGGAACAAAATTGTAACTTTTGACAGATCGAGATATTTTGTCTTCCCTTCTCCGAGTCTGCGCGTTTCGCTACCCCTCCAGACTCAAATGAGGCGTGGCGCAGGCAAAATTACGCTTTGTTGCATGAGGCCGTAATGTCCCAGACGTAGAATTTACCGTGTGACCATAAAGGACTAGCAGTAACCCAATAAGATCCCAGCTCACTATTTCCAGTAAAACCTCTTGGATCAGGCGTGAAAGGTAATCCTGCTCTGTATAATTCGTACTCGTAGAGCTCTTTTGTATTATTATTATTATTTTGGATTTTAGAGGTCTTTAATTTCCTAACAGGATAACAGGCTTTTAATTATAGCATTATATATGATGGATATAATGATGGAGATTGTCGGCGACTCTAGCATAGAAGTCGCCAGTTTGATGCCGCGACACGTACTATTTGGATGCAACATTTGAACACCAGCAATAGAGCCATGTTGTATATATATATATATATATATATATATATATATATAATCTAATAATATGTGTGTGAAAGGTTCCGAAAGTTTGATTACAATTTACTTACGGGCGTGTTGTTTTTAGGCAAAAAATAAGCGAACGAGAGAAACGCTGCTGACGTGTTTAGCCGACCTTTTTCACAATATCCACTCGCACAAGAAGAAGACAGGCACGCTTGCCCCCAAGAAGTTCATTGCGCGGTTGCGCAAAGACAACGAGGTGTTCGACAACTACCTTCAGCAGGACGCACACGAGTTTCTCAACTATCTGCTCAACACAATCGGCGATCTCTTGCAGGCCGAGAACAGTTCGCAAACTAAGGAGCCGTCGTGGGTGCACGACATATTTCAAGGTCAGACCTGACTTCCCTGTATTTGAGACCTGAGAGAGATTTGTTGTTGTCTAAATGTTGTGCCTGCCCGAGATGACGCTTTATCTGCTTTCTGCGTGCGATTTCTAGCATCGACGACTGAGTCAGCAATGATATACTCAATTCCCAGGCTATGTTTTGCATATATGTATATATCTATTAAATATATGCTGTTCTCTTCATATACCAGGCACGTTGGTGAATGAGACGCGGTGTCTAACTTGCGAGACTGTCTCGTCCAAAGATGAAGATTTTCTCGACTTGTCCGTCGACATCTCACCGAATACCTCGATTAGTCACTGCCTTCGTTGCTTCAGCTCTACCGAAACACTTCGGGGCGAACATAAATACCACTGTGAGCAGTGCAATTCGAAGCAAGAAGCGCAAAAGTCACTAAAGGTCAAAAAGCTGCCACCGATTCTGGCACTACATCTCAAACGGTTCGTTGGTCCTACATTGGCTTATCAAGTTTTTGAGGGTGAGGGCTAGGTAATTATAGGTAAAACTATTGTAAAATCTATATAAAAGGTACGTACGCAGACATATATGTATCACAGCGATGTAATAAATACTCTTACTTGTTAGGATACCGGGATTCTTTTAGAAGGATTCTTACTTTTGCTGTCTCGAGCGGTATGGGGCCACGAGCACGTCCAACAAGAGAGTTGGCACACCTTTCAACGTGCTCGTCGTAAGAAGTGAAAGTGGATTGATACAGCTAGCCGGAGGATACGTTCCTAGTTACCTCTCGCACTAAGTGTGGTAGTATCAACAGAAACATCAACAACAGATACATGCTTTCAGTAGAATAGCATTGTAATGATTGTAGTTAAAATGCCACAAATTAAACGTAACCATTTGTTAGGTGGTGTGATTCTTACTTTGTGCTCTTCCCGTTCCTGTTCCAGGTTCAAGTACACCGAGCAGCAGAATCGCAATACGAAGCTGTCATGGCGCGTCGTGTTTCCACTCGAGTTGCGGCTATTCAACACGTCCGACGACGCGCTTAACGGTGACCGTTTGTACGATTTGGTAGCGATCGTGGTGCACTGTGGTACGGGTCCGAATCGAGGCCACTACATCTCGATCGTGAAGTCGCACGGCCTCTGGCTGCTGTTTGATGATGACCTCGTAGACAAGATCGATCCGGCGACCATCGACGACTTCTTTGGTCTCACCCAGGACACGCCAAAGGCGTCCGAGTCCGGCTATATACTGTTTTATCAGTCGAAGGAGTGACAGAAGCTGGACAGGCCCGTTGCTGCTGCTGTTGCCACAATGGCGACAGCTGCTGCGGTCACGGCTAGAAACGGGTCAAGAGGTGGTGACCACGTTGCCAACAAAAGACCGACGATGAAAGCAGGCAAAAGGCCAAACGAAGGCTAAGAAGTGGAGCAGGTGCGATTCTAGTCGAAGGGATCGTAGGGCAAGCAGTGCAGGCGGACAGCGGACATCAGCTGTCAAGAGCTGTAGTAGCGTGTGTTCTTCATCTTCCTCATCAGCATCCATCATCATCGTTTTCGTCCTCGTCGATTTCATCAATACCAACGTTATTCAAATCTAATAAGGGTTGAGGTCATGACGCAACGGCAAATGCCGTAAGGCAGGCAGGCAAACCACGAGTTCCCACAAGAGCGAAAAGGGCTCATAAGCATACAGTAACGACGTATGACGAGCAGTCTTTAACCGAGACGGTCGATCGACAAGACCGAGCTCAATTCGCCTACGACTGGGACGTTTGCTGTTTGAAGATCGTGCTCTTCGTTGCGACGATAGGACAACGGCCGACACGTAGACGAAGGCAGAGAGAGAAGCGGTGAACCAGACGGGGCAAACAAGCTCTTCAACAAGATGTTCGTCGCCCGCCACCCTTTCTTCCATCGCATTGTACAAGGAGATATGCTTGACGCGATATGACAGCGAATCAGCGAGTCAGTCGAAAGCAGAAATGTAGCGTCGAGTACTACTTGACTGCTCCAACTGTCGTGAATCGTGCGGTGCAATGCGCACCAGTTGCACGAGACATCTCGTAGCTCCGAATACTACGATCTACCCGATCTTGCCGGTGATGTGATATATCTGAAAACAACGTAAACGGTTATGTTTACTTCTAATGTCGTTGTTGATGCGCACGGAGAGTAGCCCTCCTCGTGTAGATAGGTCACCGATGCATGAGCGGACGTTTGTAGAAAAATATCCATTCGTCGCGACGCAATTTAACCTAGTGTGTGTTTATGCGTATGTGTATGTGCGTGTGTGAAAGTGAGAAGAAAGACATGTATAGAGAGGATAGGTGTGATTCGCGCCCATGGTAAATACCATGTAGAACGCGAATATGAGCTGAATTCGGGGAGCCGCAGTGAAGGTTGAGTGGTCAATACTGTCTCAGAGCCTGCCAAAGATCGCCTAGTATTTTTCTTGATTACTATTGACTGCTATGCGGACAAAAATGAAAGCAGACATCGATGCACCGTTTTGTAAATAGCTCTGCAATAGGACACGTAATGACGTAATATTGAAACGAGAGTTGTGATGTTTGAAAAGGAATACAAAGCCGTCTGTATACTAGCTCCCGCCAATCACGCTAAAAAGGTTGGACAAGCTATGCCGTTCGTGATCCTGTAAGGTTAACTAATAGTATTCAAGGCGCCCCTGAGAGTGGCCTTCATGGCAGTCTTCAGTTCTGGTCGGGATATATATATAGTGTACTGCGTACATTCCTTGGACATGTACTTTAACTGGAGCTTCGACTTGCGCCACTTGGATTGGCGAAAGGAAAAGTTGGATAGACGTAGGGGTGAGGAGGGAAGACACTCATACGCTTTATTTATTGTTGTTTCCGTAGACGAAGAAGAAAGACGACGCAGCTAGCTTTTTTCCACGATTTTACCGGTTTCCTACGTCCGTCAATTGTGGCGGTCGTCATTGTTGTTGTTGCTGCTGTTGCTGCTGACGTGCCCATGTCATGGCGCTTACCGACAACGGAAGCGCTGTCTTCCTGCTCCACGCGTCTCCTAACCGTGGTGCGCACGGTGTCGTAGCACAGTAGTTGGACGCTCGTGTTACTATATTACTGTTGGACGTCTCTTACCTGTTTTGCGGTGCTTGCAGTGCCGAAACAAATAAACAGTACAGATCAGAAAGTATCGTTATGTGTGGATGGGGTTTGTTGTGTTAGTTATGATGATTATTATTATTATTATCAGGCATTTGTTGTGTGTCTATCGTGTTGGCCTACGTTTCGTTGTATCTAATTCTCGTTAGATGACGTATGATGACCTTGCATAGACAGTAGACGTGCGTGGTGAACCGCGGCCGCGTAACAACGATTGAATCTAAGTGAGTGCAAATGAACAGCAACCATCTAGTCACTACTGAAATGCCCTGTATGCCGATTGTCCGCCGTCCGATAACGATAACAACAACGACGATTGCGACAACCAGCGCAAAATTGGCACCGTTAACCATCGAACTGTAATAGCCATAAAAAAAACGATTACGGGAACACGAACACATTGACAACCATTCCTACCATTGACGTGTTCATAATACGTACAGCATCAGCAACGACAGTAAAACTAGGCACAGCAATAACTTGAAAGTTCCATCTACTGATATAATGTCTATACAATCAGAAAATCTGTAAAAGCGTGCGCCATGTGAGATACTTGTCGTCAAAACAGGGATTTGCTATAGAACTTTAGAACTTCCTGGCAAACCACTGCGCTATTATATATATATATATATATATATATATATATATATATAGAGAGAGAGAGAGAGAGACGCCTTAAACAGAAATCAGAATGGTTTGAACTTTTCTTGCTCATATTACCGTTGCATTTTTATCATTTGTTTCTAGTCTTATGATGTAAAAGGCCTGGTAATTCGAAAGCGAGGTTTAAATACAAAGCAGCAAACGGAACACGCAAACTAAAATTGAAGCCATAAGGGATCAATTTTTACAGCTATAGAAGTTTAATAATATATAGTACACAATGGAGCATATCAGTTGAAACGTCCGAAAATAAGCTTATTTACTATTTGTAGTCAAGACGGCAATACGGAAACGTTCAAATATCACGGATCATTTATCGCGGATTAGCCAAACGTTACGAAATTTATATCTATTTTGTATTAGATCGTTTGTTTGACTTGGAGCTAACTTGCTCATATCCTGACAGATTAATTTATTAACTCCATATTCGTAACCACTCATCTCTGAAGAACAATTCGTCTTCAAAGTATCTTTGTTTGAACTGGTCCTGATTTGAGTGTTTGTGATATGCATATGTATATATATGCGTGTGTGGAATAATAGCTTTTTGCGATTTCGGCAGTGCTATAAATCGATTGGTAGCCGTTTTTGGCTCTTGACGTTAGTTTCGACGTTGACTTAACAGCGTGAGACCAACATCAGTATAGGCTCCTATTTAATGTGGAAATTTATTCTAC
The DNA here is from genome assembly GCA_003439945.1 of Dermanyssus gallinae. NCBI lineage: Eukaryota > Metazoa > Arthropoda > Arachnida > Mesostigmata > Dermanyssidae > Dermanyssus > Dermanyssus gallinae. The sequence continues at coordinate 192,667 of QVRM01003646.1, forward strand.
TATGGTCAGTGTAATCATGAGGAAGGGGTCTTCTACGAAAGGACGTTACACCTTCATTAATTAGTTAGGTGTAACGTCCTTTCGTGGTGATCATCTCAGTAAATGTTATCCAAGTAAAAATAATACTAATAATAATAATAATAAAAACAGTCCAACTCGATTAACAGTAATACTAGCAACACTAAAACACAAGAGCAATATGACAAAGCATTAAAGCGACCGAGTCTAATGTAGATTCAATAGGTAATTGATTACAACGGAATACAGTAGCTTTCGTTCGCTATTTGTATGCACAATAACGTATATATATACGCGACAAAGTCAGACAAATGAAAATGCAAAATAATAACAATGCGGTTTTTAACGCAACCCACCTGAAACGAAGTCGACGCAGATGTATGAATGCTTATGTATTGCTGGCTTGAAGGTGTCTGAGAGTAAATACAAATAATGGCAGAGAGAAAAATAGAAAGTGAAAATCTGTAAAGGGACGATTGAGATGAAATAATTATATGCTGTTACTGCTCTTCTTTAAATGATGTGGCCTCGTTACTTTCATTCGTTTAATTTATTACCGACGTATTTCCTCTGTTCCGTGGGTTGTCGTTAGCGCTGCATGGTTATTTGCGCCGAGATTCATGCCTTGGTCCTTACCAACTACCTTTGTGCATAAGAGCAGAAGACAACGCGACAACTGATCCTAGCTGTTTCTATATCGAATATCCAAGGATATTTCCCCAATGTTTCCACATTCTTTGTTACTTGTTTGACTTAGAATGCCCGATGCCCCTTGTTCGTTGGAAAAGGAAAAAGGTGCCTGTGATGCATTGCTTGTGTATGCTAAATTGAACGCTTGAAATATTCCATAGGCATTCTAGAAAGTACTCCGTGTTTCAGAAAGATAGAGCAGGTCGAAAAGGTGGAGGAGGATGCGTTCTCGCCAGTCTAAACCTTCGATGCTGCGAGTTAACAGCAACTCGCCTCGGATTAGAAAATGGTGGCAACGATATGATTCTAGGCTCAAATACTAGATTCAGAGTAATTTAGATTTTCGTCTACAAGAACACCACACGAATTAGCAGATCGTATGCGACAACTTTGTAAGGATCTAGCTCCCCAAGGAACATAAACTGACCTACAATAGTTACGGGAGATTGTTCTTTGCATGTAAACATGTAAAAAATGCGTTTGAGTTCGTCGATGTCTTCGAGACGTGTGGGTAGCAGAGAAGACATTTCTCATTATTTTACAAGGTCAACGGACTGTACGCGGTCTGGCGCGGATACGTAGCGGCGCTAGGTTGAACTTTTTATAACCAACGTAGAATACTCTGTTGCGAACGTTAGCATTCGAGCTCCTTCCGCTGAATTCGGCCTAACAGAAATTGGTATTCCCGATCCGTCATGCATTCGATTGGCGTAGTTGATCACGTAGTTTTGCTGAAAAATATAGAAGACCAGCTCTTTAACAAGCATCTGGGGTACCGCAAGTCGCTTCGCCTGGCCCACTCTTGTACACAATATGAATACTTCACTTAGATGTATGGCTGCGCATTCTGCGTTCTAGCTATAAAATGAGTGCTGGCAATCTAAAAAAATATATGTAGAGATTTACAATAAAATTAACCTGGGCAGATTTTCAAAAATCTGTAGACCACGTTTCTGATTCGTGCGCCGTATATAAGATGTTAACCTCTGTTGTCATCTTATTTCTATTGCCAAGGTCGCCCACTACAAATCTTTGGGTATCCCGTTTGGTTCTGATTTAAAATTTTGCAATGCACACTTTTATTATACGTGACAGTAAGTTTTACACCTGTCGTTGTACCAAAATGGACGTATTGTACCTGCGATAAGAATGTTTCGTTACTATAGCGAGTGTAGGACAACTTAGAGAGCGAATTGTACTTTCAACCGTCTTCGGAGTTTTACGAAAAGTAGATTAAAACGTTTTAAAAATCCTATTTGTCAAGACAAATATCTTAATATTTATTGTGAAGAGTAGTACTTCTCGGAGCAAAGGTTGTGCTCTCCTTACCGAAACAGCGAGATTTTATGTTATTAACCAAATCTATGCTAGCACTCGCTGTGCACCGTATCCGACAATGTGATAACTACGATATCAATCCTAATCTAGTACATATCTAAAAACGAGAAAAATAATCGTTCTTAATTTTGTGTCTAAAACTATATTCTTGATCACCTTTATCGGCTTAATGTTTACGTAGTATGGTGTTTCCTGCATTTGATTTAACTCATCGCACGCCACGTTGAAGGTATGTATAACTTGCTCTTCATTTGATCCTAAGAGACTTTTTGATTGCTTTTAAAGATTTATTTTTAATATGCCTTTGTTTATTTGTCGATAGTAGACTTTATTGCAAAACTGGATCCACTGATTCAACGTGGATTCATTTAACCGTGCTGTTGCTATACAGTTAAGTCGATAAGCGCATCTTCTCCACCAAAGGGTTAAGCTCTTAGGTACTTCCGGTTAGTGACATTAAAATGGGGCCTATCTCCTCTATCTAATTTGCACGGGTTAACCCTACGCATATTACAACCATTTTAAAGGACTTTCATCATGGTATTTAGTTTCCTTTTTCGTTCCTCAACCCTCGTTGTATCTTATGATCCTGCAATGGTTGATCTGTTACCGGTCGTTCGGTGGCCCTCTTTGAACCTTACGAATTTCAGTTTGGGCCACGCACGCCGCATATACTGTTACAATTTCTCCAATACTTCGGCATTTCAGTTTTCCTGCATACAGTTTCACGGGAGCTTTACCTTCAGATGGTTACCTTGTTTGATTCGTATATGTAACATGTTCGTAGAGTCGTTACAGCTCTCACCTTAAGCGGCCGGGCCATTCTTTCACTGTCGTCGTGTGTAGATATCGTCCCAGTACCTCGCTGTACCTCAAGTTCTCATATATAAAAGGTGAACTTTGCTATTTGAGGGTCTGGGTAGGTTAACTACAACCAATATAGTCCAAAAGAGCTTTGACAGCCGTACGTCGCTCACGATTGCGGCGGAAATCGATGCGAAATGCCTTTTAACATGAAATGACCTAATCATGTACTGCAGGCCGTCGAAGCGCGCGCCACAGAACTAAGAAACTTCGATCAAAAAGACGCTCGAAGAAATATCTCGGTTCTCCCACCGAAGGGAAGGCATCTCAGAGCGCACAACAGAATTTACATTTCGCAGATAATTCTATGCGTTTACGTGTTTTTATAAGGATAAGAATATCGGCCGATGTTGGTACGTCGCTACTAAATGTGTCGTCTGCCGCCTAGAAAGACTAGATTGCAGAATTGGGGTCGTTGCTCGTCATAGATGGCAGCAAATATAACAGAGACGCGTACTACTGTCTCATTTGCAAGATTTCCTGCGGCATTTCGTAGCGAGGCATAAAGAGACTGGTTGAACGGATTGGATCTCGGAATAGGTAGTTGCAGTGGAAAAATAAGATTTTGTGTTGTTACTGATTATAAGGCGAATACTAATCATTAGAGGTGTTTTCTAACCCCACTTTGGACATCTAGATCATCAAGTAGAAAGAAGAACAGAGGAAACTCGTGGTTGTTCAAACTCGACGCTGGGTCAGTGTTCCACCATGTAGACCTAGCTGAGCGGTTGGCTTGGCGTTCATAGCGGTCCCGTAAGGTTCTAGTTCCAAAACAGTTTATGAATTCAAGAGTCGAATAATTATTTTTGATTTAGTGACAATTTGAGAATCGGCGTTGTAAATCATGGCATTGACTGAACGATAGGAAAACAGGCCGCGTACGACACTATAACCAAATCACGACGAACTCGAAAAACTCGTAGCTCCAAAATCTTACGCCCTCTCGACAAGTGGGCGAAACCAAACTTGCGCTTTGTTATGTTCGCAGTAGAAAATTTGCATGTCCATCCATGAGAGCAGAATAGGAGAAAGAACGCAAGACAATAAGGGATAACTGAGACATATGATCAGAATAGCATCCTGAACAGATTATTCCAAGAACATGCCTGAAATGCCGTTAACCTTCGTGACGATTTTATTTATTTTTTACTTCTAAATAATAATAAACGCATATTTTTTTAGAACTACTGGATAACAGAAGAAGCAAGTCCTTCGCATCTACCCACTATGCGTGTGTACGCCCATATATCCCATATTCCCGTGCCTGAATCAAGCCCTATAACTCATGAGATCAGAGTCGCAGGCTATCTCCGCCGTATCGTCGCGCCGACGATTTTTCCCCGTTAATACTACATGCGTCGGCAAATTTTGCTGGGCAAAAATTTAAAAGAAATTAGAAGTGCCAGCGGGTGCAGAGACTGCAAGAGGCTGCACTAACAAATGGCGAAGCGTCGTTCGTTTCAACATACAACAGGTCGGTCGTTTTAATTAATATACAAATTCTGCTCCTATGGGCGTGTGCACGCTTAATGTACTAATTTGTAGGAAATGTTTGTTTTACGTATTTCTCTGACAACAATGCTTAAACGGTATTATATAATACAATTTTTCTCTTATTTAGCATTCAGTTACGTATATGCATTCTTTCCTGCAAACACCTTAGCATCTTTTTACGAACAAATCTGTACATAAAATGGCCCTTGAGACAGGTACCCAATACCAGAAACACTGTAAAGCTCCTTTCATGTTGTAAACCTCTCTTCGTGTCCGGAATCAGCAAGTAGTGAGGCTTATTTGAAGATTGCCCCTTGTTTCGTGCTTCGTGCCTGTGATGAGCTGTTTTGTTTACGAATAAGGGCCACTTATAAGTCGGACTGGCGGTGCTCGAAAGCATAATTTTAAGACATTACTCTCACCTTCCCTCTTGCCAGGACGCTCTTTTTGCATTGGCTTTAGTTTCGCTAATGATTGGCCAAACATACATAGCTCGACTAAAAGCAGGGCAGTAAAACAATGCATTCGAAACTGGCATGTGAACGGGCCTCCAGAAGCGAAGCGGCTTAGATCTAGAGGAGATCATAGCGCCGACGAAGCTTGATAAAAAAGTCGTACACCTCTGATTTGTCGGCCATGATGCGAAAAGGCGGCTCCGTTTCACTGCAGGCATTGCTATCGGAGGCGCCTTGCGTGCTGTGAGTAGTCCGGCGACGCAACTCCTAGATCGTTCAGCTCCAGCTGACCGTTCTTTCCGACTACAACTGCGTAGGGTGTACCGCACTGCCTTTGCTCCAAAAGGCGTCGGCCAATAGTCCATTTACGATCGTCCAGAATTACCCGGTCGTTAGGGAGTATCTCCTGTAATAGTATGAATGTTGTAGAAAGAGAACGTCATATAATTCATTCGATAGTAGTCTTGCTCTATTGGGCGCTACCAAACTGATACACGCGATAGAGCCCACTGGCTGCAAAGAGCATCTGACATCACGCTACGTACAGTGGAAACGAGCCAAAAACAATAAATAGCACAGATAATGCAAATTTAGTAATGCGATGATTATGAACTCTAAGAAGAAATTTGAACTATATGTCGCTGAGTTGTTCTGTCACACAGTATTATTATGATTCAGCGTATTAGCTCAGTATACACTTGTGTATGTACGGTGCATAAAATGTAATTTGCATGCTAAAAGATTGTTGTAGTTCGCCTTGCCACCAGTTGCGGTGCGGACTACACTAAAGGAGCACCTATGTTAACTCTGTCCCACTCCGTTGCGATTCATTAATAATTATGATTTGGAAAGGGTTTCTTCCTATAATTTTAATATGTTTTATATTATTTTTTTAGAAAACTGTAATGCGCCTTCTTTGAAATATTACCTCAATATGAGCAGCAGCAGCAGCAGCAACAACAAGCCGCAATAATAAGTAGCAGCAGGAACAACAACAACAACGATGACAGAAATAACAGTGCAAATACTATCTGTAGTTAAGTAGAGTTGTGGTTATTGGAAGAAGAAGGGTACCTTGTGAAGGTGTGCAGCGACTTCCTCTGCAATCGCTGTGTGCTCGTCGAAGTCTTTCGCGCCTTGTTTGGGCCCCACCACGGCCACCGTGAATGGGGCTATGGAGACGGGTAAGGGCCGTGATGATGGCGTTGTTGACGACGACGACGATGACAGCAAAACTGCCGCAGCCAGTAATCGCGTCACTCCGATTCCGTAGCAGCCCATTTCTAGCGGAGTCTACAAGCGATAATCGTCGATTAGGCTAAACATCCAGTAAAATGATATATAGTTCTATACGGGTCTTTTAGGGTCCTAACGTTGTTGTCTTTGTCTTCAAGATTCAATCATCAAAGTGCGCTCTGTTGACTGTTGAAATACGCCTTAAGTTCACCTAACAGACAATCTTTTTTGTAACGCTCTGACAACTACATTTTAGACGCTCGTAATGGGCTAAGTTGTCTGTGGCACGATGGCGTCTAAATGCATCTATCTTCGTCGGTCGCGTTCTCGTTACTGGATATTATATTGGCTATCTCCAGCAGAGGTATGTCGGAGGAGGGCAATAACAACCACGTCCAACAAATACAACCAGCAAGGCCGGGGCTCGAACTTGCGATTGCTTTGCCAACCATATACAATACAAAAAGCGTTTCTAAGATAAACATAGGTAAATATAGAATTATTATGAAAACTACACTAATCATCATTACAATAACAAGCTCGTAACAGAATCACTTGTTGTGCTTATGTTGTAGTCAACCGCACCTGTGCAATCTGCTATTAAAACGAATACGTATAGTACGACAATATGCGTTCAGTACTAACGCCTGCTTACTGCTGTGCAGTGCATCACATAACATTTTGGCGAGGCCGGTCAAAGAGGGTTGCTGCTTTTCTTTCATGAATTCTTCTTACTTCTCTATATATATATATATATATATATATATATAAATATATACTTCACCGTCAAATTCTAGCTCGTAAGGAGCTCGTAGTACGCCCGGACGAACTCTTCTAGGAGACTTGAGCTGTAATTAGGCTTTAAAAACAAACGAAATGTAGCTACCTTCTTGTTATCGACCAAGCAATTCGCGCCTAGTGCCCGTGTGTAGAGGTCACCCAATACGAATGTGTGACCAATTTCGACACAACTCCGAAGGGGTCCGAGGCTGCCGGTGCATCGCGGACATGAAAGAAATTCGTTTAGCAAGTCACCATCGTCACCAGCATCGTCTTTAGCGGTATTGTCGCGAGAGAAGTCTCCCACCCGCACAAGAGTGTCACGGTTGAAGTATTCTTGACAGCGACTACATTCGGCCAGCCGATCTTCACCAAGTGGTAACTCGCAGTGGTATTCGTGCTGAAAGGGCACCACCTACAATAATCCACCATCATAGATGGCACAACAATCATCGCAAGCAACAGCAGCAGCAACAACAACTGTAATCTATTAATACACAGGTAAGTCGTTCAAATACGCACAGGTAGCATATATATATATATATATATATATATATATATATATATTGTGTAGTTAATTAGTATTCTACCAATCGCTCCTCTGATTCGAAAGAATTAAATAATGGAAAATGTCTGATAAGATCCCAGTAGATATGTATGTATGTATATATAAAGAATGGCAAAAAAAGAGAGATAACTACCCATGTCTCCAGAGTGAGCGTTTGCCCGTAGAAAAGGCACGCCGATACGTGTGAAGATTTTCTTATAGGCTTCGGTCACCTCTTCGTAGGTGTTTTCACAGTCCTGTTTAGACGAGTGAAATGAGTACATATCATTCATTAAGAACTCACGAGCTCGAAGAAGGCCCTGCTTCGGCCTGGGCTCATCGCGGTATTTCCAGCCTGTCTGATAAAACCTACGGCCCACGTGGTGGCGGTGCAAGCAGCAAGACAACACAAATACAATGACAACAATCACAACAGTGAGAAACTAACGATTGAACCTAAGGTTATATAGGTATATATATATATAAGGCGCCCTTAATAACACAAAACTGACATGTGTATTTTAGATACAAATGTCAAGCGAATATTATATATTATATATATATATATATATATATATATATATATACCTGAGCTATAAAGAAGATTGTATGTTTAAGCTTTGTATTAGGGTGTGTGATGAATATCGCGTGACACAATGGCTCAGCTGTAGTACCATCTCTCAATTCTGAAAGAGGATCAATCGCGTTAAAGGCAGCTTCTACTAATAATAGATCGGGAACAGGTGATTTCTCGGCAACTCATGATGTCTATGCTATAGCTCATCTGGATGCCGAAATCGATTGGTTCACGTACTTGAGTGGTAACTTCGGCGTGAGTTCGTTGGGGGAAATTGCGGCAATGCACTCCACGAAGCTCTCTTCATGGGTCGGCCCCAAGCACAGCTGGTTGCCTGCGCGATCCCGGAGGCGGAATAGTGCCGCGCCGTACTTGTTCCAACGGCCGGTCGCCTCCCACGGCTGCTTTGAACACATCGACGGAACGCTCATCTACAATCAGTAAACAGCCATACCGTTACATCAACGCTGCCAACTGATAGATAGCTCTTCGTGGCTAACCTAACAATGACAAACATAGCGCTCCCGGGTAACCTCGTAACGACCTGCACTTATTAGGCAAATAAACAAGCTGGCAATAAACTGGTTATGTGTGTGCCCACCTGCTCATCCGCAATGCAAGCAGATAACTAACGACCGGTACGTGTGATGGTCAAGTCTCTCAGTGAATTATGCAGGGTATAATAAGTTAAAAAGCCCGATTGGCCATACGTCAAGCAAAGAGCCCGGCTATGATCAGACACAGTCTCTACCCTTTGTGTAATGTGCCGTTGATTTCGTAGATGATATCAAAGAAGTACGCAAACAGTTGGTAAATCAAACGTTGTCGTAACGCAGTTCGGCGCTTGTCTTCTCAAACAGAAGGTCATGACTAGGTATAAGATCAGTGGCAACTTCTTGGGGACACGTCAGCCTGAAGCGCCGTGAGGAACGTGTTTTGTAGCATCATCAAGTTGTATGCTAGCTCTAGTTTACCTGGACGCGTGGTAGTCACAACACACGCCCTCTAGACACATTGGCTTAGCTAATCCTTTGTGATGTGCGTAATATACGCATAACGTATTATACGGAAGTTAAGCATCGTTTACCTGGATGCGATTCCCCAATTGGGGAGCAGTTTAAAGTTCGAAGAAGCAAGTGCTTTGTCCGAACGAATATAAAATGCAGGTTTGGTTAGATTGAAACAACATAACGGTATGACCAATAGGCTGTGAAGCGTCTACGGCATAGGTAATCGTTGCGTTGATAAAACGGAGACATTGACTGCTTGGGTTATATAATGTATGTGTATATATATATATATATATATATACCCGGATAATCTCGTCTAAAACTCGGGTGAGGTCAAGTTCGGTGAGAAAATCATCTTTGCCAACGGAAAGAAGGAGCGGAAATGTTTCGTATAGGAGTAAGATGATTTTTAATATTTTTTCCAAGTTGTTATTTTAGGTAGGCTATCCGACATAAGTTTATAAAGGGCGCGATTGTGAGAGAACGTATTACTGAATTGAAAAACCGACAAAGCCGAGCATACCGCGCATTCGAGAGAAAATGTCCGAACTGTATCTGGCCTTAGCTAATGCAGGAACTATTGCGGTATTAAGAAGAGTTTGCAAAAATATATTACTGTATATAGAGTTCCTGCTCTAGCTAAGACTAATCGTATTTCAAGAGATGTAGAATTTTCTCCGCAATGCGCCGGTATGCTTTTTCAGCATGAGCAATGCGTTCTCTCACAATCGTGCGTTCTATAAACGTATGTCAGAAAGCAGCCTATTTTTACCTTTTTCTGGGCTCACCTCAGCCAAGATTAAACGTTCACGGGACTGCTTTTCGCATTGTTTCATAGACGGACCCCCATGCATTACAAATGCGCAACGGTGGGGTTCAAACCCGCGCACCTATGTGTGTCTTCTCCGGTCGCAAGGCACAGGCGAATGCACCACGCCACCGGGCTCGACATGACAGACAGCCTACCTAAAATCTACCTGACTTTTAGACGAGATTACTGGGACATCTATATATCTCGGAGGCGGACCGGCAAGTACTCCGATCCGGCTCCAATCTGGCGGATAAATTCAAGCCGCTAGCTTGAATTGATTTAGCCGCCAGACCAAAACCATCAAGATTTTTATGTCTGTTTCGCCTAGAAGCGCCATTCATCAGCTACACACAGGCAACCTTTTGCGCTAGTTGGTGGCGGTGTTTCTTTTTTGAGTTCGGTTCAAACAAATGAGGAACGAAGTTGGGTGATTTTTAAGAAGCCGAAAATCGAGGAGCAATGAATCTGCATCATGTTCCTTATTAAAGACCAGATCCTAATGTTCTAAAGTGGTGCAAAAGTTACGAACTGCTGCGAACGGAGATCAGGCAGTGTTCCGAAACACTATGTATACATGGTCCCGCCGACTCTGCAACGAACGTAAAAAGACCGAAAATGGCCCTCGCTCGGAAAGGCGTCGATAACAGAATAAAGCGTTGAAAGAAGTCCTGATTTCTGAATCCGTAACCAATATTCGCCGAATTACTATCAGGGAGAAGGCTGACGAACTGTAGAAATTGTATGGATCAGTTGTAACAGCCTTGACCTGATATTTTATGCGTCAGACACTGACAGCGAAGTTCGTTTTAAAAATGTTGGATTTCCACTAAATGAAGTGCGTTTAATCCTCCCAGTGGCGCTTCCAAAAAGAAAGTCATCGAAAAAATTCAGACAGAGCAGACCTAGCAGCAAGGTATTTTTGACTTTTTTTTTAGCCATAAGGAAATCATCTTCCACGAATGTTTGCCACGTGGTCTACGGTCAATTAGGAATACTTCGAAATTTAAGAAGATTGCGCGGGAAAGTCCGGCGCCAGAAAATTGAACTCGGGTCAAACAACTCTGGAGTCCTTCATCGCGAAATCGTTATATATAGATATATATATATATATACCACCGCTATTTATTTCGTTTAAGTCAGCGGTTCAGAACTGTCTCCGAGGTGAACGTGTAGCCCAACCAAAAATTAGAGCTCCACCATTCAGCCCAATACAAGTAAGCTTCCCTGCACTGTCGCGCACTGCCACGCTAGATGTCGAGATGGTGCTTTTTCTAAGCAACTTGTTGTACATATGTCTATTGGAACCGCCTCCTCCGAACGACAAAATGATTTAAATTTACGAATTTCTCATTGAGCTTAAAGTTTTGCATAATTGACAAATTTTCAACAACTTGTAACAATCGTTGGTATTTTGCAGAAAAGAGTCATAGCTATATAGATATATAATTACCGAATTACAAATAGAATAAGTCCATGGTCCGGCGACTCTACAATGTCTGTCGAAGCAGGGCTTTACGAAATGAGGGTCGCCCGGGGTCATCTCCACACGCTATAGCGCCGATATACAATACGATGGCACATGTGTGGCTAACAGTTTGAACAACCCCTTTTAAGCACTGCCCCTTTAATGCGTGATGCTCACTTAATACACAAGGCATCGACATGGAACCCTCCTCCTATCGTACTCATTTTTTACGTGAAATGCACGACTTTTATTTACTTCTCAATTTGAAGAGTCACAGGGTAATCTGAATCATTCTCATTATATAGTTGTTTGCCCATATTGTTTTACGTTCATGGTTGTTTGTTGTATGTGCGCATACCTTTTGGGCGCCAATGCTGGTAAGCTCGGCATCGATGATACGTGTAATTTTATCAACGATCTTCTGTCCCAAGGGTAGAAGTGCGTGGGCGCCGGCAATGCCCATCGAATGGGTGAGTCCTCTCGATTCGAGAACATTATCTACTCGATTATCCTAAATAAAAGATAATGATGGAAAGTATGAGAAATCTCCCCTTCAGTTCGCAACTACAAATACATATATATAAATTAAAGAACATTATATATATATATATATATAACTTAATTTTATATATATATATATATATATATATATATAAATAATGTTCTTCAATTTTTCATCAGATCTAGGTTAAGAATATGGACGTGTAGAATAATATAAATACACATATACCTAATCGGGAAATCTTCTTTTACTACTTTGCTAGTCGAAAAAATAATACATATTAATTCATCGGCACGCACTTCTTGTGTTACAGACATTTCCCCTCGACACTTAAAGGACATCAATAGCCTATAGTAGATGTACACTAGACATTAACATGTAATTGAATCGATGTTTTTATCTTTAAAGTGAAGGCGACCAAAATATTCCTGTAATGTCAAGCGAAATCAAGCCCATTGATAGCTCTGCTCGAGGTAAAATGTATTTTACGTCGTCCCATCGACAGCATCTCGAAAATAATTATCCAGAGCGTATTAGCTGAGTTCTGCTTCGCTGCAGAATATCAGTTCGCACATGTATATGTCTCAGGTCAGCATAAAATCCAAATCACTTTCAAACATTCCAAGGCATAGTCTGTCAAAGCGTATAAAGTAAATAATATATATATATATATATATATATATATATATATATATATATATATATTGTACTTGCATCGCTCTACCATAGTTCTACACGAATAAAAATTAGCAAATGAAAATCTAAGTCATATTCCTTTCTACTTTATTAGAAGCTTGTTGGCAGCGTAAATTGGATATCATTTCTTAAAGTTATTTAATTAGTCATATATTTTTTAATTAGTTCATTTAGCTGTAGTATCAGCGGATGTTCGCGCACAAGGGAGTTTAGTTTAGTCGTTTAAATATTGTAAATCGTAGCTGCATTTGCGATAAAAAGATATTTTTCACTTAAACATAGGTGTCGACAATTTTTCGTGTCCTGCCCAGCAGTGCTCTATGCCGTTCGGTTCTTTGATACGCCTAGGAGTCACAAGAAAAAAATCATATCAATAGTAAAAGTTTTCGTTTTGCCTTTGACGCACTCTTCTTTAAGTCTTAGTCAAGACACTCCATTGTAGGGACACCACTCTACCTTTCCTTCTCGTGCTAGAGTTGGTAGTACCAGGAAGTTCCGTGCCCGGCAGAATCCCCTGAAACGACGATTGTTTATTCTTTCTCTCAAGACATTAACTAACGACGAGTATGAATATGATACATATCACATATCCGCAATCATCAGTCGCTAGGAGATAGCATACATTCTTCGGTTTTCAGTGTGCATTCTGATATGTTTCCTTCTCGAATTCAAGCACAGAGTAGACGTAGTAAAAGAATAAAAAACTATTCGAAAAAATATTCGATCTTACCATAGGCTGTGACACCATATCTGTCTCAATGGTCAGCAGTCTACCGTAATTAACTGTAACCGGTTTGATAAAAGTGGGCCTGGCTGTGTGTTCCTCGTACGTGCATGTTTATTAAATCGCCATCGACTTTAATTGCGGCGGTGTCTTAACTGGCCGTCAGACTTGACAATACTGTCTTCGAGAATAACATATATATAAAAAATGTTTGACAACGGGTAATTTCCGCGCGAACTATCGTTTCTATAAATCAGTGAACTGAAACTAAGAATTTTGATTGAAATATATATATATATATATATATATATATATATATAGGAGATAAATATATACTTGTATTGAATGAATGCTAATCAAACCTGCGCGAAAAGTACAACAACACGCGGTTACGCTCCATCTTCTGCGAATAAAAGCCGGGCGAAACTGTTGCCTCTGTGGTTCGATGTTTGCGTTCGACGATAAACGTCGGAACATTAACAACAACAATAACAACAACGGCACACACTGTACTTGAGCTCAGACACATTTACGCCACTGTGTCCAACTCTGACTGCAATTAGTTTCTTTCACGCCATAGACTTATGGTCGGGAAATATATTGGCGTATTTGTTTGACGGCAGGCGCGATATTATAGTGGCTGGTACTCGACGTGTTGCATTATTATTATACGTAGCAATAATAATAATGATAATACAAAGACACATGTGCCATTAGCCATAAGTGACAAACAGCGATCTAAACTATCGCTATATATATAAGACATGATGGCGCTGACTGCTCCATAGCTCCTGCACTAGACACATCTGCCTTCAGTCTACAATATAATTACTTTTTAGTATTAATTAATATAACTTGCTAACTCTGCAGAACTAATGTTCGCGCGCGCGCAAATATTTGCGGGTTCGTTTGCAGAGCAGTTAGAGATAGAGAGCTCATTTGTTGTGAGGGGAGTTGCTATCGTTGTTGTTGTTGTTGTCATGGACGTTGTGATTCAATGATGTGGGATCGGCCGACGAGGAACAAGATCAGAAGCACCCAATGAGTGCTCTCTGTATGTCTGAATAAAAGTCGCACTATCTTGCAACTTTAGTAATCACTATCTATATAACTGACCACTAATTTACCACAAATATTCCGGTCATGTAAGTTAAGGAATCACCAGGTTTTTAGTCGGTTTGAGAGTCCCACACTACCCAAACCACAAGGTGTGCATTTTGCATTGTTGTTCCCGGCCTGAAAAAAAAAAAAAAAAAAAAAAAAAAAATATATATATATATATATATATATAATCATTTATTTATATGTATAGGATATACAATTGTGATGTAAGAACATGTGCACAGCCCGCTTGGGGAGTCTAGTCAGTAATATATATATATATATATATATATATATATATATATATATATATATATAATAATAATAATAAGTAATATATATATATATATATATATATATATTACTGACTAGTTGTAGATCGATAATATTATAGTGCGGTTTTCGACTGCCAGTAGCGCACGTGCATTAGCATGTCTGAGAGCTCCCTAATCAAACGAAAAAAAATTGCTCAACGATCTCTCTCTCACTGGCTTTCTCTCAGCGTAGACGATTTGCGTATCGTCTGCTCGATGGACGAATGAGAGGAGACCTATTTACATGCGATAGGTCGTTCGAAATACTCAAACTCGTGGGCCCGTAAGCGCTGGAATCGAACACCGGCCACAACCGTACCCACGACGCGACCGAACGAATGTGATGAATACAGCACTGCACTGACAATTGAAGTCAATGACAATGCTGTAATTGAGCATAGATGGCAGATGTCGCATTGGTAACCAGTTTGATAACAGTGTTTAGAATTGCTAACAGTGTTGCTAGAACAGATTCGAGGTTCGGTGCTGGCGATACAGCTGCGGTAGTAAGCTGCCAATATAAAATACATAGTTAATATCTCCTTGGTTAAATAAACTACAATATATATATATATAGTAAAATAGTTTGAGACATTAGAATCGGTGATACTTCATTGCGTGCGTGGATAAATGGTCAACATCTTTACAACCAGTTAGCAAGTGAACCAACATGAGTTGTTCCAACGGTAAGTGTTGTTTTTGGTGTTCGAGGTAACGTGTCATTGTAACAACGACTTATAGGACTTATGGGATATCAGTAATAGTTTTGCTTTTAATGTGTTTTCACTAGCTATATATATATATATATATATATATATATATATATATATATATATATATATATATATAAATATATATATATATATATATATATATATTATTTGTTTTTGTAATCATACATTTTTAGTGTTGCAAATGCGCCTTGAGTACGTCGTGCTGATTGAACTACGACAAACAGTGTAATCGTGATGATGGTTGTCTATTAAGCTCTTATTTTAGAATGTTTTTTTACTAGTTGGTTTACTTTGCACCTGCATTTGTGTGTACGTGATCGTTGCTTCATGGGATCTATTTTCTGGTATGTGTCATTTTTTTAGCGAAGCGCAGCCGACCGCAGAAGCATCAAAATGCGTTCGGGTTCAAATCCGGCCTTCACGGACTCACGCCGCAGCAGAAGGCTATCCAAAATCTTCAAATATCAGGTAATACAAGGATGCGAGGGTCAGCGTCGTGGCACATGATTTAGAGCCCGATTTGTGAGATATCATTTAACGATATTATGTCGTATCAGAGACAAGCATACTTAGGTAATGTACTTAGGTAATATTATACGTTTACTATTTAACATACTTTTTTGTTGATTTCATTCTGTTTATATTAGCATATATATACATTGTCTTTTCTGGTTGAATATGTACAACCCTACACCTTACGTATAGAAAGGGAGAAAATAAATAAGACAGAATATATATATATATATATATATATATATATAAAATGCAATGGAAACCAATGGAACAAGGGGCGAAAATGTTTTTCAAAAATGGGCAATTGAGCCAAAATATAAGAATTGCAAAGAATTTCATTTGTTGAGAATTATCTTCAGTACAACATGTTTCTCCTTGATTTGAACTAAGGTAGAATGCATTTCAGCAGCAGATGCAGAATGTTCCTCTAAACACGCAGGTATGATTGGTTTGTCGATAGGATGACTTTCGCGATCGATTTTTGTTGGACGAATTCTGGGAGAATATATATATATACAGTGTAGGTTTGCATCTGGATGTATATTTGTCATACAATCCAATGTGTAACCATACATCGATTGATCTGCAGGAGTGTGCGCCCGTTGCAAGGACATCCTCGATTGGAAGATCAAGTACGGCAAGTACAAGCCGCTCACGGTGTCAGCGCGCTGTACAAAATGCGAGCAGAAAACTGTAAAGAAGGCCTACCATCAACTGTGTCAGCACTGCGCTACCGAGTTGCAGCTATGCCCAAAATGCGCTAAGGTTCCTCCTGTTGTCGCGGCGCCTCCTGACGACGAGTCAGCGGAAAGCAACGGCGTAGACACGTGACTGCTCGATCGTTAGCTTAGGCTCGCTTTCGGAAATAGTAGCCAATCATTTCGACTCAGCTCGTCGTGGCAATCGTGGCGAAGGTTGGCAACGACGATGGCGACGACGAAGACGTCTAGTCAGCAGCAGCTATTGGCGGCTTAGTTTGGCGATTGTTGCTGATATTGCTACTGATGCTGCTGCTGCTGTTGCCTGTCGTGACGGGTATACTGTATAATTCCTGTACATAACGCAATAAACGTGCCACTCGACGTGAGGAGCGTCGGTGATGGTTGGCACACACGTTTCTCAGGGATATCGGCGTACCGATTGTCGTTACTCATAGCTCGTACTGTACTTTGACACACACACACACACACATTTGTACTCAAAGCTGCTGACTGGACACACATTTATACTCAAAGCCGAATGTGTCGCACGCACATTCTCTCCTAGAGAATTTGCATGGAACGTGCTTACGAAGATTACGTACCTTACAAGAAGAGAAGTGCGGCTATCTAGCGTTGGCACAATAGGGCCAATTTTCTGAAACACATGGGTATCCCAGCTGCCCAGCTACCTCTAAGATAGATGAACCTCTCGACCTGCCATAGTAAAAGCCAAATACGACTATCGCACCTGGTCGCTACTTCATTCACGCAGGTCTACAGATGAAGCACATTGTATCGTCTCCTTATTTTGAACCATTTTCTGTCTTTATATGTGCAACCATATACCAACAACAGAAAGAAAAGTATACTTGTATAGAGTTGCATCTGCAATTAGTAGTAGCGTATCTAGCTTAGGACTCGTATGAACGCACTCAGATACGTTTCGTAAACGAGAAGTATCCTCTCCTTATACAGGAAATTTGAAAGACACACAGTGAACTTGTGTTTACTATTCGTTTTATTGGTACGTTCGCAGTTACATCACCAACTCAACAAGCATAGCTGAGCATGGGCTGCTCATCATCACAGAGTAGGCGGGGAAAATACAACTGACCCCGTTGACGTCTTCGGTTTGATTTAAACTGGCTATCGCTTCTTCCGGCTTTTTGTTCTGTCATCCACTAGGGCTTTACTTTGCCTCTCTTTCGCCCGCCAGAAATCTACGCTCAACTCTTCTATTGAAGCTTTTCATCGCCATCGTGCATTTTGTCGACTTTGTCCAGATCAGCTTACCGCGTTGTGATTGAGCTTAGTTTATGCTTCTTCTCGAGTTGTCCTTGCCCTGATTTTTCCCGTTTTTGCTGCATTACACTTTTTATCTACTTACACTTTTACTGGTTGTATATATGTGTATAGCCTGATTGGCTGGATGCATCTATGTACATAGAATTATGTTAATTTTCGCGCCTGCTGTTACCCATGAACAAGCCGATCAACGGACAAGGTTCAAAATAAAACCAATCGGCATTGTTCAGCAGTAACACGCCACCCGTGGCCTGTCTCGAGGTGTACCCGCCATTATCACCAAGACCAAACTCGGAATTGCCTTACTTCTAGCCAGGTCCGTGCTTTTCATCAATAGCACGTCACGATAGGTGACACTTCCCGTGGGCATACGTACGGCACACGCAACAAGCCAAATCATACTATTTTATTACCTTATTCTGTGTACCATCACGTGGATTAGACGTCTTTCATTTCCACCCCTCGTTCTGCTTTCTCTTTTCTATGTATGCACAAGTATTATTCGCATATATATACAATCGCACGAACAGCAAATAGAATAATGAAATGCCCTCTTTTTCGATCACTTTTCTCTCGCTCCGCAGCATCCTTTGGGACCACTAATCTCGATCTCGAACAGCAGCTTCAAATCGTCGCATGTGTTTCTGTACTGGTATCATATGATATCTCTAGCCACTTAGATGCAGTCTGGCTTACTCTCGGACTTCACCACGATTAGTTTTTGAATACAAATGTAGCTGGGTCTATCTATTTCGTGCTTCATTACTGTCGACCTGTCCATGTCCTACTATGACGAACAGACTACTTAGCAGCCTGCTAGACCATGTCAGAATCTAAAAAAACGTGTAACACGTGTACACGGAAAACGGCCTAAAGAACCATTGCGTCTGTAGAAGTTTGACTCAGCCACAAATTCGCATCAAAGAATTTCCATGGCACGATAACTGGTGAGGGTCGCCGGACCTGCGGCCAGGACTGCTCAGGCAGAAGCGTACATGCCAGACGACACAACATATTAACACTCAGTCTTGGCTTCACCGAGAAGCTTTCACATCAGCATTCCACTTGGATCGTCGTCGAAGATCTCAGCACGTTGTCCGCCGTATCAAATGTCGCCGAACATCTCTTTTCTTGAGTAGATCGTGCAAGAAGCACTCAACTGCTGCTGCCATTGGCAAGATGAGGAACGACAACAGCAACAACGATGAAGCTGGAAATGAACGAATAGTACTTTTGGGGCGGAAACTGCCGTCGCATGGCCTTGCTCTTCTCGGAGACATCGGATACTAGGACGGCTTTGGCGTCATTTATTAGCTATTTGGAGCACTATTACCTATTGTTGATTACGACACTTAGCAGTAAGATCTAGTCGAACGACAGGTATGAAATGTGATAAAATAGTTGAGCATTTTGCTGGACATCATTCTTGACCAGCCGTGACTTGACTTAAGGTTGCCGTGACTTGACTAAAGAGGATCAATTGACGAACTGTCTATGTGGCCCGCGGTCTTCGGAACTCCTCAGAAACTTGTGTTGCTATTGTTGTTGTTGTTGCCTGTCGTAACACTGTTTGTGACGCGGATAGAAAATGCAGTCGATGTTGCTTGCTGTACGTGATAGATATTCGTAGATTTTAAATTAACGCTAATACTGCGTAGTAATGATATTATCTCGTTGTCCTATTTGTAGCTTTTACACCGTTATACTTGTTAATTCTTACTGTTAAAAACTCTGTTCAACTGATACAAGTCTGTCCTCTTAACACTTGGATGGACAATGCTCGTAATGATACTAACAGTATCCGGATGTCTACTTCTGTTTTTGCCATTCCTGCTGCTGCTTCTGCTAGTACTACGAACAAGATTAACTACGCAGCTAAAATCGTGCTTAAGACGTCGGAAGAGCGGAAGATTTCAGTCATATGGTTCTCGAAACGTGAACTCCATTTACAAATATGTTACACAATTATACACTAGCCTTCACCGGTTGGAGAAGGCATATAGTTTTTGCCGGCGAGGACCCAAACGTGTGTGACCTTTCGCATGCATGTATATTGCTGGACACAGCATCATGTTATCGTCACATATAGCACGGTTCTTCTTTGCAGCAGCGCCCGCACTGACTGATCGATTCGGGGTTTATAAAATGCGCCCGAATAAAAATGCATCGTGCCTATATAGATATAAGTCTTAGGTTTTCGCAGTGGTTCCCCCTGTTGTCGCATCAGCTGCGACCGTGCCAGCTTTTTGTATTGGCAGCTCTTACCGGGCCGCCATTGCCAACAAGCCCAAAAGCCGGAGGCCGTCGGAACGTGTTACGGCGGCTGCGGCGATGGCAGCGGCGTGGTGGCACGTTAGTGTGCTAGTTTTGCAACTGCAGCTGATTCGGTAGACTCAGACTGATCTGATGCGAGTAGAGAACCACGAGGGAGACGTACGATCATAACGTGAGCAGCATCTCCCAGAAGAGTTTCAGCAGCGTGAGAAAGATATTGTACACGGGAAACTCGTCCCAGTCCTCCCAGTCGCCGGTCCCAACTGCGGGTTCTGCGTTGCTGTGGCTGGTACTGCCGCTGCCACCGCCGCCCCCGCCTGTGTTTCTGCTGCCCTCCGAGGCGATGACGGGAGCGGCTGCTTCGCTCCGAGCGCTGGCTTCGCGCGCGGCACCGCGTCTTGGCGATTTCTTGCCGTGGCGTTCCGCCGTGGAGCTGTCACCGTCGGATGTCCCGGCCGCGGTGTCGTCGTCGTCGTGTTCCTCATAGCCGAACTGGTCATAGCCGTGAACAAACGGACTAGTGCCGCCCTGCTCCGAGAGGAGCGCCTCCTCGTACTCGTCCTTCTCGTCGTCGACCTAGCCCCCCCCCCACACCCAAATTCAATCAATTCGATCATGCTTAGCCTTTCACATGGACTTATATATATATATATATATATATATATCGAGCAAGATGGCTTAGTGGCAAAACCTTTGCCTTGCATTGCCAACCACTCTTAATTGGTTTGCATGGTTTCCAATTTACAGGACAAGGTAAATGCCCGAGTGAATTAAAAATCAGCCATGACATGAAAGAAACCGTACACGGCATTAGCCTTACGAAAATAACTAATATATATATATATATATATATATAGTTAAATCAAGAGTAAGTAAAGTACATAGCCATTAGTGCTGACAGTGATGGCTGTGATCGATCCAGCCAGTTGGTGTGGACTACAAACCCGAACGTGCAGCTCGTAGATGGAGTGCGCATGCGAGGGATGACCGTACACGCCGATACTGATTGGTCTTGGCGCGAATACTGGGACAATGACACGGTCCACGCCGCACGTCGTGCTCTGATACGTATGTCGGTCGAGGCGGTAGTCCGGCTCGGTGCCTACAACAACAACAACAGCAGCAACGTCAACAACAACGAAAACAAAACGCCACAGTAAGTTGCAGACACCGAGCTTCACATGGAGTGGGTTCTACGAGTTCACTTGGCAATCGACGAAGTTTAGTCTGAGAAATCTTTCTCCACTTGAAGAAGCTTAGTCGGTGAAAACCTTCGCTACTTCACGACCTATGCTAAACATAATTCGGCTCCAGTCGGCAAATCCTTACCCAACTCTAAATCTGACACCAGAAATCGGCCTTTTATTTTAATTATACAAGGCAATAGAAGCAGATACTTAGACACTACAGACTGTGCGATATGGCGATGTGCAATCGTTTCTTGCACATCTACACAAACATCTTTATATATATATATATATATATATATATATTATATATACATATATATGTACGCATGAGCGCCTGTCCGTACCATTTTCACCGACGTACACATCTGGATCGCCCTCTTTGGGTGTCAACGTAATGATAACCCTTCCGGGCTTGCTGAGCGAGTAGTGCGCAAATTTGCCGCCCTCGACGGTCCCAGTCAGTGTCTCATCAACCCACTGCGATCTGACGCACGTCGCCTAGAAGTGTAGAAAAAACAGACCGTAAAAGATTTAGTTCAAATTGAGTCATGAGTTAGTGTCGCTTTTGAAATCAAATGTAATAAAATAAATTAAAGTATAGCCAAAAAGACTTAATAGCTCGCAATAATACCATGCTTATACACAATTGTCGCTCTATATAGTGTCCGGAAGGTTACTGACATCGGAAAAAGGCAAAACGCTAAAACCACAACGATGTCGTATATATATATATATATATATAAATAAATAAATGGGGTCCTTAAATTCTCTGCAGAAGAGAAGGACAAGGAGAAAACAGCATTAATACGCGCCCAGTAATCCCCTCGAGTTAAATCGTATGCAGTTCGACCTCCGCGTGATTGCAAATTAATATGCTACATGATCTACCTTCAGGAAATCTGCATCTTCGAGACACCAAGCCTGCTTGTCGTGCATCCATTGGCCAAGCTAACAGATCAACTCATCACCGCGATGGAGGATACCCGACCTAAACCACCAGTACGTTTTTGTCAATATATGGAGCGGAAATGCTATCTCGGTGCTAAGCAAAATGATAGAGAAATGTTAATCTGGATTTGTAACTTTGAGGAGACATGTAGGAGGGTAATGTAGAGCCCTAAAATACGACCTTAAAACATATTCAAATGCTTGAACAAATTAAGACTGTCAATGTATACTAATTTTTTTCATAGCCACGAAGTCACGAATACTATGAAATCTTCTACAAACATCTTGGAAATATCAGAAAATAGCGTTCGCCCAGGTAGTGCTAAAACAAGACATGTCAACTGTTTCCCAGCACACATGAACTAAAATTGGCGAAAAAAGCTTTTTAGACATCACATGGGGAACACCAGATACCACAACCTTCAGTATCCTTAAGATATGCCTATCCTTGCCATTGTCACGTTTACTTTTTGACCTTACATGCTTAGTGGGTCGTGTGTCAAAGCCAACTAAGAGTAATTATTTTCGTACCGATCCTTAATGTGGGTATATCAGACGGCAGACACATGTAAAGAACTTCGGACCGTACAAGCTTATTCGGATAACATGACTCAGTAATGTAGAACTTCAACCTTTATGGTATGCGATCAAACTTGGCACCAAAAGAGAGATATCGATTAAGCCTCGAGACAAACCTTTCGTCACGCAGAGAAATTCCTGTCCACAACACGACGAATCAACTAAAGTCACAAGGGATTCTTCCCCAGAAAGGGAAGGTGTGGTGATTAAATCGCCAAATTCGTCGCACCAAAAGCGTATTTAATCAAAAAGCTGTCAGAGTGGGCATGGCCCAAGCCCGAAACAATGAGTACTGGACAAAGTACCGTCTACCCGGAGCAAAGTGACGCGACGCTCATGGGTTACATTAGGAACATGCAGCGGACATAAAGGCGCGCAGTAACAAGCTCACATCAGTGTTACATAAACATAACTATTAACCCTTGTCTTCCATTCTGTCAGTGACGTAATACGGATTCGAATTCTAACTTGTGCGCTCCCTTTAATAACTACCGTACGAACAAAGTAGTAGAGTCATTCTGTTGCCTGATGACTTTTTTTTTTAGATTTTCCGTAAGGCTATTAATTGCCCGTGTACGGTTTTTTCGTGTCATGGCTAATTTTAATTCACTCCAGCATTTCCCTTGTCTAAATTGGAAACCATGCAAACCAATTTAAGAGTGGCCGGTCTGGGTCTCGAACCCAGTCCTCCCGAATGCAAGGCAAAGGCTTTGCCACTAAGCCACCTTGCTCGGTGGGGGGTTACTTAAAGGGGTAAAGCATTGGATCGCAAAAATGTGTTCTATAACTACTTCCTACTGCCGACAGTGCGACTATATTGATGTTCATACTGTTACACTTCACCAAACAAAACGCCTGAAACCTAGTAGGAACAAAGAATTGAGGCCTCCATGTCCAAAAGAACAGAGGGATATGGCACCAAAGAGACCGGTCCATCCGGCATGTAGCCATGTTCGAAGAGGAAAGCGCTGCCCATGTATGCAGGAGAACGCAGGTACGCCCACTAGAGAATATCGCCGGTTGGCATCAGTCGAAGTTGAACAGTTGGCAAATCTGGACAATGAATGAACCGATGCTTAACGGTCATAGATCTAGTTATAAACTCAAGGAGGACAGCTTCGAAACAAGGTCGATCGGATCCCGCCCGCGGGCTCTTCCGTCAGTGCCACGAGTCTAACGGAAGTTCATCCAGTTTCGCCGCTGCTGATAAACTCGTACTGTAGGTCGTCTCGTAATGTCTCACTAAAAATTGTCAAAAAGTAACAAACCGTGAGAACCGCACCTGCAGAACGCTCAGGACAACGGTAAACCCGATAAGGCGAAGCATTGGGCAGGACCGGCAACAAGGGAAGCACACCGGACGTCGCCGCTTGATTGGATCCATACTCGCTGCTGTTACTGTCGCCATCGCTGACCTTTCCTTGGATCAGTCAGTAAACTTCCACTTCGTCTTGTCGCTTAGTTGCTTAGCCGCTGCCTTGAGGTGGCCTGGTGACAAAAGACAAAAATAGACAACGTATTATTGCTTGATAAAAATTCTGGCATCAGTACTGGTGGTGTGTCATTCAAAAGAGCACGAACTCCCATTGTTGATGTATATATATATATATATATATATATATATATATATATATATATATATATATATATATTTATCTATATATAGGCAATAGACTCCATAATTGTCTATTCACCAATTTATATTAGAATCCTGTGTAAGTGAACGTGTTAACTTTCAGCCTAGGACAGCCCTGGTTTGCACCATTCGGCAAGTGATCCCAGAATTGAGATCGCGTTGCCCCGCTGGATGTCAATGGAGAGTTTTCTGGCGTAAGAATATATATATATATATATATATTCTGTTTCACAGAAAGTAACTGGAATTGCAACTTTAAGATAAAGCGCTTCCAGAATTGAGATTGCGTTGCCCCGCTGGATGTCAATGGAAAGTCTCTGGCGTAAGAATATATATATATATATTCAAGATTCAAAACGTGGTTTATTATAGGAACTGCATAATACAATGCTTTAGTTCTCATTAAAAAAATATAAAGGTAATAATTAAAAAAAAACAGATATACGAGTATATATATATATATATATATATATATATATATATTCGGTTGCACAGAAAGTAACTGAAACTGCAGCTTTAAGATCAAGCTAAAATGAGTCAACAAGTACTCTCCATTATTAGATACAAGTCTTTCGCGTCTCTACACTAAACTATCGATTCCCATGGTAAATAAATCTTCTGGTTGAGGCATCTCGAGAAATGTCTACATGTGTGTGTGTGTGTGTTTTACTGCTTCTGGTAAAGTGCATTTTTTACATCCGTGTAGATAGTTCTGCAGACATCTGAATAGGCGGTAGTCCGACAGTGCGATGCCCAATGAGCACGGTGGATGCGGCAAAATTACCCAATCGAATCTTGCGGAGGCTGGACTCGACTCACATGCTGCTTCGGAAGAGATAACGCACTTTCTCTATTCACGAGACTGTCTCTTTCTTCCTTTGAAGGGCGGCAAAAACTCGGTCGAGCTGACCACAGCAGACAACGGTGTCTATCGTTTCGTCGCTAGGAGGAACCACGAACAAGTACCGCTTGCCAGAATTCCCCCAGACAGCAGACCAAAATAGAATGACGTTTTTTGAACTAGAACAGCGTTATCATTAAGGAGCGCAAATGCTCGGAGCAACTTCCTCTGTCAAATGTATCCAATGTGCAGAGAACGCAGTAGAGTCATACACGTTGTTAGCAAATTGTGGAACTGTGTATAAACAAAAAAAAAACATGTGTTTTTGTCCAGTCATCATTTTGCGTTCTGGTGTAACCTTCTGGTGTAATTGTAGCTGTCGCTTGTTTATCTCGTAAATAGAATACGCTACTACCACTACTACTAATAATAGTAAGTGTATATATATATATATATATTTATATAAATCGTAAACAATTATGATCTAGCATACCACTCGTAGCCAGTGTGTATAGAGCTCTTACCTTGTTTACAGAATGTCGAAATCAATCCTCGTACAATGGCACACCGCGGTGCACACAGCTGACAGGATCGACCTATTCTAATAATAATTATTATTCGTCCTCATACTAGAATGACGAGAAGAAGCGCGACCAGCCGACGGCGATCATCGGCCCGTCAATGACAATGACATGAATGGGCATGATATGATGGGTTTGATTTTCGTAGTTGCCTTGCCTCACATCGCGCTGCCGCACACGGGAACCAACATTCCATGATTCCACACATTCCACGATTCGGGTCTCAGTGGCTTTCAGTCTGTCCACTGGTTATCGTTAGTTAGTCCGTCCGCTGATGATCGTTAGTTAGTCCGTCCACTGATGATCGTTAGTTAGCCCGTCCACTACTATGCTGCACTGTATCGATCTACCTGACCTATCAGCAGCAACAACAGCATCAGCACTTGTCTGTCTGGTTCTGGATGAGACAAAAACCATGAGAGCGCGTTGAAAACAAGCCGTGGAAGCCCGACCGGCCAACCGGTAGCCGCGCGCACTGAAGAAACAACTCGCAAGGAAGGGACTACTGACTGACGTTTCGCCGCGAGCGGTCGTTTTGTTTAGTGGGCACTCAACGAAAGAGACTTAATGATTGGCACGATAATTAAGTTATGATTCTTATAAATAACTTCATTATTTTTATTATTATTATTATTAAGTTTCACTCCTTGTTACCGTTTCGAATGCTCTTCCTCTTCTACTGCTGCTGCTGTTGCTGTTGCTGCTTCTGTAAGGAATTCTGGATTCGTTTGATCAAACCATCGGCCCACCGTATCCGTATCTTGGTATTTGTTTAGCGCACTTCTGACTTGTGGACCACCATGGATTTGTCTATAGCGGCAGTATGACTGTGTGTTTTGTTTTTCTTGGTATTGTTGTTGATGGTTGGTGGTAGTTGTTTTTGTTGTTGTTGCTGTTGTTGTTGTTGCTCGTGCATGGAGAGTGGTGATTTTTTGTTGTCAACTCGTCTGCTATTCTTCTCCTCCGCTACCGCCTCCGCCGCCGCCGCCACCAGCGCGAATGGCGCCGAACCTTGAGCGTTGCGCATACTTGAATCAGAAGATTAGCTGTGCCAATCTTCAGTTGTGTATCGTTTTACTGCATCGGGTCGGACTAACGGACGAAGTAAACCTTTCCTCAGTTCCTTCGGTAGACAGGCTATATACCTCGCTGGCCTGCGTTTGTAACTCGTTTAATTGAGTAGTTTCATGATCTCGTATATATGCGCGTTAAGTTAGCATTAAGTAACCAACCCCAAAAATAGGGTTGGTTAATATATATAATCTTATCAAAAAATATATAAAATATATATATATATATATATATATATATATACTCTTATCAAAAAATATATAATATATATATATAAATAAAATTAAATCACCAAATTTGCAGATTTTGTAAAGTTGTTTGTTGGCTTAATCTTCTTAGTAGAGGTATGTGCGATCCCTTCGGAAACGTAGGACGATACCGCGAGGCCTTCAAACTATGCGGCAATTTCCACAGCGGTGGTGAACTCTTCACCGAACGAACATTTCTTTGGTCCCAGAGCCCAGATCTGAAGGTTTGGCTTGATCTGAAGCCTAATTCAGCCAGTAGCTTTGCCACAGTAGCTGAAGTAGTGTGTGCCGAAGTGTTGTCATTTTGAAAAATACGAGTTTTTGCACACCAATATCGCCCGTTTCGATAAGCAACTGTGGAAATGTGGAATCATATTGTGACGAAGTGCAATATTATTCCTCACTCCGCTCCACTCGCCCCGGGCGACACAACAATGGCCCACCTGCGCACGACACTGTCTACGCAGTATGGCGGGGCTGAAACCAATTCTAACTGACCACGTCCAACGGCCGCACTTCGACAGCCACAGCCGTCCGCGCCAAAAAATCCCAACGTGCCCGGCCCGTTGGGCCCAACACGATCACGAACCGATGATCCGACACGTCTCAACAAACCAATCAGAGGGAGATAGATGATCGACTTTCGACGCTCAAACCAAATCGGCCCTCAACCATACGAAATCCCCTAACTATACTCCTCTTCTTATATGAAACACACGCAAACCAATGTAAATTCCGACCGATTTCAGAACCTGGCATCTTTTGGCATGGCAGAACGCCGGGGTATCTCGTGAATCATAACAAAATACACATCAGAGAAAGGATGGACTCAAACCATCTTTTTCTGAGCTGTGCTACACACCAGACGTACGTACGAACGTCCGTGTGGTGTCGCTCATCCGGACTCCAGCCTCCTCGCGATGGAGTTGCGGTCGTGCCGAGACCATGTACAGGTCCCCGGGTAACTCAGCGTTACGTCCTCTTTACATTAGGCGGAAAAACGTTGTTACCGCATGCTCCTGTATCCGTCCCTACGTAGTCATTAGAGATACTTCCTTGGAAATTTCAAGAAATGGTAGCTGTTACTTTGCCGACCGACAAAACAGTCTTCGGTCTCTTCAGAGCATATTTACCAGATGCTGGCCACTGCATCGCCCGATGTTGACTCGAGTATATAGTGGCGGTTTCAGGTATACGTAGCCTAGAATTAAATAATTTTTAAGGAGGCTGTTTTTAATTCTAGACTATCATCCGTCCCCTATGGGCTTGGAACTCACCGTGTGGTATATCTTCGATGCACCGAGGGCCGGACATGTTGCGATATCTAGGGTTTCCCCAACTTGTCCTTGTGGCAGCATGGTCGCTGACTCTCAGCGGTATGGTTAGCCGGTTGGGCAAAAAGGGCGGAAAAAATATGTGGATAAAATGCACCCGTCAATGTGCCCTTTTCCCAGATATAACGCAGGAGACTACCATTATAGCCGCTGGCAAAAAGAGTTCAACAAATGGTTTGGAGAAGCCACAGATGACCGCAGAGACCACGTGAAAATGGGGAGACTTGGACGCTAAACAATCAGGCAACAAGGGTAGGATAGAAACAGTTAAAGAGTACGGAAAAAACTAGACGTTAAGAGACAACCTAGCAGATGGCGTGGAACTCAACTGGCCACGTAACACCATCACAAAGAAGATGAAATGTGGTACATTGTCGCTAGGGCGAACGCCCAGGAGAAAGGTGGAACCAGGGGAGCTAAGGGGAACCTAGCTACAGATCCCACACAGCGATCGCACCATGGATGACCAGAGATGTGCCCCAGAAGACTACAGCTGCGAAGAGAAAGCAATATACGTACATGGGGAATAAAAAGATGCTCCGAGGAAGATCTAAAGAAAACAAAAATACAGTCAACGTACGTATTTGCTATCAACAGGGCAGACAAACTAGTGAGCGAAGAAGTCAAAAGCTTAACAGGCTAGATACTTTCAGCCATTCATCAGGGCAATCAAGCCATTCACGGATCAGCAGGAACCATTCAAAAAAGCCTAAAGGGATGAGCACAAGTGGGAGACGTTAGACAGTGGTGGCCGATTATATCCCGCAGCTTATGCAGAAGCGAGTAGACCAAATTACGATAATAATAATAATAATAATAACGGAAAATATCATCCACGCTTGCACTCTAAAAAGGCTACAATGGTTGCAAAACGTAGGATCATTTCGGTCGTCGCTCTAACGCATTCCATCGAACGAGACCAGAAAGTCCCGGAGCAACACATGAGACCGTTGGAGGGTGGAAAAACTTAACGGGCAACCGCGGCTTAGTGATCCGAAAGCATCCGCCATTTCTCCTGTCAGTTTGTAGTACTTACTGTTCATGAACAGATGGGCTGGCCGATAATGAGCCTTAAAGGGCAAGGATAGCTTAGAAGGTATGGGTCCCGGCGGAACCCAAACCAATCGCCGGGCTCGAGTTCCGTGCCGCTAGTGAAGAGACAGTCACTACTACGCATGGCGACGTTGCGTAGCTACATTTTTCCCTCCTCCACAAAAAAAACAGAGTGTAATAGAAGCTATACTGCTATTGTGAAGGTTATAGACCTGTAATATAAGTTTTCTTGATGCAAACAATTTAGTAGCCAAATATGCACAACGAGGTCAGCGAGACAAGTTAGCCATTGCGGCATCGGACCCGGGCTTAATTAATAGCTTTCTCTTTGTTGTACAATTCGCCACTATCTTACACGGCGCAAGATACCTGTCAATTTCAAAGCGATATCTTTTAAGAGTTGCAGATATATCGTATTTGCATGCAGCTCAATCATAGTACAGCAGGCATACTTGTATTGCATTTCTTTTTAGATGCGTAGCAGCAATCTGCGAAGTAATTCTATGGGTTTTGGACGTGCAGAATGTATGTCATTTTTTCAGTTAGACCTGATTCCTTCCTAAAGGGAACTATTAACATAATAGTGATGATTGTGAAATGTGATGATTATTGAGTTGGATGAGGTAATTAGAAATAAGCAGACAAGCAAAGGGTGACACTCAGGCCTATTCGCCAGAGGTAACCAGTTTGTCTGCTCTGTTGGTTGTATGCTCACCTTTTTAATCTGCGGGGTATATGTCAACGGTTCTAGTCTCGGTTAGAAGAATACCGTGATATCTGGATTCTTAAAAATCCGACTAGAGAAAAGCCAAAGAAGAAAAAAAACTGGAATGCACATCATCAAATAATTGCGAAAAAAAGTAGAGAACTACAAAGGAAATGACAGGAAGATAGACACGTCACATGCTACAAGCCAGTCTTGCGCGGCAAACTTGCGTGTTTTGTGACATGCGCAGGCGCTCGCTTGTGAATATGGCAACGCAAGGGCTTTGTATGCTAAGCTCAACCCACCCTCAACCCAGGCTACGGAAGTATTGACAAGGCAGTCCCGGATTTAATCCCGAGCGGAAAGAGGAGGCGTGTATAGGCCCAAATGCGTTCCTTATCTTTCCAGCAGCAGATTGTCTTTCGCAGATCTTTCTCATCGAAGAAACGAACAAAAGTGATTGGGTTTGAATCGTCAGCGAGCTCTTATGATTGGTTTCTAGTATAAGGTACCCTAATGTCTCATGGTGGACCGGCTGTTAGGGGTGCATAGGAAGGGCGCAGACCGGGAGCACGAAAGATGTGTGACCGGTAGGTCTATAAGTAAGCTCCATTACTTAAAAACAAAATGCACGTTAAACGACGATACCTTAGTGTTATTTTGAAGTCTAGAAAATATAAAATTAATCACTGAATCACTCATTTATAAACACGAAATAGTTTTTAGAAAACGATGACGTAAACATGACCAAACTGCTAGTCAATATTACTTATTATTAAAAAAAAAGATTGTTTTCTACGCGGAAGCTATGAGGTGGAGCGTACAAACAGGTCAGCCTTAATACACCACACTACGTGCATTGGGCTAATTACTTTCTGGGCTGACTCTCAGCCAAGATTTACCGTCCATGGGACTGCTTTTCGCATTGCTTCATAGACGGACCCCCATAAATACAAATCCGCCACGGTGGGGCTTGAACCCGCGCACCTATGTGTCTCCTTCGGCCGCGAGGCGCAGACGAATGCGGAGCATTTTCTCTACTATGATGTGCTTCACCTGTGTACTACTCAACATTAGGCGTCTTTGTCAAGCATTGAGGAAGAAATCGGCTTAGTGCGGCATTACATCCTCTAGCCGGCTTTGCTGGCTAGAAGACACCTGTTGTGTAGACCCCTTAAAACAAAAGAATAAATACATGTACGACAATATTTAAAATTAATATTTGCTGGTAGGGTTCCCATTCGTTTGGCACTATTTGTATTAGTAAGACCAGGATGCTGCTAGCCCATCAGCATCTACTGGAACAGTAGTAGAACCAGAAAAATCTTGCGTATTTCTATAATGACCATATTAGAAAGATCACCATGGCACTCTATGGCGGTACTGATTTAAATATCGATTTGGTCCCTGCTTCTGAGTGGATGGATTGAGAGAGAGAGATAGAGCAGAGTGCGCGTTTACCGCCGACCTCACCGCCGTAGCTAGATCGTCAATAGACAGCCAAAGCTGAATCAAATTGACGTAAACTGGACTGGCGGCTGTCGCTATCGAATCTTTTTTGGACTTTCTTCTTAATAACCCCAACACTCTACACATTTTAGCAAACGCGGTAATATTGAAGGCAATCACGTCAGCTGTAGGGTGATATAAAACTGGTACCATGCAATCCAGAGAGTACAGAACGCCTAGATGCTAACAGATAAGCATGCGTTTGTTTTCCGTCAAAGTCAAAAACGGCGCCCCGATGCTCTTTAGTCTCTTTGGTGGTATACATTCGACGTGATTAGGTAGCCATTGCGCATAGCAGCGCTAATAGGTGTTGTATTGTTCGTTGTGTGAATATAAAGATGATGTTGGAACAAACTTCCAAGCAAGCACCATTGCCTAAAAGGAGGAAGACGCATTAGCAGTAGAGCTGCTAGCCTGTCTGATATCCGAGACTGTCCCGTACGATCATATGAGCTATCCATAGGGTTTAGTTAAGCATGCGTCTTAAATAAAAAAATATCTCATATCGATTGTGCAGCAGCATTTCAATAGCTCGTAAAGTTGGCCCATACCTACGTAGAACCACCTCAAGAAGCAGAAAATCATGCCTTACGACCATTTATACACGTGCGGTAATTGCTTTTGCAGAATCAATATTATATATATATATATATACGTACGCACATACACACGCACACATACATACGCGTTTTTATATCAGCAATGCATTTTTATTCACATGGATTATCGGCTTGTTGTGTCCTCCATCTTATGTTAAGGTCTATACTCTGTGATGTTTTTCATGTGCATACTAATTTACAAACTGTACAAGTCATCCGCTTACATATATTTAGCTATATCCATATATATATATATATATATATATATATACGGGGATTTATATAGCTAGACAACAAGACGCAATCTTCTTGGCTGGGCCAATGCAATGAAAAGCTGGCATGCGCTCGCCCGCTCAATCAATTAGTCAACGAATTGATTAATCGGTCGTCGGTCATTGCTTTGCACACATTCGCCCATCGGGCATGTTCGTCGTCGTCGTCACCATCGTCACTGTCGTCGTCGTCGTAGGGCTAGGGCTAGCTCTGCTTCTGCTGTGAGTGGTGGCAGTCGCCAGCAGGCAGTTTACGCACCCGTCGACATGCGATTTATTTGTGTTGTCGCTGTTGTTGCTATTGTTATTATTATTCTTCTTCGTCTTCGACATCCTGTTTTTCTTCTCGCTACTGTGTGACGGCTACGATTAGTACTTGCTCCGCTTCCGATAGGATGGCGGTGACGGTGAGCGTCTTCTCGGCGATGGACTTCGTCTCCGAGACGAAGCGGCCGAAGGTGAAGGAGTTCGGCGTCGCTTGTCGCTCTTGTTTCGACTGTCCCGTCTCCGTTGCTCCTTGTCGTCGTTGTTGTCGCTGTCAAAACGTTTGCTGCCGCCGCCGCTGCTAGCGCCACTCTTATCTCCTCGACTGTCGGCCTTCTCCTTGTCGGCGGCTCGGCGCGAGTCTTTGTCGCGTTTTTTCTTGTTGCTGCTGCTGCTATTGCTAGTCGTCATAGCAGCGCTGCTACTGCAGCTACTGTTCTCGTCGTGATTGCTGTGGTTGCCACCGCCATCGTCGTCATCGTTGTTGGTCTCGTTGCTGTGGTTGGTGCCGCCACCGCCACCACCGCCGCCGCTGCTGTCCATCCGTCGGACGAGCTTTTCGCGCAGCTCGCGACACTGATCCTGGATTTCGGTCCGGCTGAAGCGTCGCTTCTTCTCGAGTTCGTCCTGCAGCTTGAGCACCTCGCACTCGATGTCGCGCAGCTTTGCCCGCCGCTCGGCGTCGTGCCGCTCGATGGCGCTCTGACTCTCGGACTCCGACTCCGAGTCCTCGTCGGGGTCGTGCAGCGGCAGGACGCCGTGTCGTGACGTCCGGTGCTGATGATCTTTGTCGTCCTCGAACATGTCCCACTTCGACGTCGTCACGGCCTGCTCCTCGACCAGCTTCGGATCGACGGTTTCCCATTTGCTCGCCACAAACTTTGGCTTTGCCAGCTGCTGTGTCAGCGGCTCCGTCAACGACGGCTCGACGTCTTTGGCCGCCGGCATCTCCTGGTCGCTGTCGTCGCTTCCGTAACCGACAAGGCCGGCCAGACTGATCTTCGGCTCGGCTTTCGGCGGTTCCGGCTTCTGTTCGGGCTCCGGGTCTTTTTCCTTTTCATCTTTCTCACTACTCGTGTCCTGATCCTCATCAGGATCGACGTCGACCAACGGCTTCTTGTCAAAGCCCATAAACGTATTCTGCATCTTTAGCAGAAAATCATTGGGGTATAGCGACCACTCCTGCCATGCTTTCAGGACATTAAGAACGCGTTGTTTAAACTGATCAGCAGTTTCCTTATCCTCAATAGATTCGTACGTGGTATTGAGAGCTTTGATTACACGTGGAATGAGCGGCTCGAATGCCGATCGGTAGAAATTTGCGTTCGGCACCCGCACATTGCTATTGTAGACCAGGTCAGACACCAAATAGAGACGAGCAATCTTCTTAAATAGTGGGGTTTCGGCGAGCTCAAGCGAATCCATGATGAGGTCGACAATCTCCTCACCAGCAAACGCGTGCTCGATAAAGTACAGCATTACTTCGCCAATGCGCTTTTTC
Source organism: Dermanyssus gallinae (assembly GCA_003439945.1). NCBI lineage: Eukaryota > Metazoa > Arthropoda > Arachnida > Mesostigmata > Dermanyssidae > Dermanyssus > Dermanyssus gallinae. The sequence goes on from QVRM01003646.1 coordinate 227,148, forward strand.
TCGGGTGTCAGTGTGCGCACCATGTGCTCGACCTTTGCCCGCTGTCGGGGCTCCAGCTTCCCAGTGGCCGGATCGCCTTCTGACTTTGCGTCTTTCCGCCGTTCAGACTCCATCTTTTTGAAGAGGTGCTCGGGCATTCCCTTCGACCAGGGATTCTGAACCGGCGGCTTCCACCACGAGCCATTTTTGAACATTCGAAACTTTTTCAAGCGATACTTTGTCGGGTGGTCACCCTGCATAATTGAAAATAGCCGCCACCTGTAGTAGATATGCGCCGGACACTGAAAGTCGAACAGAAACCGAAACATGGGGTTGTTGAATTCCTTACTCATGACGAGTGCCTCGAACAGAGGGCCCTCGCGTACGACGAATTCGACCACACGATGTATAACGCTGAGCAGCTGCCGGTCGCTTGGAGGCACGACACGAATTGTCGAACATTCGATCAGTTCCTGAAGTTCTGGCGAGTCGTCCGCTAGGCACTGTGCCTGTTCCGGTAGCAGTGCCTTGTCTGGCGGCGGTTGGCAATTGAACGGCAGACCGGACGGCGGCGGTGGCATGGTGAGATGTGTCATCACCGGCGGAATATAGTAGGGCACCGGTGGTATAACGACAGCCTTCGACCACGACATGCGCATTTCGAGTCCGCGCACCATCTTGCCCTGCATGATCGACAGAGCGCGTTCGGCGTCTTTTCGCGACATGAACGCGACGAAGCCGTAGTTTCGGTTCTTCTTGCGGTCCTCCTCGCTGCGCGGCCACATGATCTTGACGGACGCAAGCGGCCCGTACACGCCGAAGATGTCACAGAGATCTTTCTCGGTGAGGCCGGGATCGAGGCTCGACATGTACAGGTTGGTCGTGTTCGGATCGTCCGAGTCGTGTGAACTGCTGGGAAATTTGCGTACGACCGGCGCCTCGCTCGAGCTCGGCGCGGTAACGTTCTCGAGCGAGAGTAGCGATGATGCCGAGCTGCGCGACGGCCGATGCGTCGACTCTTTGGGCTCGTCGAGAAGCTGGCCTTTGATGACGCCCTTCAACCGATGCCGCTCTTCGCGTTCCTCTTGAATGATCTTCAGTTCCTCCTTGAACAGCTCGAGATTGGACTTCCTCTTGGGCTCGTCTTTCTTGCGGCCGGGTTTAGCCGGCTTTGACTCGGACGGAGTCGACGACGCCGACGCCGATGCCGCCGCCGGGGCAGTGCTGGGGGTAGTTGTGGCGGTGGGGGTGGCAGACGCAGCAGTTTTCGACCGCTGTTCCATCTCCTCAAGTCGCGGCGGCCGATAGAGCTCGCGTTTGGCAACCTCGCGCTCGCCCGACCCGGGAGCCACCACCCCGGCCTTGACGAACGTCTTCGGCTTGTTCTTGTCATGTTCGAAGGTGGCCACAAACTCCTCGTAGGCAGCGGCGGCAGCTTTCGACTCTTCCTCCTGTCGGGCCTTCTCGGCTTTTTGCTGCTGTAGCCGCTTATTTGTCGTGCCCAAGCCGAGACTAAACGACTTCACCTGAAACTTTCCGCCGGACATCTGCCAAACGTCAGTTTGCCAGCAGACCAACACACAGTCACCAATCAAATATGACCCACACGTTAGTTGCGAAGACCATGTAAGAGAATAGGCGGGCTAGAGTAATTGTTTCATAGAAGTTGCATATCTCTCTCTCTCTATATATATATATATATATATATATATATATATATAGCAGTTACCAACAATACGCACTTACCATAGAACTTCAGTAAGCGTACTTAATCAAGAAATGCAATAACAATAAAAACAGCCAGACGAAATAAGCACGCACACAAGCATCAACGAGTCTATGCCATAATATAGTGGGTACAGCTAGTTATTTCAGCCAGCAGATGATAAAAAGACACCAAATTTCAGACTCTTGGCGCGAACACCAGTAACACCGGCCTTAACATCAATAAAAACAGCAACAACGGTAACAACCGGCTACAATAACAGTGCATAATCATCAGCCAGTTTAACCGAGTCCAATGCTACAACGAAGACTCCTCGCCAGGTATACTCGACGCGTCCATCCCGGGGCAGAGATGCCGGGCTATCCGACATTTGCCCAACAACTTGACTACGACAATTCCTTACGTTTCAACAAAAAAACAGTCCAACGCAAATAGTAACCTGTGGCAAAGTGATAGTAATGCCGGTAATAATAATTATCATTAAAATAAAACTAACAATAACATACATACATATTGTTTATTTCGCAATAACTTTGCATTAACTAACAATAACATTGCTGATAGAACCGACCATTCCGTTTCTCCCGGTAACGGTAGGAATTGCAACTCTAGACTAGTCTAGCTCGCCTTGCCAACAACAAGCCAAAAAATGACGCATTGCCATCGAGCTTTTCTGCCAACCACCAGTACGCAGTAACAAAGTAGCAATCCATACTCTCGCGGCTAGGGTATCTCTCTGTCTGTCACCTCTAGCTTTTTGCAGTTTGCATGTGTAGATTATCTGTGGTACATAGATAGACAGGTGTGTGTGTGTGTGTGTCTGTACTTAAGTATACTTAAGATAGATAATAAACATGGTAACCAACAATCATCATAGTTCGATACGAACGCCGCCTGTCGAAACTGCATATCGAAACATTTATGTACACACACAGGCACGTTAAGACATAAATAAACATATATGTTTACATGTACATATACAACTATACAGCAACAATAATATTAATAATAATAACAACCAAGTAGAGCATGATGCACCTGGCTCAAACGTTCATACCTCACCATTGTAATACCTGAGCATTATAAAAACATATAATAATAATAATAATAAATGATGATGACGACGATGGTGATAACAATAATAATCATATTAATAATAACAATAACAATAGTAATAGTATAGAGAGCATACCGTAACGTGTCGTTGAAGAGCCGACGGAGTCGAGCATCGCCGCCTCGACGCGTTTCGCTATACCTACTAGTTAGTGACTAGTTTGTCGAAGTTACTGAGAGGCTGAGAGCGACAAAGCAAGACAGTGAATGAACCCGACCCGGCACGATGGTTTTGTTTTTTTTCTGTGCGGTGCCAGATTCGATGTGACTGTGATAGGTCAGAATCGAGTGCCGACGAATAGAAAACACGAAGGCGTTTTTCACTTCTCTACGCACCTTGCCACCACTGCCGAAGTCGAAGTGGCTGTCGTCCAAGAGGTGAGTGTCGGTTGATTCGCGAACTAGCTTCGCGAGCGTGCTTCAATTCCAAACGAATAGCAACCATTCGACCAGATCTTCATGCCGACATTGGGTCCGAGTGTATGTACACAACAACATCAGCAGCAGCAACATCCACACAATAACAGTTACAACAACAACAACAACAACAACACGGGGATGATAGTGGTGGTTGATGATAATCGTGATAATGATGATGATGCTGAAGACAACGACGACAACCCAACAACAACAACAGCACCAGCAACAACAACAGCACCAGCAACAACAACAGAATAACAACAACAGCAGCAGCAGCAGTATCTCGACCGCACGCAACAGCACCCTACTATTTTACAGAGTGTGACACAGAGAGAGAGAGAGATAGATGTTGTTCGGTATCCGGTGATAGATTCTATTCGATCTGTAAGATCTCGAAGACCACAGAACAAAGACTTCACTCGCAAATAGCTTAGCAGAGCAGCACACCGCTGCCACCATCTACCATAACGAGTAGTAGCCACAACCAACCACCAATCCTTAGCCACAGAGCAATACCAACCATTACTTCTACAACGACAGCCACAACAACCAACAACAACAACAACAACAACAATCATAACAATCAACACCAGCAGAAGCCGCAGTACCAACAACAACAACAACAACAACAACAGCCGCCGCAGCGACAAAACAAAACAACAACAATACCAGCAGACGAACCAAACAGCGGCGATTTAGTGTAATAGAATGGTGGTTGGTGGTTGGTGGCTGCCGAGTTGTCGAAGAGAGCTTTCTTTTCGAAGAGATGTCGACACTCGAGTCGCCATCTGATTGTCTTAAATGTGTCTGCGTCTCAAATGCATCTATAAATGAATGATGATTAATCAAAATAGGTATAAACATTTATGATAATTAAGAGAAATAGGTATATAAATTAATATATTTAGATTATTATTATTATATATTAATTTATATACCTATTTCTCTAGGTTTTTCGTGGTTAAATTAATATTCATTAAAATAGTCTTTACTAACTTCGTCTTTACGCGCCGATTCGAAGCGGCAGCGTGGATAAGTAGTCGTCGTCGTCGTCGTCGTCGTCGTCGTCTGCTGCGTCGTTGTTGTCGTCTGCTGCTGCGTCGTCGTCGTCGTCTGCCACCGTCGTCAGGGGGAGGGGGTTCATGCGTCACCGTCACGGGTTGGTCTTTAACCCACCGAATTTAGATTAACGAGCGGGGTTAGTCTGTAGACAGACCACTACTACCAGCATCAACATCAGCAACCCGCTCGTTGGCTGCCGCGCCGATACAGTGGTGTCAATTGGTTAGTGGCATTGGTTGGCCTATAGTGGAGTGGTGTTTTTTGTTCTTTTGCTTGCTTTTTTTGTTGTCTGACATCCGACTGCTATATTGAATTTGTATTGCATGAATGTGCCTGTCTCTGTCTATATGTGTGGAGTGTATAGGCGACCGTTCGAATCTGCGGCTATCTGGCTAATTATGCCATAAGAGTAGCGAGTAATAATTGGAACGTTTTTTCGAGAGTTTCGAAATTGAACACACGGCACAACGCAAGGGTAGCGATATAACAAACTCTTACTGGAGTCGGCTATTGACTACTACAGCTACTACGACTACCACGACCACTCCTAGTGCGGCTTCTGCTGGTCTTACCACTTAAGCGAGGTTAGTAATGTCGTTTAAAATGATTATACTGAATGTTAGCTTGATCACTTCAAAACAGAGCCAAGCTGTATAAAATGGAGTGGGTAAATATCATTTTGCGTAAATAGTGGATATATGGCGAGGATGAAATGACTCAACAATGTTGTCATTGGTGATACATGTTTCAGCTGTTACTTTTGTTGTTGTCGTCGTTATTATGTTATTTTATTAGGGCTGGCTCAACTGTTATTGCCGGTAGGCAGGCCATACGTTTGTTACTAGATAACTAAGTAACCAACATACATAAGCTCACCTTGCGTCTCCAAACTATATTACTCATCACGGTTGAATATGCAACTCTTAATTGGGTGATGTATATATTTTCTGCGGCAATTGCAATTACACACAAATTGTGCCGGTAGAATTTGCGATATGAGATAGTTGTCATGTATGTCTATAATTACATGTGCTCTAGGAAGTGAATGCTATTACCTCGCTTGCGTCAACGGATATGCCACTCTCTCCCTCTCCCTCTTTCTTACCATATATATATATATATATAACGTAACTTGGTAACGAAAAAAATCAGATTTAATCAATTTGACTATCGGAAACTCCTCTTTCTTTATTAGGACTTCCAACCTTCTATAGTTGAGCGAAGCAAACAATCTGAATGCATCTAGAAAACTAGGAACTTACGGCGCCGTCAAAATGGTGTTCTTCGCTAATGGCTTTCTCTGTTGTTGTTTGTCTGCTGTTATTTTTCCAGAAAATGGTGATGCAGGTTAATATCTATTCGGATGTCTACCAGGCATGCCTTACGCACGCCCTCAGTACCGAGAAGGAGGAGGTCATGGGTCTTCTCATTGGACATCACACCAACACCCAAAAGTACGCAAAGAATGCCTATAAGGTAGACTACGTGTTCTGGGCGTTCTTGCTCTTTTTCCCCGTTTATCTATGGTTGAAGCGTATCGTGAACAATAGAAGTAGTACAAGCGGTATTGAACTGCTTGGGAAAATATCATATGTTGATTTGTTTCGTTTTCCTTAACCAGCAAGGGAAGGTCTCAATGACGACGCATTTTTTAAATAACTATCCGCCTAAAGCGAGCACGACGATAAAATATTATTTTTTGCGCTATATAAATATATATATATATATATATAACGTAACTTGGTAACGATTAAAATCGGATTTAATCAATTTAAGTATCGGAAAATCTTCTTCCCTAATTAGGATTTCCGTATATATGAGTATAACAGTAAAGAAAGAAGGAAACAATGATGTTAAACAGTTTTAAGAGGTTTTATGGCGTTTATGAGTTGCTCGAGATGACCTTCGTTCAAGGCAAGGCGATAACCGATTACTTTTACAAACTTTAGTAATACTGCCACTATTACCTCTTTCTTAATGAAACGTATTTATTTTTGCATAAATGAACTCGAATTCATTGTCCATACTAGCCTTTGGTGGCTTTGAGGAGCTGTGAACCTCTGTACAAATGTAAACCACTTATGAGAATAATAAAACCTATCTATCTGTTACACATTGATCATAATATCTCATGTTTCTGTTGACAGGCACATGCCATTCAGTCACTTCCATCGTCGATGTGTGTGATTCATGTTGTCGTTACAATTGTCGGTGTTGTTGTTGTTGTGTTTGCTGCTGCTGCTGCTGTTGTTGCTGTGGCCGTCGTTATGGGTGTGATCTCCCATTTAACGTGGTTGTGGTTGTTTTCAATTTCAATGATCCATGGTTTGCTGATTGTAGAGGTCTGGAGGCACAATTGCATGCGTTGATGCTACTGCGTCGATCGGACAAACGCCGTGATCGGGTCGAGATCTCTGCCGAGCAGCAGGCCGAAGCGTCAACCTATGCCGAGAACCTTGCCCTTGTGGATGGTCAGCAGCTGCGCGTCTGTGGCTGGTATCATTCGCATCCGCACATCACCGTACATCCGTCACATGTTGACGTCAACACGCAGGCCAACTATCAGGCCATGGACCCACACTTTGTCGGCCTCATCTTTTCGGTGTTCTCGAATGACGCCAACAATGCCAAGAAGTCGGCGAAGATCGAGGTAGATTGAGAAAACATTATACGTTGGACAAACGTTAGCTTCCGCCAACCTCTTGTTGTCTGGCAGGACACGTGACACGTGACATGCACTAGACGTGGCAAAAGCACCATCAATTACTTGCGCTCTTCAGGCTTAACTTGGGCTTTTTTTCCTAATGATAGCGCCTGATAACTTTTTATACGCGAAGAAGACGCTACACTACATCTTGGTTTGTACACGGCACACACACACACACACTACCACAAATTACCTGTTGTTAGCTACAAATTGCCTGATCGCAGTGCTGCTTGGTACCTTTTAAAGCATAATATTTTTTGTGAGAAGGTTGTCTTGGTGTGTGGTATGTGTCGAAATAGATTTGTATATAATATACACGTCGCCAATTTTCCTTGCGAACCGTTTGCATTTTTTAGGTGAAATGTTTTCAAGCGGAGCATGGTCCTAACGGAATGGTGGCGCTTGAAGTCACTTTCAATGTGATACCCCGGAAGTATCCCTCGCCGCCTTGCCTTCGGGCTCTTCTATCGCTACCGAAGATTCTTTATGACGAGGAGAGAGAGGCCTACGATACGTCTGAGGTATCTAACAATGTGACTGACTCTATGCACTCGTGTTCAAAGAACGAATGATAAAAAAAATGTTGGCGCCTAGGCTACATAAACGCCGGCCCCACATTATGGAATGCAAAGAGCAGCATACTCGAGGATTATTTTGTATAATTTGTAGTTAGCCATTCTATGTCTGCCTGGTGCACTTTCATTGAGCGAAAGTTACGTTAGGGTTTCAACGCAATCTTGCGCCGCAATGTGGCCCGTACAGTTATCGATAGAAGTTGCGCCCAGCTCTAAAATAACTGTAACGCGATGTCAATCATTTAATTTTTATTTAGATTTAAGCGAATTGATAGATCTGTTGAACATTGAATTGTAGCGACTTAAACAAATTATCTCAAAGTCCAAAAATATTTGCATGTAGCAAAATATCGGCACAATATCAGGGCTTTTAGGTATTTGTAGTCTTGTCGCGGTAACTAGTTGGCGTTTTATTGATGGCGATCTATGTTCATTTGATTTTGTCACACAGGAGTTATCCGGTTCTTGGGATGCGCTAACACAGCTGAACAACTGTGCAGTGTTCTCCAAGGCACTTTGCGGCATTGCCGAGGTGGTTAGCGGGCCACTTGTCGACGTGTTCGAGGCAACGCTGGACACGGCCCAGAAGAACCTTGCCAAAATTCACGAACAGACGTTTCAACGAATGTGAATCTCTCTTTACACTTTCGGGCCGAGTTTTCTCCCACGATCCAGGACCGTTGAGGGCAGCAACTACAGCGGTAGTTACAGCCAAACTAGAAACGAACGACAGCCGTAATCACAGCATCAGTTTCATATATAGGAAAGAAGCTTTAGTGCTTCCTGTGATAACTATCGACATAATCTATTGTCGCGGACACGGCTAACTGCCTACTGAACTATTAAAAGTTATTAATAATAATATTATATGAATATTAAAGTTACGCTTGTGAACGTTGGAACGACGGTTAGGGATAGACTGAACCAGAGAACGAGCCTAGTTTGAGACATGCGTAGCGCCTGGAATACTCGAATACGTACGTCGTTTGAGGAAGGACACAGTTGGCAGGGAATAATTTAATTCGTTTATTCAGTTCACCAAAGGGTAACTTGAACGTTACGCTGTTTATAAAGTCAATAAAGTGAGCTAGTATCACAAGAAATGGAGAGAGGTTAGAAAAGCTTTACCAGGGGCCATTAATGCGATGTTAGTATTCCGGCCAAGGTTCAACGAATGTGAACACTGCACTGTACTGTTATATCATATGGTGATTATGCATTTCTTATGTCGAAAGCTGACCGGACGTGAAAGGAACACCAAGTGGTATTACAATGTACATAATTATAAAGCAGTATAATCGTTAACATTAAACGAAGTTTTCCTATATATTCAACGAGTATTCTGCATATATTTAGTCTCTTACTAATAGAGTGTGTCTATCTAGATGTATCACTCTCATCTATATTGTTGCAATCTACTAGATTTTAACCGCAGATTCGACACGAAAAGGTTGACAGCACTATAGATACAGCCTGACCAGCCTTCGTTTCATCGGAGCGTCTATTTGCTCGGTTATTACACTGCAACAATGGTAGCCGTATTACCCTGGGTTATACAGGTCTTGCCGCATTTGGCATTTCAACAAACTACTCTTAATTAAATTCAATCATTCTGCCGATCTTATGGTGTTTAAGTGATGGTACGCTAGGCGGCGAGGTCGACAGATACACCAGGCTGTTTATGTATTTTTTATTTCGAAAACATGGGCAGCCTCAAACTAAACTGTGAGCGATATACGAAAGTTTATTATGTACACTAGCCGTACGACAGATAGAAAAATAGGTAATAAAGCATATTCGAGAGTGGTTATCTGGATGCCTTTTGCAGTGTCTCGATTTGCTGAGAGTCATCATTCTCTGGGGCCATAAAAGCCATATTTGTAACAAGAGACAAGCGAGGGAAATATAACGGCACAATGGCTACACACATATGAATTTATTTTCGCTTGGGTTGCCGCTATTTGTTTTCATAAAATCAACATGTCTTTATAGGATGCGACACTAACGCAGAACAAACTGAATGCTGATTTGTTCACGTGGAGCTGGAGCCAAGTCAGATAATCTCTTCCTGTAACCATAGGGGTTCGCATCTGCGCGAGCCTGCACAGGTAGCTGGAACTCTGGTCCCGGTGGCCACACTCGAGGCACGCAAATGGCTAGGCTTCAATCTCTTATCCAATATTGACACGCTCTGAAGTCATTATAGCATGATGACTAGAGTTCATATACGACCGAGGCCCGGTGTCGTAGAAACGCACACTTCAGTGCGGGGCAGCAGAGATGGCATGGTACATAATTTACAAAAAGCGCAGGAAACTCCAGAGGGGTAACAACTTGGCCCTGCGAGCGGCAATACTCTTATACTTGTTAAAGCGTCAACCACCCCAAACAATCACGGCTGCGGAGCATCTAAAACTACCTGGATACCCTGAGTTCAAACGGCAATGGCCGTTAATGCCGCCATGCTCCGCAACATTAAGCCCGGTGACGAAAAAAGTATCAGACAAAATAGCATTTTAGCAGAACGCACAAAGCCGAGCAGTTTTAATTGCATGGAAGAGTTTTATGAGAATGGAAGTTTAGTGCAGTTATACAATGGTGTGGTAAGTAGTGGGACAAATCATAGTGCAGACGAACGGCGGTGCATAGACTACAGTTCAAAGCATACCAATGTAGATAGTGGTTCTTGAGAATGGAGTATAGTAGTCCTACATAATAGAGTATAGTAGTACAGTAGTATAGAGTATATTAGTTTTATGTACATATGAACATGTCTCGAAAAAAGTGAATAATTGCTTAGCAATAGAAAAGCCATATAATGATTGATCATGATCACAATCGCTTGCATCCACACCGCGGCTCGGGGCCGAGCTTTCCTCCCTGGTCCCGTACTCCGTACACCGCTACCCCACATTTGCGGCAGCCTTTTCTACACGATACGCACGTAACCTTCGGACGCGTCTGAGTGTTCCGCATCATTCGGAAGTTGTTCGGACCCGTAACTCGCCCAAAACGAAACAAAAAACGACTCATCGAAACACCGACACTGTCACGGCTTAGAACAACTCCGAAGCTTGTTCATTTTGTAGTTCTTCAGATGTCCTCATCAAGGAAAGGAGATATTCTCCTAGAGTGGGCAACTCGGGCTAATCTACAACTCATAAACACACCAGGGTACACCTTCGATAATGGCAGACACAGATCATTAAATTAGATTTGACATTTGTATCAGACGGACTATCTTATCGAATAACCGACTAGAGGATCCACAAGGAGCAAGAAGCCCTGTCCGATCATTTCTACATAGCCTTATCCGTCAACCAGCTTCCCTCCAGCCTATTCTTCCTTAAAAACCACCTGTTCCAAACCCCTCTCGGCTTGGAATTGTAAAGCAGTACTTCAAAACCAGGGTAGGGGAGCCTCGTGCTCAACCCTCACCTGTGTCTTCGGGCACTGAGCCGGGGAGGGATGGAACTGATCCCCGTGCTCCGTGGTCCCCTGGGCCTCTTCTCGTCTTCTCGCTCATGACAGAGTCGAGATGTTGGATTCCGTCCATCCAGTCAGCGGCGGAGAAGTGCATGCGGGACACGATCGGAGGCGAGGGACAGTCGGCGACTGCGAGGTCTACCGTGTCCGGGAGACGGGACTCACATAGGAGGCAGGTGTCTGTCAGTGATTTCCCTATTCTCTGCATGTAGACCTGAAACTGGCCATGACCCGTCAGAGCCTGCGCGGCGAAGTACGTAAGCGGTCTCGGTGTTGGGCTCCCGTACCAGGCTTGTGAGTCCGGGATGAGGCTGCGGATTCACATACCCCGCGTGTCGCCATGAGGGGTTGACCCATGTGGCGGCCCAGTCGTGGAGGGTCGAATCCGTCGCCTGAGTCCAGGTGAGATCCCCATCCTTCTCGCGCTCGGGAAGGATGGGGATCTTACCTGGTGCGCTCGCCTGCGCGTAGGTCCCACGGGAACTGACGCAATAGCACCAGCAAGACGTCGGTACTAACCGTTTTGTAGGCTCTGCAAACGCGCATAGCCATGGTACGCTGGGTGGCACGCAGAGCCCGGTTACGTTGGATCCGTAGCGCTAGGTCGGCCCAGACCGGGGCCGCGTACAGGGCCGTGGATTCCGCTGCGGCTGCCAGCAGTCTGTGACGCGCATCTCCGCTTCCCCTTCCCTCGGCAGAATCCTTAAGAGATTGCGCGAGACCTGCGCTACCTTCTTAGCGAGATATAGATTCGATGTGCGCTTTCCTGTGCGGGACCCCCGTTGTGACCTTGTGCTTCTCTCCGTAGGCCAGCGTGCGCTCGCTTACGTAAGACGACACGATTTGAATGAGATATGGCGGAATCTGGCGATCTTCTAGAGCCCTCACAGTTATGCCTTAGTTTACTGACTTAAACGCGTTCTTAACGTTCAACAAAATAAGCAGAACATAGTTACGTGTCCTGCGCGACGCAGTTGCCTCTTGCCCTGCATGTTGGAGAATGTGTTCGATCGCGTCAAGGATGAAGCGGTCTGTCCAGGATCACGTATTCCACTAACTTTGCCGCCGTGTCGAGGAGGTAAATGGGTCTGTACGAGGGTAGACTCCCCGGGCCCGATGAGGTCTTAGGGATGGGTGCGAGGCGGGAGGCTTTCCATCTATCAGGAAAGCGCTCCTCGCGTAGAGGGCGTGTAGCCATGGGCGTGTAGCTATGTCCTTGGTGTGTTTTTTCGCCATCAATTTTACGACCTCCGGGGGCACTTCGTCGGGTCTGGGGGACTTTCAGGGGCCAAGACGCTCGGCTTCTTTTAGTATCTGTTGCTCTGAGAGCCTCTGCGGCGGCCTTGAGTTTCCTTAGGTCAAGGTCGACATTCTCGGCTACTACCTTGAGCTCGACTTTTGTTTTTTGGTCTTGCAGAGTTCCACTGCAGTTCTAAAGTGGCCGTCTAAGACCTCGACGACTCGGTCGTAAGTTGAGATAGCTTCTTCATCCTCGCCCACCCCGCGCTTAGCTACGTTGGGCTTGTCAGGAGATGTGTAGGCCGGGCGCTTGTGGTGCGGCACGGAACCTACATGCGATTGGTCCGTGGTTGCGCTTTCTGCCCCCGGTGCGTCCATCTCCACTGTTTCGCTTGCCTGCGTCTCTTCCCCGCTCAAGGGCACGCTCTCGCACAGTCGAAGCCCACGTCTGACCACACGTCATAGCGCACGCTCCGCGCACACACTCAAGTGCACGTCCGCGCACACGCCCACGTGACCGTTACCACGCACGTCAAGGAGCAGGTCCTCGCAAACGCTCGAGTCTCAAACCAACGCGCACACTAGAACGCACGTCCGTGTGCACTGCCCGTCAATGCGCACCAATGCACCCACGCGTCCACATGAACGTCCGCGCACGTAGCAACCGTGTCAACACTAAATCGATCGCACAGGGAATCCACCAGAGAAACACTACGCAAGCAAAGCCCCAAAAGTCTAGCAAGCAGGCATTGTCGGGAGCGGACGTCCGCTCAAAACTACGACCAGTGCGAGACTAAAAGGTGAGTACCTAATCTCAATAAATGCTCGGCGGTGGAAATCTCTGCACTTCTAGGGTAAGTTTGCCGAAAATCCAGCTCCCGTCCACATCGTTGTTTTTACTTGTTTTATTTTTCGGAGGTCTCGAAAAATGCATTATGCATAACCAGAGCTGGCAGCTGTCAGCTTTTAGTGTGGGACTCTCACCCAATAAAACCAGTCTTCCTCCGCACCTTAAGGTGCAGAATTGTCTGGCACTACTTCGACGCCATGAAGAAGGAGTTTCTTACTTCGACCTGCTCATGGATCTCTCGGTAGGCTTGTTCCGGAAACCCAGGGTGCGTCAAGACCCTGCAGAAGGCTGTGAAATTCGACTTTGTTCTAAACGTGCCTCTCCCTCATGAGAGTATCTAGGTAAGCTGCTTCCCTAGGGCCTAGGCAGCGGGGGACTGCATCATGTGAGCCATAATGTCGGAGTTGTGGCGGTCGTCAAGCGCAAACTCCGACGACTGGCGACACATTGTTAGAGCGCTACATTGAGCCACTGTATGGTCGATGTCGTCAGGCTGGCCCGACGCGCATAAGACGCATGTGTCTGCAGACGCATGTGTCTGCAGACGCCTGCAGACGCCTGCAGACAATCCTGACCATTTAGCGCTGGTACTGTCCGTGGCATCCCATTGCTGTAAGTCGGGTATAAGTGTGCGTGTTCAGCACTCGCGAGGGTCTCCGACGATGGGCGCAACCCACTCCCGCGCCCACGCAGTGAAGGTGGCCTTGCGGTCATGCGCCCAGGTTAAGCCTTGGTCGGTCCATTGTTCGCTTTGCTCCCTCGCGAGCATGTCCAGGGCAGCTGGCGGGCAAAAACGAGGAGCACGTCAGTGCTTACTGTACGGTACCCGCGGCACACTCATTGCCATGCCCCGCTGGGTCGCGCGGAGGGCCCAACGCTTGCAAGCCGCGCGGAGGGCCAGGTCTCCCCTGAACTCCACTGAAACGCCGTACATAGCTGTCGACTTAACCACAGAAACCAGCAAACGGCGTCTGGCCTGCGATGTCCCACCTTTCCTAGGGAGAACTCTGCGACGATTCTGAACTACCTTGACCCTCCGCCCACATCTTAAGATATCAGTCAATCGTGGAATCGTTAGACTGCCGAAAAGCGAAAGGCCTGCCACCGCCTACAACGAGTGTGCACGCACCGTAGAGCAAGGCACAGGCCAGAACTCTCCTCTCTATAGGGAAAATGCAGAGAAGCACGAGGAGCCCGACATAAAGCCATTAAGATTAGTCAACAAGACGACTGGAACTATTTATGTGAGGAGGTCGAAGAAAATCCCTGGGTCAAAGGGTACAAGAGCGTGCGTAACAAAATGCGCCACGCACAGCAGCCCCTACCAATAGAAATAGCCCGATCGACTATAATTGCGCTCTTTCCACAAAGACCTCCGCCGTAGCCTGTACATTTTGAAGGAACTTTAGACCTTACCTTCGAGTCCATCTCAATCCAAGAGATCAGAATCGTGGCCAAACGCATACGGCCAAAAACAGCACAGGGTTCAGATGTTGTATGTTGCAAGCAGTATGCCTACTCCTGAAAAACTATCCGAGGGTATTCAAACGCATACATGAATGATGTATGCGTTTGAATACCCTCGGTAAACGATTAGTTACAGAAGTAGCAGGCAACAAGACGCTGTCGGAAAATGCAGCAAAAGAAACAGCTAAAGCCTCAGGAGAGCTACGCAAAATCCTCCAACGGACCAGAGGAGCAACCGGCTCTCGGCGCCGTCTCTTAACATCAGTAATAAACAGCGTCACGTCATACGTTGCAACCTTATGAAAGGGCACGACTAGCAGCTCTATAACACACCGCATCCTCAACAAGACCCAAAGGCCTATGGCGTTCAACATAACACGAGCAAGGCGCATGGCTTTCACAGCAGCATACAGGCTCTCTCCAGACAAATTCCCTGGGATCTAATTGGCATCAAGAAACCCTTTAATTACCGGCCGGACGGAGGGAACACTAATCAGCAGAACGGATACCCTAAGCACATGGAACCAACAACGGGAAACAATTCAGCCGGGTCATCCATTGGACAAAACCAATACTCCATGATTTAAAAAATGGCACAGCCTTAAACACGGCTCGCTTATCTACCCACTCACGCAACTGCTAACGGGTCATGGTGGCTGCTTTCAGCAATACCTACACCGTATTGGTAAAACTAATACCCTATATGGCGTATGTGCAACTCAGAGGAAACTGACTACGTAAGGCACTGCTTTTTCGACACGAGCGAGACCTACTGTCCTGAAACTTACGACTGGAGAAACCCTGACATGCCAAGCTCGCGTAGAGACGCTCTTCATGGATCATGAATCCTGGATTATTATAGAAATATTTGCAGAAACTGTCTTCGCGGCGGAAACAACCGCCACACAAAGTCGTGCAGCCTAAATGGCAAGCAGAGTGGCCAGGTGAAGTACTGGACTGCCTTTCGCATTGCTTCATAGACTGAAGTTTTGACACCTATGACTAAACTACGATACGCGAATGTCTGCCTAGAATATACATGTTGTATACGCCTCCTACCACGGCGACAGATTCACATCGATCATCACTACGCGTAAAGGCAGTCTATAATGCTCGAGGATATAATGCTCGAGTATTATTTATCCCCGAGTGGACGCAAATCTAATTATGATGATTATTATTGAATGTATAATTTCTTGTCGTTGTTGTTTTGTATCGCTTTTTAGCACCAGAAATTAAAGGCAAATGTCATGCTCGAGCAACGCCAAATTTGTAATCCTATTCTCTTAGGTGCAGATAGTCAGGGCGAGGATCCTCTATGCAACCTCATACTTTGCGTGACACCATTTGGCCGGATACTCCATCGCACGGGCATCGCACAAAGCTTAAAACCGTGACTTAACGTTGCAACGTTGGCGAACGAACTGGATAAATTATCCCCCCGAGAAATAAGCCGTATTTACACACGACGACTGTCGATGAAAATCTGTCGCCGTGACGTGACCCGTTTACAACATGTGCTATATGTTCTGGTCGGTCGAACAGCTTTGCTGATAACACGACAACAGAAATTCCGGCAGTTGCGGCAGTCGCAATAATTGAGTTTAGCCAAATATCGAAAACAAATGTCGCCCAACGTGAAAAACAGAACTACTAATGATGACAACCACCCTTAATACAATCGATTGGTCATTGTCTCAGCGCACAGCCGGAGATCATTGTTGATCTCCGGCACTCTCCGAGCACAGCTGGTAACCAGCAGTAGCATACTATTTGCCGCAAGCCGCATCAGGTTTTGCAAAGACGGGCCAACACAGACCGTCCCGTAACGTTCCCGAACACCAAATGATCTCCCCACATCCCCTCAATTCGGCGACGTTTGGGCCGACCCCCAGCCAAGACTTAATGTCTACGGAACTGCTTTTCGCATTACTTCATAGACGGACCCCCATAAATACAAATGTGCAACAGTGGGGCTTCAACCCGCTCACCTATGTGTCTCTTCCGGTCGCGAGGCGCAGGCGAATGCACCACGCCACCGGGTTCGACAAGGGGTTTTATACTGCCATTAGCAAAATTTAAACCTTCATAAAGCTCGAAAGGCGCTGAAGCTTTTCGAGTTAAGGGTGCGCTATCCGTTAGATCGATCGCCGCTAGAAGGGCTATTCATTAGCTACATACAGGCTAAATTTCGCGCCAATCGGTGACGGCTTTTATTGTTTGAGTTTGGTTTAAAGAAGTAAAAAAAACGAGGTTCAACGATTTTAGAGCCAGATATAGAGGAGCAACGAATCTACAGAAAGTTCTGTGTTACAAGCCAAATTATATGCACTAAAAGGGTGGAAATGTTACGGATGGCTCATGGTGATCAAGCAGTATCCCGAAACACTGTGCAAACATGGTACCGTTGATTTTGCAACGCTCGTGAAGGATGAGGAAATACCACTGTTCGGGAAGACTGTCGACGTCAGTAACAGAAGAAAATGCTGAGAAAGTTCGTGATATCGTACTCAACAATCGCCGAATTACGATCAGGATGATAGCTGAGGAATTGGAGATGTGAATTATAAAGTGTGTTGCAAAAAATTAGCAACTCATGTTTTTTTGTGATAATTTCGGCTTGGTTTATTTGAATGGCTTGAAATTTTAAGCGCATGATGTACATGACGAAACATGAGTATAGTGTTGATTTCATTGCAATCTCATAAAAAAGTGTGAAAAAACAGTGTTGCAAAATATTAGCAACAATAGCGCCTTACAGCGTATTCGATTCTTAGCAGGGCTGTATGACTCATTTTAAACTACATATTTTATTCTAGAAACGGGTTTTTCGTCCCTTCTTCTGAATCAAATCGTAAACTCGGTCTTTCATGGAGTTAATGAGCTGTTGTAAGTACGAAAGTGGAATATTAGTCCATGCTTGCTGGACAGCTTTTTTGAGGTCCGACAAATGATTATATTGTCGACCATTTGCGTAAATCTGCTTTACCAAATGTTCCCAAAGATTTTCAATAGGATTCAGGTCTGGACTTAATGCCGGTCAGTCAGAAAGTGGCACTCCTTGTTCTTGAAAAAAGGCTATAGTGCTAGCCGAGGTATGAAACGTGGCGTTGTCTTGTTGAAAAACTGCGTCAGGTCCCCCAATTCTTCTGAAGTGGGCTTCTAACTGGGAACCGACAATGCGCTGGTACATGTCAGAATTGTTTCGGCCCACAATTCCGACTAGATCAGACTTCCCATTATATCCAAACGCGCCCCAATATTTCACAGAGCCACCACCGGCCACACGTTTCGAGAACCATTTAGGTTCCTTCCGTAAGTCGTGCCAATAGTACTGACAGCCGTCAGGGCCATCGAGATTAAATTTCTTTTCATCCGAGAAGACGATGTTTTTCCACTCGTTATCCCAAGTTTGGTATCTATGCGAAAATTCACGCCGTGCGACAATGTGCTTCGGTTGCAGTCGCGGCATAAGCTTCCTTTTCGCGTATCGTACGTTTTTGTCAGAACTTAACACTCGGTACACTGTGGATCGGTGCACTGGCACTCCCAAAGTAGTCCTGATCCTGGAAGAAGACATTTGGTCATGAGTAGCCAACTGTATGATCCTTCGCCGATCTCTAATTGTCAAAACTGGCTTACGCCCACTGTTAGATCTGCACCTTTGGTTCACTCCAGGGTGTAAGAACCTGCTGATGGTGCTCTTATGCCGTCCTAATCTGGTTGCTATAGCAGTTACTGTATGACCGAGCTCAGCATATGCCTCAATTCTTGTCTTTTCGTTATCCGAAAGATCCTTTGTACGACCCATGGTTTAAACATAAGATTCGTCGTTAGTTCGGAACAACGACTAAGCTGTAGAATATTTTGCAGCTATATAACGATTGATTTAGCTAGACAATATTCCTGACATTTGATCCCTGGGATCGAATATCAGCTGTAGTATCGACTATCCTTTAAAAACAAGAGCTGTGTTGTTAGCATGTTATTGTTGCTAATATTTTGCAACACTGTTTTTTCACACTTTTTTATTTTTTGTATGAACCGATTTTGAGATTGCAATGAAATCAACACTATACTCATGTTTCGTCATGTACATCATGCGCTTAAAATTTCAAGCCATTCAAATAAACCAAGCCGAAATTATCGCAAAAAAACATGAGTTGCTAATTTTTTGCAACACACTTTACATTAGTTGCAACAGCTTTGATTATGCGTAAGAGTTTTGTCCGATATTATATGCGTCAGAAGACTGGCAGCGAAGGTTGTTCCAAAAATGTTAAAGTTCCAGCAAATGAACTTCAGGAAATGTTAAAATTAAACATTCAGGCAAAATCAGACTATCCTAGATTGCTCTAGAAAGTGATTACGGGAGTCGAGTATGGGTAAATGATTACGATATCGAGAATAATGCCCAATTCTCCCAGTGGTGCTTCCACAGATAGTCAATCGAAGAAATTCAGACAGAGCAGAGCTTACACCAAGGTCCTTGAAGCGTTTTTCGACTGAGTTTTCCATTTGCATAGATAATTTTGTACAATTTTTTTCGAATGTTCCTGGTGTTTTTAAGATAAATCAGTCAGCGCAAGAGGCCTCTGGATAAGTAGCTCTTGTATCATCCATCCCAACAACGCACCGGCGCACGCATCGTTACTGTTTTCGGATTACTTGATGAGAAACGAACGGATTTGGCTCTTTGCGACTGTTTCCTGTTCACACGGATAAAAAATAAAACAAAACGTTTCGAGACTATAGAGTAGGTAGACAAAAATCGTGGGAGCAACACAGCTCGATTCCGAAAGACGCGTTTAAAAATGTTTTGAAAAGCGATGAAGAAGAGTGCATTGCAGCCACTTTTCGTTCCGCCATCGTATATGTGGTTCGGGTGAACGTAGTTGAAGCGAGCTGTGCCACTTTAAACAACCGTAATGTTTCCGCCCGAGCCCCGGGGTGTTCGGGCGGTCACTTAAAGCGCTTTATCGGTGGCGATGTTAACATAGTAGTACTTCCTTGAAAGCTGCGATCGAGATGGACACCAAGATACCGAACCGTGCTTGAGATACATGTCCTCCCCTGCTAGTGTTAGCTTAACATGGTGACAGTGTTTCCGGACTATGAGCAGAATGGCTTTACTCTCTAAAGGGGGCCATCTTCAGTCCGTCCTCGTCCATCGAGTCTGCGAACACTTTCAGCGCAGCGTTGGTTGTCTTATCGAGTTCGTTCGTCCTTTGCGCCTGTACCGTGAATGCCAGGTTGTCTGCATAGGCTACGGAAGGTGGAAGACGTCAGCGTCCGAGAGTAAAGGGCCGAAGGTCGATCCTTGCGGCACTTTGGCCGTCATCACAAACTTAATGCCATCGTTCTGCACCGATTGACCTTCCAAACATTCGGACACCAGTCAGACCGCGTAGGACCAGAAGGTGCCTCCCTTCACGTAAGTGTGTCGAGTATAGCCCTCCAAGGCAAGCTGTAAAAAGCGTTTTTGATACCGAGAAGGATCGGTATGTAGGGATCGCGAGTCGTCCTCGACAAAGTTTGGAGTAACTCTGTTTTCGAAACGACCCTGAGCACCGCTAAAAGCGCCGAGCGTCTTTCACAGCCTTGCTTTCATAATCGCCTCGATTTGAGCGATTATGCTCTTGGATCTTGGAACACGATAACCAAAACCATTGTGTTTGGTTATCGTGTTCAGGAGGCAGATCGGACGGTAAGAGCCATTTCTTTTCAAGATTAACACTAACTCAGCCTTTTTCTAGGTCGGCGATATCTTCCCCTCTTTCAAGATCTTTGTGCACGATTATCATTGCACAAGAATCTCCCTTCTTCAGAATTAAAAACTTCGTCGTTTTGTACAATTAGTACAAGTGTTCTGGAGATCGAATATGGGCTAGCTGTATTCGATCTCCAGAGCTTTTTCACACGACCGCAAGCATTGATTATGAAGCACTGACTATCAGACTATGAATTCTCGTACTTTTTCCTAGAATTACTGCTTTTATGTTTGCTGTCTTGAGCTGTGTCTTCTATCGAACACTTGTGGGCGGTCCGTAGCTAAAGGCAGGCAACAGCGCAGCTGTCATGGCATCAACGATTGAAGAACCGAGAGTCCGCTGTGCTTGCATTGTAGGCGTGTGTGCATTTCAATCGTCCAGTATATACAGCGCATACTCATCATCTCTTTGACATAGCTGAATGGACCTTCGGCGATCTTTAAAATCTAGGATCATCCACATTGAAGTAATTAGATAACCGTCATATTACCGAGCATGTGGCTTAGTGGCAAAGCCTTTGCCTTGCATTCGGGAGGACTGGGTTCGAGACCCAGACCGGCCACTCTTAAATTGGTTTGCATGGTTTCCAATTTAACCAAGGTACACGGGCAATAGCCTTACGGAAAATCTAAAAAAAATATATATTGATTGGTATTATATACTGTCTATCGCCTAACGAGTAAAGTAGTTAGATAACCGTCATATTGATCGGTATTATATACTGTCTATCGCCCAACGACGGTGCATAAATTACAGAAATCTTTATCGCTCATTCTTCGTGTCAGGCCAAAAAAAATGTACTCTCGAGTACGCTTCCAAACTCACTTTGCAAACACGTAGTGATTCGAGTGGGACAGTACTAGCTCCTCTATACGTAGAGATCTTGCATTCTCGGCGCCCTTGTACCCGAAACCACGGTGCACAACCAATTCGAAACGAAATTTCGAAAACGATTTAACGAGCTTCTTTCGGCAGCGATCTCTCTTGTTGAGCCAACCGTCACGCAAAGTGAATTGAAGTTGTTGACTTTCACGATCCGCTTCACATATTTGTCTGATTCTTTGGAGAATTGCACTCTTTTATTGGCGTCAGTTTTCTCACGTTCAGTATTTTCAACTACTACGTCCGAGACGCAAACTCATCAGGAGTGTCCATGTGGTCACGACTATTCGCCAATGTGTTTTGACTTCCAAGTTGTCTGTAAGGCTGATAATGTTTGCTGCAATTTTTTAATGGTGTCCTAAAGCGGTTTCTTGGTGCAGTTGCTAAAGGGTTTGTGGTTAGTTTTAATAACAACTTTTTGATGCGCATCTATGTTCTGTGTTCGAATTTCGAGAAGTTCGGAAGCGGGCGTCTTTGTCGATATCGTCGAAGTCACCGTCGTTCCTCAGATCGGGAGGAAATCAGCTGAGAAGTAACGTAATCGCTGTGTCCGATCAGAGTAACTTGGTATACCTTTCGATCGAGCCATGGCTGACAGTGCCAATGAATCGTCGCAAAGCCTGCTTGCCTTTATTGTTTTTTTTTTCCTATAGAAGTTTAGGAAATGCTTAATGCACACGCGTGGTGTGAGATTCAAAGCATGAGCACCTGCAGCCGCCACCGTACCAGGCCCTGAGGTCTGGTGTGAGTTCCTCGGTCCATTGCTCGTGCTCTGTCGGACCCCAATCGTTCTGCCAGGCAACCATGGTTGCGTTTCTAAGACCTATATAGTCTAGTGGTTCATCTGGGCACTTTTGCGCTCGCCAGCAGAATTCGCCCAGGGAAGAATTCTAGCGATGACAAGGACGGGATGGATTAAATCCGAATCGATTGAAACGCGCACTCGGTTATTTACTCTGTTGAATAAAATCTGAGTATTTTCTATAAACCTACCCTAGTTGAACTTGCGTCGACTGCGATCGGCCTCGAAGAGATTAGAATGCAACGGTTTCTGCGGTAGACCAAGTACACCAACGATTGATTGAGCCATTGTTCGACAAATCGACAACATTTAGTATGTACACAGTACAGATCCGTTGTATCACAAAGAACTTCTGATACCGTGTGTTAGTTGTGATCGGCCTGAAGATATTGCAGATGGCGTAGTATTATACATTCTGGCCGTAAGGACAACGCGACGAGTTGATGGTCAACAGCAGACTGGGGCGCCGGTCTGTATTGAGTATCAGTGTTAGCGGCCACTCTTGCTCTCTCTAGTTGGTACGCTCTCGTTCTTCATTATAGTTCCGCGCCAGTAAGACGCAGTACGACATGTTACTGTAAAGCATCTTCACAGTCAACTGCGTGTCACAATGCTTGATGTGGGGCCTTTCAACTTTGCGTTGCCATAGCCGCGATTCGTTGACAACAGGGATACATTTTGGCAATTTTCCTAAAATCCTCCAACGGGGAAATGTGACACAGGACTTCGGCAACTCAACTTGAATCTCTCGATGAAATTGACAATATACATTGTATTGGCTAGCCGGTAAGCTAGCCGGTCGTATTGATGCCTTCACGAGGTAGCTGACATCGAGAGCTCTTTACTTCGGATTCGCATACTAAGGCTATCATTTATATTTCCACTTGTGAGAGGAGATGAGGCAACTCCGAACAGATTGACAGAACAGACATTGAGTCACAAAAACAACGTCGTATCATCAACAAAAGTGCTCGACATGCGGACGTCCTCGTTTCGCATATTTAAAAAGATAAATGATAAATAATAAGAATTAAAAACAGTAAAGGTCCGAGCAGAAAACTCTGGATTGTGCCCATGTCTACGGATCTGCATCAAGACTGAACCGATCCAACTTTCAGAGTCTGAGCTCGTGAGGTTAGGTACGAGCGAAACCAATCAACTGTAGTCTATGAACACCCTTACAAATGGGGCATTTGTAGGAGCAAATGAAAACCGCTGCAACGTTTCGAAAGACTCCTCCGAGGCATATTCGATTCTACTGAGTGCATCGCACATTGCTGGAAGCTAAATTGATGAGACAACAGAACGTTCATGGACTACATATGATGCTCAAAGATTGACAAACCAATTTTTTTTAATTGTTTGGACATATACTCAACCAGACGTAGGGCACGGTAGCTGGTGGTTAATGTTTGTGTGCGACAATCATTACCACGGCACTTAGTCGTATCGCTAAGGAAACAGAGGCATACGTTCTAATTAGTACATGTTCGACACTGAGAGCAGGGGTGCATTACGACTAAGAAAAAATTGTATTTCACCTTCGTGCCTCTCGCGTCCACGGAACTATAAAATGAGATCCATTTGAAAAGCCACTTGCTATTTCGTTGACAGAAACGAAGATAGGTAAGTTTATGCTGTTATCGCTACGTGAACTATGAACATTCTACAGTTGGTGCTCTGCGTACCGTAGCTAATTTTGATTAGTCGCATTGTAGAGGTGACCCTTTACACATCGTAAGCAACCTATAGAGACGATTGTGGTGTTGGCCACCTATGGCCGTTACGCAGTTTATCACTGAACTTGCAGTAGTTTTAGGTATTTTATTTATGCTGATATGCTTGTATGAATGTTCATGTTGGCTTACCCACGGAGAGATAGTGTGAAGCCACTGTGAAACTAGTGTACTTTTTTTCCACGTTTAACAATGTTCTCACCATACCAAATATTTTTGTGTGTTATACGCGTTATTATTCAACATTTATAATTTAATAGTAGTGTTGCGTGGATGTGTGATTAATTCGCTACATAAGAGCTTATGAAGAGCGCTGCGTTTGCTGATTATTATATACATATAAATATATGTAAAATTTGTTTATTCTTTTCTGGACCACTCTCATTATATTGCTCGCGCCTGCATATTGTTCGCTGTGGCAAACCTATTCTTATTGTTAAGTATATATATATATATATATATATATATAAAGAAGCGCGCCTGCATGTTGTTCGTTGTGAAAAGCCTATTCTTATTTCCAAGTATATATATATATATATATATATATATATATATATATATATATATATATAAGAAGCAGAAGTTTATCATTTAAAAATTAATTTTAGTTGTTTCAAATCGTGAAATGTTTTCTCCTTTGGCTAAGTAAATGTGATTTCCTTGTGTTGTTGTTGTTGTTGTTGGTAAACACTGCGAAGAAGCCCAACGAAAGTAGCAGCGATAGTTCTATTGTCGTTGTTGCTGTCGCTTCACCCACGCCTTCAAGATGATGGCCGGACAAGGTCAGATGATGATGATGGACCCGTACCAGCCGGTCGTTCTGTCGTTCATGGGCGGCGGAGGCTACCAACAAGCGCCGGCGCCCCCGCCTCCCATGGCTCAGCCCGTCATTCTGTCGGTGATGAACTACGGCGGCGGACAGCCCGTCGTGCTTTCGCTGATGGGCGGCGGCCAGCCGCAGATGATGGGCGGCGGTCAGCCGCAGATGATGGGCGGCGGCCAGCCCGTCGTGCTGTCGATGATGGGCGGCCAAGGCTACGGTCCGCCCATGCAGCCCACCATGTCGATGATGGCCGCCCAACAGCCGCAGATGATGGCCGCCCCACCGCCGCAGATGATGGGGCCGCCGCGGGCCGCCCCGCCACCGCCCCCTGGCCAGCCGCCGATGGGCGCTAGGCCGCAGATGCCGCCCCCGCCCATGGCCGGAAAGGCTGGACCGCAGATGCCGCCTCCGATGGCCGGCCGAGGTATGCCGCCGCAGTCGGCTCCACAACAGCAGCCGCCGATGCGACGTTAAGTGGGGAGCGAGCGAGCGAGCGAGCGAGCGAACGAGCGAGCAGCGTCGGGGGGCAGCGGTGGCAGATGGTGTCAATGGATGGATGGATTGATTGATGGAAAGATGGACGGATGGATGGGATGGATGGATTAATTGATGAATGGATCGATTGATGGATGAATGGATGGATGGATTGATGAATTGATCGATTGATGCGATTTGTGCGACGACTGTACGCGCCCGACTGACTTTTCAGAAGCTTTTGTTGGAGAAGGCAGCGCCTCGCAAGCATACATTCCGACGCGCGCACACAAACAAACAAACAAACAACAAACCAAACAAGACAAGCACGTTGTTACACATATGTGTGGGAGAGACGGAAAGCGAGTGAAATTCACGCAAATAAAATAGCTAACCACTGCAGCGGAGACTTTTTTGCGGGGGCTAGGTATGCAAGCGGAGGAAGAAAGCCGACAAGAAAACCATCGTCCACGACTTCAAACGTTTCGGCACGGCACGAATCTGCATTTGTAAATAATTCAATGTACTCGTAGGTTTCTGTATAGACGTAGGTCAGGTATGTTTAGCGGCTATAGACATTGACATCCAGCGTGCGTTAGTGCCGCAGCTGCGCTCCCAACTTGCCCAAGCCATCTCATATGGAGGTGTGTCAGAACGTTTACGTAAGGGCTGCTACCAGTGAGCTATAAGAAATGAAAAAAGAAAGAATACGTGAGTCTCACAGTAAACGCGTATCGTATAATTCGGCAGTCTGAAAGCAAAGGCCTATTATAAGTGTTTTTATTGAAAAATGCGAAAATAATACGCAAAATTGCTTACGCGCTGGACGGCTACGATCGTGACTTTACACACTCACTAAGCTACGTAGTAACTTTTAAAAGGGCACGTAGCAACTGTTATCTCACGGCTCCTAGGTAAGGCCATCACTCTGATCCAAACAAATCCCTGCTCAAAGTCCGATATTGCACTCTCCACAATATCCACGTAGACACTCGTCAGTTTCATCACAATTTTCCTTCAAGCATATGAGGTGATAGTAACCATGCCATGTTCTTCGGCATGTCATAGATCTGTTTCTCTGTGATGACAATTCGATCTATCATTGCAAAGAGCAGGCCCCTCGACATAGTAGCCTTTTACAAATGCCATGTTTCTTAAAATTCTCTGTGGGTTTTTGAGGTTTATGTATTAAACGGTATCCTGTTCAGTACAAAATTTTCTACGAATATGGGTTAGCGGATTTTTTTCTAAAAATGTTTATGTGTTATTTTTACTTTTATTTAAGTAGCGTCTTCCACTAAAATCATGACCGCGGTAGTTTTGTGGCGCATTTCTTCTATAGGTCTGCTGAATGACGGCCGGGGGTTAGTGTTTTCCCTAGGTAGCAAAAGTGATTGATGAGTGTAATATTTAGTTAATATATGCCCCATAATACTGCACCGATCTTCTGCAGCGTACGATCCGCCCCGACTAAATCGTGGTACTTTTAGCTTTTGCGTGGCACCAATTTGAGGCTTGGCGCTGATTGAAGAACTGGAGCTGATTTTCTGTCTTTGCGAGAACTACTAAATCGTCGGCATAAAATGCGTGTGTGCTTTTAAATTTCTGAGGGCGTCCGAGCCAGCCATATACAGTATGAAGAAGAACGGGCTTGCAGAGACACCCTGAACGAGTTCAGTTCTCCGTGCTATTGGTCTATTGACATATTGAGCCCCGCTCTTAATAGTAATTACTACTATTCGCAGTATATTTCAAATTATGTATAGTTCCCTCTATAGAAAATCGTTGAAGTGCTTAAAGGAGTTTGACTCATTCTAACGCAGTAACGCAGCAGTTAAATGCAAATTGAAAATTGATAAAAGCGACATGTGCCACCTCGTTTTGATTTTAGCGGCTCATTACGTGCTCTATAAGAGAGAGGCAACGACGTCAGTCTTATATCGTCCCGCTAAGAATTGATGTTGTTCGCTTGATAAATCTGGGCCTACGAAGTTGTATAAGCATTCTACAACAAGTGCAGTTACATTTTTATAAACGACGCAATTTAACTTGTTCGCTTGATAAATCTGGGCCTACGAAGTTGTATAAGCATTCTACAACAAGTGCAATTAAGTTTTTATAAACGACGCAATTTAACGCAATTCGCGAGGTAGTTGGTTGGGTCGGTTGCCTCAGCCTTGTTTTTGTAAATTGGCTGCTGGAAACTTTTCTTTATTCTTCCGGTATTTTACCGCTGCGTAGGTATGCGTTGCACAGTTTGACTAATGCCGGGCTTAAAATATGTATATTTGTTTTATTATGTTCATACGCAATTTCGTTGGGCTCGCGGATTTACCATGTTTTAGGATTTGATTACCTCGGTGACTTTTCTCCTTTAAATACGCGGTAATTGTAGGTATTCACCCTCGGAGGTAGTATGAAGTCACTACAGGTATAGACGAAGATGAAATATCCATCCGTCTCTTGGAGTGGGGTCGACCAGCCTTTTTGGGAAAAGTGTGAGCGGGTATTCAATGTCTCGGATAAGGCCGCCAAGGTGGGATTGTCTTTCCTGCAGCGTCCAGCATCCGTGTTGCCTTTACCAACGGCTGGGCCCTAGGGCAGGACCAGCCAATGCGACAGGCATCCCCAGTCCACTTAAGGATTTGGTAAGCAGAGCTTGCAAGCCTGCGACGGGTGAAAGGCGCACGTTGATTAGGATCTCCAATGTCTTTAAAGTTGCTTCGTTAAAGACTCGAAGGCCCTAGGTCAAGTCGAAACAATTCATCATTATCACATTTTTTACTCATATTCAGTATGCGTATAGCGTTGTTACTGATTCTGCTGTCAGCTGCGCTCGAAAGAGTCATTTGAGGATCTCTTCGTAAGGACTAAGAAGGCAGACTCATAATACTTTGTACAAGCTTGAGAGCACAGTTTACGCACTCTGTATACTCCTCGTGGAAGTTATTATTCGAACAGACCAGGTGACTATAGCCATAAGAGCGTACTTCGCAGGATCATTTCTGTAGTCGCCAGACACGAACTTAGTTTCAACTGCCGTTTTTCTTCTGTCTGCATATTTCTTCAGTTTGCTTTATTTTTCGTCCATTGGCACTCGCTCATCCTCATTGTTTTATTCAGTGTTTCCGCTGCCACTGCATCCAGTTTCTTCCTCATTCAGCCGCCAGAACGTAGTGAGATGCTTGCTCTTCATCATCCCATGATGCGCATCCTCCGCCGCCTCCAGACATTCATCTTCCGTCCAGCAATCCCAGCGATGGTGCTCCTCCATGATGATCGCCTGTACATTCTGCTGCGTTAGTACAGTTCCGGTCGAAATGGCCAAACTTGCCACACTTTCGGCATTTCACTCGCTTTGCCAGGCACATTTCGGCCCCCCAAAATGGAGATGTCGAATTTGCAGCGTCGATACCGCAAACATGTCAGCGAAAGAGTTCATGTCGAAGATCGACCAGCTACCGTTCGACAACAATTTCATAAAGTTCTGCATTCACCTGACGACTAGGATTCACGCACTAGAGAGACAGGTGAGGGTTCTCGAGGCTCGTCCACAATCCACGACCGATGATGCGGCGCCGAGCGACCCTCATTCTCAGTCGACCCAGTTGGACACAGGAAGTGGCAGCCAGACTCCAAAGCGTCAACACACCAAATCCGTGCTCGTGATTGGCGACAAGAATCTCAAGTTATCATGCACGCAGGCTACAAGGACTGCATGGAATTCAAAACGGGTAGTTTTCTAAGCAACATCAAAACCCTCGGTCTTGCTCTGAAGAAGGACCGTCCAAACTGCTTCTTATCCGTCATCACTGTCCCACCGTTTTATCAGGAATGCAAGACGGCGAACGACTCCCTCATCGCGAACCAGGAACAGTGGAACCTCGACGTAATCAATATGACTCACTCCCACCGTCAGATTGTACATAAAGGCATGTACATGTACAGCGGCTGTGAGGACGTCAAGGTGGCGGTGGCCACGGCGATCGCTAGGGAAGCTGCCGCTTTTTTGGGTGTTAAATTGGCGAAAAGGAAGCCGCCGAATGCGCTCTCGGGCACCGACGAACAGACCAGTGTCCGAACGCAGAGGAAGGAAAAGACAGCGGTTCCGGTCGGACAGGGCGGCAGACGGCCGCAGATCGCCTCTCTGTTGGACCTCCTATCGGAGTGTCGAGCTCCGGGTAAACAGCCTCCGAGGCAGCAGAGGCAGAAACAGAAAGGGCAGCCGAGGGTACGCGAAGCACGCGTCGAGCCTCCGGTGGCGAGGGAACCGTCCAGACGGCCCGCGAAACCGACTCTCGCGGATATCATCAAGGAGACGCTCCTGGCGAGCTCGCAAGTTCCCCATCCCCGCTCACGGTTCCGCCCGCGGAACTAACCGTAGTTCTCTAAAACTGCGAAGCCATCGAGTCGTCCGTGCAAATGCTTCCAGAAGCAGCATACGACGACGTAGATGTTTTAGTCTTAGTGGAAACATGGGCCACGAAGCCCGTGGAAATCCCCAATTTCTACTCTGTTTGTTGTAACGCCTCTCGGACGCACAAAGTGGGTCGCCCAAAAGGCGGCGTCTCAATCCTGTACAACCAAAAACTAGGAAAGATGAAGATCCTACTGGCCGAAGAAAATTGTATTGTGATTGAAGGAGAACTCATCAACGTTGTCGCAATGTATATACAACCGCCGAGCAGTGAAGGACAGATCGAGCTTGAGGAGAAGTTCATCCGCTGCCTTCACTTGGTCTGCGACAAGGGCAACACTGTACTTGCAGGAGATTTTAACGTCCGCTACGACAAAGCGGATGAGAGAAGAACTATCAGCTTCGTGGACACGCTCACTACGGCAAGAAGCCAGCCACCTTCACGGCGACTGAACATCGCGAAGGTCCTCGATGTTGCGACCACCGTAGCTCCGATTGGACCCAATGACGATCTCTCTGTCTACAGAGAACGACTCACCGCAAGTCTGAGAGAATGCGCTGAGCTGTTTTTTTCGAAGAGCCGGCCGACCCTGGTGGACACCGGCGTGTTCAGAGATGAAACGCAGACAGATCCAGGTGAAGATTCTGTGCGAGTTGCAACCTTACATGAGGTTTCTTCTGACCAGCGCGAAGGCTGCCTACCGCTCCACTCTGAGGTCAGCCAAGACGAAATTCCTGTCAAAGAGAGAACTGAAGCTCGTGCTGGAGGCCGAGAAACATCCGTATGTCTGGTTTCGAGGATCAACAGCGAGGAGAACGGCGTGCCCCGTACAGCAGGAAACCCTCCAGAATCACTTTAAGAATATCCTCGCCGCGAAGGAGAGTGGCCGGATTGGATGCAAGAGTGGAGATCACGACTTCAGGCAGACTTCACAATCGCCGAGGTCTTCGAGGCAGCAATCCACCTCCCCCGCGGAAAAGCGTGTGGAATGGACGAGGTCTACAACGAATTTATCAGCGGCGCGACGGAACTCCTGCCCCTCTGGACCGCCCTATTCGACGAGTATCTAAGAAGAGGGGAGATCCCGAAGAACTGGCGGGATTGTCTCCTGATTCTCATCCCGAAAGGGAAAGGCTGCCCGTCTGACCCGAAGTCCTGGCGGGGAATCGCCAAAAAGTCGTGCGTTTATAAATTTCTGTCAACTCTCCTCGCATGCCGACTTACCCCGTTCCTCGAGGCCTGCAACGTAATCCCTGACGAGCAACATGGTTTTAGAGCTGAAAGATCTACGCAAACAGCTTACAGAATACTCAAAGACAAGGCCGAGAGAGTTCTTAGGAAATCCCGCCAGCCACTCTAGCACTCTTCGTCGACTTCAAGAGCGCATTTGACACCGGCTCAAGATTAATCGTTATCGAGAAGCTAGCCTCAAGTGGTGTCCCGATGAAGATCCTCGGCCTTATCGGTGCTATCTTACAGAAGAACGCGATTCTAATCGATCATGGCGTGGCTATTAGGGAGCCAATCGAGCAAACCATAGGCTTTGCCCAGGGTGATAATCTCTCACCCTTGCTATTTTCCGTCCTCTCAACGACTTGCCGTCGTTCCTATCAACGAAACACCCCCTTGTGGAGACGCTTCTGTACGCCGACGACGTATGCGCCTACAGTACCAGCTGTTTTCATTTGTCTCAAGCGGCAAGAACGCTGGAGAAGCCTCCTGACGGGAGAAAAGCGATTTGTGGAAGAGATCCAACAAAAGTTCAAGCTTGAGGAGACGACGGCATTTGTGAACTTCATGAACAGGAAAAGGGAGGAGATCAGCGACGTGAGCCCACAGTTCTTCACTTCGCCAGCACTGACAGACGACACATGGAAGAATCCGGATCGGGCGAACAGGCACGTGGTGGTCAAATTCTCGACCCACGGCTATCATCATGTGGTCTGTCGAACGGAGTCGTTTCACGACCCAGTCGAGTCGTGTATCTGTAAATATTGCGAAGGCCCTTGTGATCTGTACCATGCCCAAACTTGTACATACCCACAGTCTCTGAATCACCTCGAGAAACTTAAGAGTAAGCTGGGGGGACTTTCTTGATTAACCGGAGTACTTCCTTGTCGCCGGCCTTGGTCCGCTTCGTTCCGCCGGCCTTGGTCCGCTTCGTTCCGCCGGCTTTGGTCCGCTTCGTTCCGCCGGCCTTAATCCGCTTCGTTCCGCCGGCCTTCTTGCATCTGGTTCATCTACTTTTGTTGTCCTGCGATTCAACCTGGCTTCCGTGGCCCGCCTCCCCATGTGTAACGCGGCCGTTCGACTCTCCCGTACTTGTGGCTTTTTCATCCGCACAGCTGGCATCCACCTGCTCCGTGTTCTCGCCTTGCCACCAGCCTTGGCTCGCTTTTTTCCGCCGCCTTCCTGCTTTTCGCACTTCGTTCGTCTACGCGTTTCCTCCTGCGATCCATCTGGCTTCCGTGAAGCGTCTTCCCCTAGGATCATGATCCTAGTGGAGCACCTCTTCTCATGTAGCACCGCCGTCCGATCCTGTTCGACTCACAAGGCCTCTTCGAGAACATTTACTCCTTCCTACCTGTGGTCTTGTTGCCCCAGATTGGTCCCAGCTAGTTCCTTAACGCCGGCTCCGATCGTCAAACTCGCACCTCATCAGCAGTCGTTGTAGCGCCGCTGCATACTCCTCATTGTCCTCATCGGAAGAATTCGTCGCGAGCAACGGCCGATTGCTTGTGTTCCTTCAGCATCTCAGCATCCTGACATAGTCGCATCAGTCAGCATCCTGACGTAGTCGCCTCGCCGGCTCTGTGCTTGGTGCCATTCCGCCCATGGTGTTGTTGGCCGGCGCATGAAGGGCAGAAATGGAGGTGGAAGCGGCGGACCTGGTGGTGGTTCTGTGGGCATTGTTGCACTGCCTTTTCCTTTCCTTTCCTTTTTTCCTGATCCTGTCGGCTGCGCCAGTCGTAGTGTCTGCCATCCCCACGACAGATTGGCGACCGTAAGGAGTTCGTCAGTCTCTCAAACAACACACGTCCTCTGCCTGCTTCGCGCCAACTACAACTGATTCATTTCTTTTCATGCCTCCTTATATATGTATAACAGATTGCCCGCGTATCCAACGACTTCCCGCGTCCTCGGTACTGGGGTGGCAGCATCTTTTATTTGGCACTACGTTTTAACTTGCTACCACCAACCGACGCTGTCTAAGCCGGCGTTGGTTAACGGCCACTTCTATCCTACAGCCCAAAACCTCTAAAGAACCAGCAGGCATCTTAACAGGCAGAGCAGACATTTCACTAGAGCTGGGCGATTTCTTTCCGGACGACGACAACAGCAGCGCTACTCACAGGAGAAGCAAATTCAACAGCAGCAGTATAATCCGGCATATAAATAATAGAAGTTGAAGTGTTTCTTGTGGAAATTATAGAACATGTCCTTGGGTATGGATGGGAAGGCACGCTGTGAGTGACTCGCTCTGACTGAAAGACAATTTTGGCGTGGCAGCTAGTACGGGTATATCTTTTCCGGCCTACCAAAGGGCAGTTTGAGCAAACCATTTTTGTTGTCGAGAATGAGTGCTAATATCGACAAAAAGTTGAAAGAAAGGTCAGAAAAACTAAGGACTACTAATGCGATGCTAATAGCTTGGTAATTGGAGTGTCATTTTATTGTATAATGAATCTGCATTTCCTCTGTCTAAAGCTGAGCGGGCATGTATATATACACAGTGTAATACACTTTTCCTATTCAATCAATGAATACTCTGCAAATATTTAGTCTTGGGCCAATACAGTGTATGTATACAAATAAATCTACCCACAATTGTACTGTGGCAACGAGAACTGTTCGAAGCGATGATTTAACTTGGAAACTGACATTATGTGCTTTCCAGAAACTAATGGCCCTGTGTGAGTTTTTCTACTCGAAGTAACCAAGAGTAAACCAGGTTTTAGCAGAATAAAGCGCAAATGTGTAACGAAAACAGGGCCCCGTTTTATGGCTGCTACAAGATAAAAGGATGTATGTATGGCAATTCATAGGTTTTAGCAGTTCTCAGAAGCAATGAGCATGTGCAGAGGGCAAAACCAATATCCATTCTTCAGGCGGCATCACTCAAGCGGCAAACATACATTTTCCTACCCTGGGAAGCACTCCTGTGACTCTGGCGTGATCCTTAAAGCCTGCTGCAAGACCGAGAAACGTATGATTAAGTGGGTGACGCTGCAAACTGACGACTTAAGTTACTCACTATCCCGTGTTATGATTAAACTAGACGTGCCTAAATGCACTTCGCATAAACCTTCCAACAAATAAAGCCAGATTTTGTAACGAACTTGACACTGCAGCACACGATCATATAGTTCAATCTGTAGAGCCACGTGCCAGAAGTCCTTAATTAGGCTTAATGTGGAGGACCACGTGCCAGAAGAAGAATAAAAATCCATGGGTACATAGGGCACCCCGGCTTGCCGAAATGAATTTTTTTTCACTAGAGGTTCTAAGATGATGATACGATAGGTTTGGATACGGGAAGTACGCTATATACAACTTTCAGAGGTTAAACGGAAAGAAAGGTGGTGAAACCTATTCTAAAGCTTCTGTTTAAACGCCGTTCACGATCCGCTCGGGGCGCTTCGATGAGCACACACCGGGGCAAACCCGTAGAGCTAGTCAAAGAGTCTCGTACCCGGTCTAAAGGAACGGTGTGCCCGTTTTTTCGGAGGAATACCGCACACCTTTACAGCTTCTGACAGGACACGACCAGTTCCAGGCGTATATGACCCGAACTGACAAGGCGACGCGTGACACGTGCATTCTGTGCGACGCGAGGAAGACGAGCAATGTCTCGTACATGGTCAGAGCAATGGCCAGCGTTAGACTATCGGCAGAGATCGGCCAGTCCGAGGCCGATAACCGCGAGCAGTTTTCACGCATATGCTCATATTGGCCGAAGGATGAAGGAAGAGCAAGGATTGCTTGGACGAAACAATGTTATGTTAACGACACGCCTCAAAGCGTCCAAGAGAACTAAATTCAAGGCCAGGCCCAGTCGAGAGAAGGGGAGGGGACCTAGGGAGCCGGCAGACACAAATCGAGACGAGGACCACAAGCTGAAGGGTGGAAGGAGCATTTAGGCCTTTATGGCGGATCTCGACGCATTTCGTCGGTTCGGAGCTGCTCGGGCTAGAAGGCGCACAGAGTGCTGAAAAAATGAGACTGTTCCTCTGGGCGCCGAAATGCCTAGCACTTACGGGCCTGGGAAATCAAAAACTTAGGTTCGTCTCTGCCTAAAGCTGATGCTGCTAGTCTCCAAACATACAACGTGTGTTTAGAGGACAGATTAAAACTAATGGGGATTCAACTTTTTGTTATTGTAAAAGCTATATATATATATAGATATTTCATCTATATGAACGCGACTGCTAGAACAGTCATCGTCAGCAACGGAAGCATAACATGTTCATAAAGGCAAAAAGGCTTCAATTGCCATGTCTGTGCAACTGTTTTAGAGAAAATTTGATTGTATAGTAAAACGCTGAAATCAAATGAGCCTATTTGAACTAGCCTCCGCCAAGATGACGTTCGGTAAACGACGCTAGAAAGTAGATTAATTAAAATTAGGCATTTTAGAACATAAATGAAGCAAACGACAGTTCTTGTTGTTAGCATGGGAGTGCTACTGACACTTTGCGAGCGCTAAGAGCTTAAGCGATTGGGCTTTTGATCGAGAGAGGCGTACCGATCTCACACTGACTAAAACGTACGTGAAGTTTCTCTGGAAAGGTTTCACCAAAAATAACCCAATAACGAAGCTTTTCATTTCCGTGCGTGTTTTTTTGGTCGACCGAACGCCATGTCCAAACTCTGCGGAAAAGCGCCAAAACGAAAAAGGGATTCTGTCGGCGCTTACCTGTCTGAAAGCTCATCAAATAGTGAGAGAAAAAATAGGGTTACAACGCTATGGTAAGAGTTAGCGTTCTTATGATGGTGATGATGATGCTAATAGTGCATACCTACTACATACCAAAGCTGAAGACGTGACCTTTTAACGGACGTTATCTTATTAGGCTGAACTTGAAGATGTTTAATCTCTCAAACTGTGAAGTGTGATTACCACTGCTTGAAAGCTGACACATCCGCGGCCTGTTTACACGTTTCTGTCGGCCACGCGGCCTACCACCAACATTTCCCTTCAGGGTTGACGTTTAAATATGCTTGGCTTCCGTGAACTTTCAAATCTTGCTGGCTCGGTCAACTGATATTAGATCACATGCAGGCGTGTTGCTGGCAGGTTTTATTGATTCATTCATTGTTGAGTGAGTCACTAGGCAGGCAAATAATTACGTGTTGTATTTCAAGTTTGACATTGAAACCGAAAATTGTGCTCCGTCATGATGGCAGACTATTTTGAGCATTTGCTCTTAAAAACGTAGCATCAAAAGTTATGTTTTTTTAATAGGAACGTTGTGCCCGTTCCTATGAAAAAAACGGCTTAAAGCCTAAAAAAGCTTAAAGGAAAAAGTGCACACACTCGTTTTCCTTTAAGCTACCATATTCGCGTTTTCGCGAGGTAAAATGACACTCCAATTACCAAAACAAAGAGTCACCTGTTATTCTGTCTCGACTTGTGGACGCTTTCCAACCATAAGCATAAGAGTAGGCTCAGGCTGTTCCGTCCTGGAGTGTCTTTCGTTTAATATTGCACTCGATACGTCAGCCCATCGTCGACGGTGTTATACGTTCGTGCGCTCAGACACCTGTTTGTCATACAATTCTCTCTCTCCACCCAGAAATATCCTTATTTGCTATATAGCAACCGAAATCACGCTGTATGATCTCAACGTCCAAGTCCTACAGCCAATCTTAACTAGAGCTAGAGTTTCTAATGTACATGTTCCCACAATTTGCTTCGTTTTCGTCGTTCACACAAGTTAGCGGGTGTCTGGTTAGATAAGAAACGCGCACGACTTGACACGGTAAAGGGCACTGATAATCTGCATTCTATCGTAACTGCTCTTGCACAGAGGAGCCGTACCAGAATTATTCTCTCGGCTTGTTGGAAAGTAGGAAACAGGAGCGACTAGACATTGTTGACCCACTAGTTGACCCCATCCTTATAGGCTAACATATCGGTGATCTGACTCGGCTTCAGAGGGCCAACATTGCCCCACCACCTTTTGGCGTCCGACCGAAGGGTCTAATTAGCCACCCCTTAGTGGCACCCCCATCTGTTGTAGAGAAGGTGAACAACCTTTTTGCGCCTGGGGCATATCTGAATAATCCTATCAACGTGATCTTCCGACCTTATACTGCACGTACCCTTAGCATTTATTGGCATGCCGGCTCCATTACCTTTAATTATAATAAAGGTGCTTTCTATTCTAGTTGATATATATATATATATATATATATATATATATATATATATGGCCAAGTGTTGGTAATTACAATTTTTTTCCAAGATGTAAAATACAATATAATATTACGTTTATTGAAGAAGGGGGTATTACAATAAATTATCGTTATATTTTTCAGTGTCGATTTCTTGTCTTTACGACATATTTAGAGATGTTCATTGAGTGTTTCTGGGCATACCAATAATAAATTGTTAACCATCTTTGTTTGTACAGTTCAGATGCAGTACTTGTTCGAGGCATTGTCATCACAATGGTCATCGTAGTTGCCTTAGCCATTTACAACTTAACGAGCTGGTCAAACGCGATGAGCACCAGACTTTCGGCTCCGAAGCCGCTCGTAAGTCCTACCATACTGCCGTGCGACTTTCCGATGTTAATCAAGAATACGGAAAACGTCATGCAAATCAAAAGCGATCTCACGCCGCTAAAAATAAAGACGCCTGGGCGATCTACAGTACACTTTGTGGTAATGTCAACTTAGCAACTTACGAAAGTCGTGCTCGTGGTTGTGAGCATTTTTTCGCGCATCCTATATAAATACGTGCAAAATGACACATTCAGCTTAGTAGCATGTCATTGCTTTCTTACCTCTAGAGAGAATGCTAGCTTAATATTTGTTTTGTAAGGCACACGGAAAGCAGTTCACGTGACTAAGGTATATTTATCTATGCGTGTGGTATAAAGCTGTCTTCTTGTGCTCTAACATATATATATATATATATATATATATATATATATATATATATATATATATATGTATATATATATAGCCAAGTCAAAAGCACCTTTATTTGAGGGTCATATATGCCTAAGTATACATTGTTTTTAACAAAATATTTAACCTCTGAATATAATTAGAACATACATCAGCTCTGTCGAGTTCGCAGACTTCGTGGAACTCTCCACGAGAATGTGTTGTTCACCTTCACTGAGCGCGCAACTTCCAGTGATCTAACATTCACACCACTTCGCAGTCCATTATTTATATGTTTAAACATGGTCTGGTCAATCCCGAGACAACACAATTTTTTATACTGCGATAAATCACCTCGTTCGTGTATTGTACGTATTGGCACAAGAGATACGCTCACGAGGAGCATTACATCTGTTTGATATCAGTCTGATCAATTTGGCCTGTATCCTCTCAATGGCATTTATATATTTTGCAATATAAGGAGCCGAAACCTGGCTGCAATCACACCAAGATTGTAACCCCTAAATTATACTTCTCTCAACATATTACTGCCACCGTCACTTCTGCTTCACAACTATTTAATGCCATATTTAAATGCTTCGTTTTAAAGAATCCTGATTTCTATGTGACTTTGTGCAGAAGTCTAGTCATACCTAAATATCTCTACTGCAACCAGGTTTAGGACGTTCCTCAGTGTTCGTCTCAGATCTGACCCCTGGGGGACCCCCGTCGTTACACTGTCTGATGTCCCGCCAGCATGGAGGCGCCGGTCGCTAAGAACGATAGGATCTTACGGAGATAGGGAGAAATCCTGCGCGTCTAAAGTGCCCTCACTACCGGTTTTCAATTAGCTGTATTAAAAGTATTTTTTTTTCGAGTAGAATAAAGAATAGAAAATAAGTATGAAGGCTCTCCTCCCTGGTCAAGGGTAAAACCATCGAATTGTATCCATCGTCAACGGTCCCTGTCTGCATCTGTATTCGTCTCGGATAGTGCCTGTGTTTCGCGGCAATTTCGTCACGAAGTTGGGCCATTATGATGTTTTCCACCAGTTTGCCATGTGTGTCAAGCAGACCGATTGAACGGAACGTCTTTTGTTCCGCACTTGTCTCGGGATCAAATATTAGAGTCAACTCGGCTTGTTTCCACCGAAGAGAGTATTGTCCATCTCAATGTTCGTGGTTATTACATTGTCAATGTATACTGTCATCTCCTCAAGAATAGTCTCCCAAAGTTTTACGAATCGATAAGATATCTAAGGTTTCCCTAATCATCATTTGTGGCGGCACGGCCACTCAATCTCAGCGGTATGATTCATCATTTATTTTCAACGAGCATCGTTCAAAGAGAATCCGACCAACAACAGGGATTGAACCGGCGGTAGATGATAACCATAAATACCGCTCCCCCGACTACGCCGCCTCATATATATATATATATATATATATATATATATACATGCATACATAACATGTCACTGAAGAGGATAGAATCTCCAGTTAGCGCTCGTATTCTAGGCAGTCAGATCATGTCTAGCGTCTACTATTTTTAGCACATTTCAGAACTGGTTAATTCATTGAACTTTTTTGATTGTACTCTATACATCTGCTTAGTTCCGTTTACCATCCGCTTGTTCTAATAATGTAGGACTAGTTCTGACACATTGGATATGCTGGACCGCGTGGGAGGTCTCGAACTGCGATGCTGGGCCAGGCAGGTTCAGTGCGCTGAGAGTAGAATGACCAGCTGTCAAACTACACGCATGGCTCGTCGACAAGAGCATTTCTGTGAAGGCGGCATTTAAAAAGCAGACCCAGGGGAATGGTGCCGTGTTCGTGATGTGCTGTGACGTAGTGACGGCGTGTAGTGCAGGCAGTGGGTGACGGCAACTACGCGAAATGCAGCAAAAGTGACCCAAAGTTCGGACCCAAAGGTATTCTGTCTCGTTGTTGGGCTGGTGATGCTCCCTACGATAAAATGGTTATGGAATGATTTATTAGGCCTGGCGTTCCGGCATTTCGCAAGTGACTTAACGGATTTAGAGATGCTCACGCGGAGACTACCGGGTTTCTGCGGCTGTCTCTTTGAAACTGTGAGGCACTAAGAGGAGCAATAGACCTAGCGCCAGTTGGCATGCTTACGTCGGAGGGCATTGCACTTCTTGCGGAGACTTAAGACGAGGGGAACTGCATATCGACAATATGCGAGGGTTCCACCAGCTGGCAGTTCTACCTGCACAAGGTCGCGGTAGATTAGTGGGAGGATTATCAATCTACCTACACACACGTTTACCGCCGGCGCAATGCGTGAGGAAGAGCGATTTCTGTGTGGGCCTCTTGTCTATGAGAGTGAACCACAGTGAGTTCTGGTACATCAGGAATATGCCAATCATCGTCGATTGCGACTTCAATGCCAGCATTTATGGTGGAGCTACTAACAACAAAAGGTCGGTGGCGTGGTGGCTTAGGTCTGCGTCTCGCAGCCGGAGGAGACACATGGTTCGAGCCCCGCCGTTGCACATTAATATTTATGGGGGTCCGTCTGTGAAGCAATGTGGAAAACAGTTCCGTGGACGTTAAATCTTGGCTGAGGGTCAGCCCGAAAACTTTACTAACAACAAAAGGAGAGGTGCTGCTCCAGTTGATGGAATACTTTGGACCGAGATGTGCAACGGCACGCTAAGGCCACACGTATATAAGAAGCAGATAACGAAAGCAGCGCAATTGAATTACTGTTTTACAATATTGTCGATGTCGGCGAAGCTAAAAGTACTTACTGGTGTCAGCACTTGCAAATATCCCTGATATGTGGGCGAGACAGCGAGGTAATCCACCCCTGGTTGCAACGAGATATAAAGACCGTTTACTTTTAGCGGTTGATAGCTTCAAGGTGGGCGTGATGTGGATGCTTGCTGTGAACTGCTAGAGAGAACCATGAGTGCAAGTGCAGTCAGATGGAAGAAACCAGGCCAAAAAATCACGACAGTGCTTTTATCAGGCTTGCTACCACGCCCACCGTGGAGTGCTCGAGCTTGTCAAGTGGGGGTAAACGACGCCACCGCAGCTGCGTGGTTGAAGTAGTAAGTCGGGATCCTGCACTCTTTTCCAAGATGAAAGGGTGCAAGGCCAGACCAGAAGTACGACGAACACTGTGTGCAGTTTGAGCCACTTTTGGCAAACCATCTTTCTGATTTCTTTAACGAGATCACAGATAGAGGGGACAAATGCCAGGAGTCTGGCATATTGCCAGCCTTTCCCTTTTATTTAAAGGCAAGCATGGTAATGACAGACGAGACCCAAACCTATACTGCGGCATAGCGTCTGAAAGGACGCTGAAGAACATCTTCTGCAAATCGGTTATGAAACGGTTCGAGTACGTTGTCGACCAGACCCTTTGCCGGAGCAATTTGACTTCTGAAGAGGTCGAGAAACGCGTGATGCAATCCATGAGCTTTAGTCAGAGATAGAACGAGCTATGGCAAAACCCAAAGCCATTTGTATGCAGTCTTTATAGACTGCGTCAAAGCTTTCGACGAAGCACCTCGAGATCTCCTGGTGAAGTCACTCCGCCACGAAGGGGGGTTGGTGGCTCTCTTCTGAGCATAATTTTGAGCTTCTTTGATGAGGAAAGTGTTGCAGGTAAGGCATACTGTGGAAACCCCGCAAGGTGACCCATTGAGCTGCGTCTCCTTCATTCTTCTGCTTGTCGATTTTGTCGATTATATTCGACAGGAGTTCCAGAAGGCCACATTTGAGATGTACGCAAATGACATAGTGGTCGCTCATCACGATCCGGGTGCGATTAAGCGCATCACTTCTCTGGCGGAAGTGTTCCTCAAGGGGGCTGGAAATAAACACAAAGAAGACCAAGGCTATGAAATTCAAAAGAGGAGGTCAATTGGCTGCTAAACACGTTATACGTTGCGGCGGCCAATCCTTAGAATTCGTTAACTCTTTTTGGTATCTGGGGCTTCGGCTTCATTTTACTGGGACGACCTTCATTTGTGCCCACAGCCCTAATCTCTCTTTATGGAAAGGACATCTGGCGACTGTCCGTCCCGACGGCAGTGTCTCTTTTCTACCTCAAGATTGTTCCAACGCTGATGTATGGTCTTGACAGAGTTTGGGAATACCTCACTCGGGCAAACTTTGGTTTGCTTCACAATGAATATGAAGCGAGTACTTTGTTTGTCAATGCGGCAAGCAGCAGCCGCTTTGTGTCGAACCCGGGGGCGTGGTGGCTTAAGTCTGCGCCTCGCAACCGGGGTAGACACTTCGGTGCGCGGGTTCGAGCCCCACCGTTGCACATCGTATTTATGGGGGTCCGTCTATGAAGCAATGTGAAAAACAGTTTCGTGGACGTTAAATCTTGGCTGAGGGTCAGCCCGAAAACTTTGCTTTAGCCGCTTTGTGTACATAATGTCAGGCTGTGCACCGCTGGTTGAGATAATTCGATTGAAATTAAAGACGCCGCGTACAGTACCATTCGAGAGCATAGGAGAATAAAGTTGAACAAGTCCGACGAGAGGTTGGAGACCGGGATATTTTCCTCTCACCTCTGGTTTGGGTTGCATGTGACAATCGCCACGTCTATTCCAGATGCATAGTTCATAGCTATCATCACCTGATCTGTTCAAACACGAGCTTCCACGAGGAGTACATCAACTGCATCTGTCGACTGTTCTCTCAAATGTGAACGAAGTTTCATGCGTCCGCCTGGCCGTTGCGAAGCAGCACTGCCTCTCTCGAATAACATGCCGCGCACAGCTGACTGTATAATTGTATAATCTGTATAATTGTCTATGTAATAGCTGCATACTCAATATAAGTGAAAAAATATACTGATGATGATGATATATGTATATATTAGAAAGAAGAGGTTGTCCCAATGGAAAGCAAATACTCAGTAGGTATTGAAGTATACATGGATTATATAGATGCGTAGGAAACATATATGCTGCCGCTCTAAGCGCCCCTGATATAAACTGATGACATGTGTATTTAGGTATACATGCCAAGCGAAGAATAAAACTATATATATATATATTTTTTTTTTTTCTCAACTGGCAGATTAAGCTCATTTTTTCGCTGCCGTTTGGGCTGAATTCGGCACCCGATAGTCAGCTGAGTCTTGATGATGTCTTCATCGCGATCCACCTACGCGAGTTATCGCCTCCCCTCGTGTTCTACTTCATGATGGCTAACTGCTCTTTATACGAACGCAAGATTCGCTTCATTCACGATCATGGAGACCAACCGAATGAGTACGTTGAGCCGTTTCTTAGTTTCTTATTTGCGTTGCTACGTATCAACCAGCCGAAGGTTCTTTCATAAATAATTTGCTTCTATTTTGCTATCCTTGATCCTT
Organism: Dermanyssus gallinae; assembly: GCA_003439945.1. Classification (NCBI taxonomy): domain Eukaryota; kingdom Metazoa; phylum Arthropoda; class Arachnida; order Mesostigmata; family Dermanyssidae; genus Dermanyssus; species Dermanyssus gallinae. Next base: position 270,163 of record QVRM01003646.1, read on the forward strand.
GAATTTGTTAACCTTACCGCACATAAAAATGACTTTATCGGAACATTTCAGCCTGCACTTCGCTTAGTACATCTCAAAACTGGCTACATCGATTGTACTCTACAGTCAGCTTAGTTCAACTTACGCTCTGATTCGTTTTCTCTGTCGAAAAGGGTGAACGTGGCGCGACGATGGCATTGCAGTTTGCCCGCACAGAGTTGCCGAAGCGACTGTGCGGTTTGAAGATTGGCTTTCTTTTTCAGTGTTTTTTTTGCCAGCAGTCTCCACTTTTTCCGCTCTTCGACTGGCTGCAGTTCCTTACAGATGATCAAAGTGTGAAAGTCGTCGTATTCGTCGATTTCCGTCCCGCAGTAGAGGCAGGACACTGAAGCATCTGGAAATTGCCGCGTCCTATCAGAAATTGCACTGCGTAATACTTCAGCTCTCTTCCGGGACGCTCGCTCCATTTTTGATTGACAGGGATATCCCTGAGAGACGCCCATTTGGGATCCCGTCCCATTCGGCATGCGATCGGCATTCGTTCAAGTTTGCGCCTTTGCAACGAGTTCCGTCTTTAAGTTTGAGCAATCTATCGTATGCCAGGTTGCAGAGCAGCGGCCGTATGGACCTTAATGGTCATAGCGAGGTATTTGTCCTCGCACCGCACTGCAGGGCAGTCCAGATAATCTGACTTCAGCCTGAGTAGATAAGGTGGGACCTTATTATGTCTGAGCGCGTCTACAATGGTTAATGGTTTTTCACGGAACGCTTTTTCACATTAATGCATCTTCTCGTACAGCAGAACAGTCACGAGCGAGAGGTGTCTAGTATTCATCATGACTGAGAGAACCGTTTCGGCTTTGGAGCATGTAAGACTAGCCCTGATCCATTGGATATGCTGGACCGTCGCCCCAAAAATCCAATTCGCCATGGTCGGACTCCCCGATGTGTGTGTGTGTGACCCCCGGTACTGCAACTTTGATAAGTTCTTGAGAGGGTCAGAGGAGATATTTTTCCGCAGTTTGACTATGCAGGACTTTCCACACTAACGTATTTGCTTCAGGTGCCAATTTGTTATCACCTAGTTTGGCTCCTTTTAATGTCACGACCTTTTTGTAAAATTTCTTCGACTTTGCTTGAAAATATGTATTTTAAACGTGGGCTTCTACGAGAGCAGCTCCTTGTAGTCCCATAAAATAAATCATAAAAAAAACGTGCGTCTTAGAAATGGTGAGACTTCTCCGGCAGCAGTTGCTATCTACTGATAGTTTTTAAAACTTGTTTTGCTTTTAAACTACTCAGTAAACGCCTCGATTCCCTGTCTCATCGCCCTTTTCCCTTCACGGTCTGTAGGAGTTTAACCCACATTTTGCACTAATACCAGTAGAAGTTCACCTCGATTGCGTCATGCTTTCGGCAGCGTACGTTAGTAGTTTTTCTAACGTTAGGTTAGTGTGGGTCAACATAGAGAAGAACAGGAATTACCAGAATATTGCGTGACTAGTGTGGGACTCACATACAAACTAAACCAGGCTTCCTCTTTCACGCAGCTCTTTCCCTGTCTATCATCCCGCACGCTCGGCCCTGCAAGTAAACTAAAGATTTTGCATTTATGCATCTTTAATGATAATTTTATCACTCTCCGTTTCGGGATTCTTTTCTTCGTTCACTCTTAGTAAGTTTGTTATTATTTTAGCCAAACCCTTCGAATTTTGTTTAAGAGGACCGTGCGCTTGCGGACGAGATTCAGATTGTTTTAGATGAATCATAGTTCCGTATTTTTTTATCCAAAACGTAATGTCTGTAGTCATCGTATTCCAGCGTTCGGTCGCCTGAGATATTTATGTGTTGCATGGCTTTGCCTCGTAAACGCAAATTTTCTGGTGGGTCCATCTTCCAGCATAGATTCACTCGAAAAGGTTGGCAGAAGTTAGCAATTTACGAAGTCGTTTTTTAGTGACTCTCAAACTTATCGTTCATGCCGAATCAAAAAAAATGTATACGCCTAATTACCAGAAAGTTGTTTACTTACAAAGTATTCACGAACAGATGTATACCGTACCTAATATTTTTCCAAAACGTCCACTGCAGCATTTTTTCAGATTTTGTCAACGCTACCACAATTGGCGCGTTTAAATGTTGGCGCGAAAGTCTTACCTTTCCGCCGGAAAGGCTTATCGAAGTAGATTCGATTGGAGCTGAGATTCATATTGACCTTACATCACAGCGCGTCGTTCTTAAACTATGTCGGCTACGCAGCTACCCAGACGAATGCACGAATGCTCGAACAGAAATGGTATGAGTCGCATATTGCTTTCCCAAACCAGATTCAAGCATGCTCTCTCTTGCCTTTTCTCTCTCTTGCTCTCTCTCTCTCTCGCTCTCATATATATATATATATATATATATATATATACATATTATGACGTTTATTTTCACCTTTGTTAGGTACATTGTTGATGATTGATACTTGTGTTAGTATACACATGACTGTTCCGTATTCAAATATACATCGAGGACAATCTCCTTGCCGATGTACTTTGTCCCATCATATATATATATATATATTTTTTTTTCTAATACTAGTACATGAAGATTTGCAAAACACGGTAATGCATGCTTTTGTAATTATATATATATATATATATATATATATATATATATATATATACATATATAGCAGGATAAAATTACAAAAACATGCGTTACCGTGTTTGCTTATGTTCATTTATTGATTATACCTTTAGTCTGACTTAGTTTTCCGTTAGATATTTATGTCTGTATTTTTTTTGCACACTTTGTGCTCTATATTTATCGTTATAGGCATACAGTTATGGGAAATAAAAATAGTTTCTACGGGATCTCCGGAAGCCCTGCGGCCGTTTTTTTAATTTTTTTTTTGAATATATATATATATATATATATATATATATATATATATATATATATATATATATATATATATATATATATGTATATATATACACAGACTTTCTATTGTGCTACAAGTTTTACTAAATACTGTTAAGCGTCGTTGAATTTCATTAGTCGTTACCTTGTCGTACGTCCAACCCAAGCGTTTCTTTTGAGAAACTGATGGGCTTGGTCGTTGCAGTTTGATGCAACTAGACTAAACAGAGATAACAAGGGAGTCATACTATATTTTTATTTGCATTATGTCCCCTGTTTCGAGCCCTCAGAACATCTATCGACACATATAGGTTAATGTTCTTTGAATTCGAAGAGTCTTGTCTGATCCTTGGCTACAAGTCGCCCCATGTCAGCTGCCCATTCTTTGTTTTTCCTCCTCCTTCTTAGGGTGCACGAAAACACATAGATACATAGAAAATGGGGGACATCCGGCGTAATCAGACCGTGCGGCGACATTATTTATAGTGGCCTGGGGATTTTTTGTTGGTGGTCATATAGTGGCCAATACGCTTTGCTTGCCTTGTTGAACGGCTATTTTTCTTTTAAAAGCGCTCTTAAACAGCCCTTGCCATAACGGGGCCCGTCATTAAGGTCAAATGAAGGGATATTGTTATGACTCGAGCCAAAGAAGACTCCTCAGCGTCGCCGTCAGAATTCAGAACACGGCTTCTCTACCAGCTGGTTGGTTATTACTTAATTTTGGTAAAACAATGAACACCGAAAAAACAATGCTACGTAAGTGTTAATAAAAGCGCTGCCTTTTTTATTACCTAGAACATGTGTTTGTAGGCGTTCTAATGAAAGAACGCTTAGGCGTAAACGGAATCATTGGTGCCAGATCTATATCGTAATCAAGCCGCGTGCCAGCAAGCAAGTAATGAGAAAAACAACTATTAAGAGTATATCTATATAAAAAAAAACAACTATATATATATATATATATATATATATATGTATACAATCAAACGGTTTTTGTCAAAATCAGTTTTTTTGTTCTTCGTTCATCCTTAATTAATCACACAAGACATATATATATATAAATATATATATATATCACGAAAGCAAAACGTACTTTATTTTAGTATTAGTTACCAACTGTAGACCAGCAGATGGCGTGCCTGATATTCGCATGATAAAAATAGTCTTAAAAATCAGTATATACATAACATATTAGTGTATAATTATATTGCAAATGTTAACTACACCTGATGTTAAGTATCCAATCATTTCTGCATATACATATGTATATATATATATATATATATATATATATATATATATATATCGTGAAATAAAGTAAGAATAAAAAAACTGCATACAGTTTGCTTATATGCAACAGCAAAGATGCAGGCGCATGTATGTATGTGTATATATATATATATACATACGCTTTGGCAAACAAGCAAAAAAGCGGGGAAGCTTCATCCGCAGGTGACCGTCCCGGATAATATGGACTACTCAGGAGTGATAACGGAATTCGCCGGTCTCTACGAGCTGAATGATCTGCCGCATGAGTCGGTGCTGTCGAACTACATTCAGCTTAAAACGAAATGCCTCCACTTTCAGGATCCGGACTACCCTAATACGCTAGAATAAGTTGAGGGTTCACCGACGACAGCATTTGCTGCTATCGGTTAGACCTCTGAGCCTCTAGGGCTCTTCATGTTATTGCCCTTAACTTTTTGCGCTTGCATGAACTGAAAGAGTTCCGCTTGCGATCACCGGTGTCGAGCTTAAATGCTGAAACACACATTTGACGTTACGAATTAATCATCAGTGGTTTTTGTTGTTACACAAACGCCGTTGGACGATGTTTATAGAGAATGTCGCTGTCGTTGTGGCTACTGACGTGAACGAGTGAAGACGTTCTCTCTACTCGCAAGCTGACAATAACAATAATAATATTAATAATAATATTAAAAACAATCATATTACGCGCCATAGCCTAAACGTACAGAGAAACTGTAAATAAAGTGCAAACCCCCTTAGGGGTGTGGTCGTGTTGGTTCTGACAGCGGCAGCAAATAGTGATATTACTAGCAAAGTGTGATATTACGTTTAATTATGAAGACAGCACTTAATAGCAATCGATACCTCATAGTGTGTTAGCAACGACATTTAATAGCTCTGGTAATAATCGAACGAATATACATATAACGAATAGGCTCTAATAATAACGCGGGGTAATGCACACGTAACACACACACTGGGTTGTAATCAAAATGTCTACACCCAAAGTACCCAACGTACGTATATTAATTAGTATACAAACTTAGTAGTATACTAACTTATAGTATAGAAACAATGTTATGTTAACGACACGCCTCAAAGCGTCCAAGAGAACTAAATTCAAGGCCAGGCCCAGTCGAGAGAAGGGGAGGGGACCTAGGGAGCCGGCAGACACAAATCGAGACGAGGACCACAAGCTGAAGGGTGGAAGGAGCATTTAGGCCTTTATGGCGGATCTCGACGCATTTCGTCGGTTCGGAGCTGCTCGGGCTAGAAGGCGCACAGAGTGCTGAAAAAATGAGACTGTTCCTCTGGGCGCCGAAATGCCTAGCACTTACGGGCCTGGGAAATCAAAAACTTAGGTTCGTCTCTGCCTAAAGCTGATGCTGCTAGTCTCCAAACATACAACGTGTGTTTAGAGGACAGATTAAAACTAATGGGGATTCAACTTTTTGTTATTGTAAAAGCTATATATATATATAGATATTTCATCTATATGAACGCGACTGCTAGAACAGTCATCGTCAGCAACGGAAGCATAACATGTTCATAAAGGCAAAAAGGCTTCAATTGCCATGTCTGTGCAACTGTTTTAGAGAAAATTTGATTGTATAGTAAAACGCTGAAATCAAATGAGCCTATTTGAACTAGCCTCCGCCAAGATGACGTTCGGTAAACGACGCTAGAAAGTAGATTAATTAAAATTAGGCATTTTAGAACATAAATGAAGCAAACGACAGTTCTTGTTGTTAGCATGGGAGTGCTACTGACACTTTGCGAGCGCTAAGAGCTTAAGCGATTGGGCTTTTGATCGAGAGAGGCGTACCGATCTCACACTGACTAAAACGTACGTGAAGTTTCTCTGGAAAGGTTTCACCAAAAATAACCCAATAACGAAGCTTTTCATTTCCGTGCGTGTTTTTTTGGTCGACCGAACGCCATGTCCAAACTCTGCGGAAAAGCGCCAAAACGAAAAAGGGATTCTGTCGGCGCTTACCTGTCTGAAAGCTCATCAAATAGTGAGAGAAAAAATAGGGTTACAACGCTATGGTAAGAGTTAGCGTTCTTATGATGGTGATGATGATGCTAATAGTGCATACCTACTACATACCAAAGCTGAAGACGTGACCTTTTAACGGACGTTATCTTATTAGGCTGAACTTGAAGATGTTTAATCTCTCAAACTGTGAAGTGTGATTACCACTGCTTGAAAGCTGACACATCCGCGGCCTGTTTACACGTTTCTGTCGGCCACGCGGCCTACCACCAACATTTCCCTTCAGGGTTGACGTTTAAATATGCTTGGCTTCCGTGAACTTTCAAATCTTGCTGGCTCGGTCAACTGATATTAGATCACATGCAGGCGTGTTGCTGGCAGGTTTTATTGATTCATTCATTGTTGAGTGAGTCACTAGGCAGGCAAATAATTACGTGTTGTATTTCAAGTTTGACATTGAAACCGAAAATTGTGCTCCGTCATGATGGCAGACTATTTTGAGCATTTGCTCTTAAAAACGTAGCATCAAAAGTTATGTTTTTTTAATAGGAACGTTGTGCCCGTTCCTATGAAAAAAACGGCTTAAAGCCTAAAAAAGCTTAAAGGAAAAAGTGCACACACTCGTTTTCCTTTAAGCTACCATATTCGCGTTTTCGCGAGGTAAAATGACACTCCAATTACCAAAACAAAGAGTCACCTGTTATTCTGTCTCGACTTGTGGACGCTTTCCAACCATAAGCATAAGAGTAGGCTCAGGCTGTTCCGTCCTGGAGTGTCTTTCGTTTAATATTGCACTCGATACGTCAGCCCATCGTCGACGGTGTTATACGTTCGTGCGCTCAGACACCTGTTTGTCATACAATTCTCTCTCTCCACCCAGAAATATCCTTATTTGCTATATAGCAACCGAAATCACGCTGTATGATCTCAACGTCCAAGTCCTACAGCCAATCTTAACTAGAGCTAGAGTTTCTAATGTACATGTTCCCACAATTTGCTTCGTTTTCGTCGTTCACACAAGTTAGCGGGTGTCTGGTTAGATAAGAAACGCGCACGACTTGACACGGTAAAGGGCACTGATAATCTGCATTCTATCGTAACTGCTCTTGCACAGAGGAGCCGTACCAGAATTATTCTCTCGGCTTGTTGGAAAGTAGGAAACAGGAGCGACTAGACATTGTTGACCCACTAGTTGACCCCATCCTTATAGGCTAACATATCGGTGATCTGACTCGGCTTCAGAGGGCCAACATTGCCCCACCACCTTTTGGCGTCCGACCGAAGGGTCTAATTAGCCACCCCTTAGTGGCACCCCCATCTGTTGTAGAGAAGGTGAACAACCTTTTTGCGCCTGGGGCATATCTGAATAATCCTATCAACGTGATCTTCCGACCTTATACTGCACGTACCCTTAGCATTTATTGGCATGCCGGCTCCATTACCTTTAATTATAATAAAGGTGCTTTCTATTCTAGTTGATATATATATATATATATATATATATATATATATATATATATGGCCAAGTGTTGGTAATTACAATTTTTTTCCAAGATGTAAAATACAATATAATATTACGTTTATTGAAGAAGGGGGTATTACAATAAATTATCGTTATATTTTTCAGTGTCGATTTCTTGTCTTTACGACATATTTAGAGATGTTCATTGAGTGTTTCTGGGCATACCAATAATAAATTGTTAACCATCTTTGTTTGTACAGTTCAGATGCAGTACTTGTTCGAGGCATTGTCATCACAATGGTCATCGTAGTTGCCTTAGCCATTTACAACTTAACGAGCTGGTCAAACGCGATGAGCACCAGACTTTCGGCTCCGAAGCCGCTCGTAAGTCCTACCATACTGCCGTGCGACTTTCCGATGTTAATCAAGAATACGGAAAACGTCATGCAAATCAAAAGCGATCTCACGCCGCTAAAAATAAAGACGCCTGGGCGATCTACAGTACACTTTGTGGTAATGTCAACTTAGCAACTTACGAAAGTCGTGCTCGTGGTTGTGAGCATTTTTTCGCGCATCCTATATAAATACGTGCAAAATGACACATTCAGCTTAGTAGCATGTCATTGCTTTCTTACCTCTAGAGAGAATGCTAGCTTAATATTTGTTTTGTAAGGCACACGGAAAGCAGTTCACGTGACTAAGGTATATTTATCTATGCGTGTGGTATAAAGCTGTCTTCTTGTGCTCTAACATATATATATATATATATATATATATATGTATATATATATAGCCAAGTCAAAAGCACCTTTATTTGAGGGTCATATATGCCTAAGTATACATTGTTTTTAACAAAATATTTAACCTCTGAATATAATTAGAACATACATCAGCTCTGTCGAGTTCGCAGACTTCGTGGAACTCTCCACGAGAATGTGTTGTTCACCTTCACTGAGCGCGCAACTTCCAGTGATCTAACATTCACACCACTTCGCAGTCCATTATTTATATGTTTAAACATGGTCTGGTCAATCCCGAGACAACACAATTTTTTATACTGCGATAAATCACCTCGTTCGTGTATTGTACGTATTGGCACAAGAGATACGCTCACGAGGAGCATTACATCTGTTTGATATCAGTCTGATCAATTTGGCCTGTATCCTCTCAATGGCATTTATATATTTTGCAATATAAGGAGCCGAAACCTGGCTGCAATCACACCAAGATTGTAACCCCTAAATTATACTTCTCTCAACATATTACTGCCACCGTCACTTCTGCTTCACAACTATTTAATGCCATATTTAAATGCTTCGTTTTAAAGAATCCTGATTTCTATGTGACTTTGTGCAGAAGTCTAGTCATACCTAAATATCTCTACTGCAACCAGGTTTAGGACGTTCCTCAGTGTTCGTCTCAGATCTGACCCCTGGGGGACCCCCGTCGTTACACTGTCTGATGTCCCGCCAGCATGGAGGCGCCGGTCGCTAAGAACGATAGGATCTTACGGAGATAGGGAGAAATCCTGCGCGTCTAAAGTGCCCTCACTACCGGTTTTCAATTAGCTGTATTAAAAGTATTTTTTTTTCGAGTAGAATAAAGAATAGAAAATAAGTATGAAGGCTCTCCTCCCTGGTCAAGGGTAAAACCATCGAATTGTATCCATCGTCAACGGTCCCTGTCTGCATCTGTATTCGTCTCGGATAGTGCCTGTGTTTCGCGGCAATTTCGTCACGAAGTTGGGCCATTATGATGTTTTCCACCAGTTTGCCATGTGTGTCAAGCAGACCGATTGAACGGAACGTCTTTTGTTCCGCACTTGTCTCGGGATCAAATATTAGAGTCAACTCGGCTTGTTTCCACCGAAGAGAGTATTGTCCATCTCAATGTTCGTGGTTATTACATTGTCAATGTATACTGTCATCTCCTCAAGAATAGTCTCCCAAAGTTTTACGAATCGATAAGATATCTAAGGTTTCCCTAATCATCATTTGTGGCGGCACGGCCACTCAATCTCAGCGGTATGATTCATCATTTATTTTCAACGAGCATCGTTCAAAGAGAATCCGACCAACAACAGGGATTGAACCGGCGGTAGATGATAACCATAAATACCGCTCCCCCGACTACGCCGCCTCATATATATATATATATATATATATATATACATGCATACATAACATGTCACTGAAGAGGATAGAATCTCCAGTTAGCGCTCGTATTCTAGGCAGTCAGATCATGTCTAGCGTCTACTATTTTTAGCACATTTCAGAACTGGTTAATTCATTGAACTTTTTTGATTGTACTCTATACATCTGCTTAGTTCCGTTTACCATCCGCTTGTTCTAATAATGTAGGACTAGTTCTGACACATTGGATATGCTGGACCGCGTGGGAGGTCTCGAACTGCGATGCTGGGCCAGGCAGGTTCAGTGCGCTGAGAGTAGAATGACCAGCTGTCAAACTACACGCATGGCTCGTCGACAAGAGCATTTCTGTGAAGGCGGCATTTAAAAAGCAGACCCAGGGGAATGGTGCCGTGTTCGTGATGTGCTGTGACGTAGTGACGGCGTGTAGTGCAGGCAGTGGGTGACGGCAACTACGCGAAATGCAGCAAAAGTGACCCAAAGTTCGGACCCAAAGGTATTCTGTCTCGTTGTTGGGCTGGTGATGCTCCCTACGATAAAATGGTTATGGAATGATTTATTAGGCCTGGCGTTCCGGCATTTCGCAAGTGACTTAACGGATTTAGAGATGCTCACGCGGAGACTACCGGGTTTCTGCGGCTGTCTCTTTGAAACTGTGAGGCACTAAGAGGAGCAATAGACCTAGCGCCAGTTGGCATGCTTACGTCGGAGGGCATTGCACTTCTTGCGGAGACTTAAGACGAGGGGAACTGCATATCGACAATATGCGAGGGTTCCACCAGCTGGCAGTTCTACCTGCACAAGGTCGCGGTAGATTAGTGGGAGGATTATCAATCTACCTACACACACGTTTACCGCCGGCGCAATGCGTGAGGAAGAGCGATTTCTGTGTGGGCCTCTTGTCTATGAGAGTGAACCACAGTGAGTTCTGGTACATCAGGAATATGCCAATCATCGTCGATTGCGACTTCAATGCCAGCATTTATGGTGGAGCTACTAACAACAAAAGGTCGGTGGCGTGGTGGCTTAGGTCTGCGTCTCGCAGCCGGAGGAGACACATGGTTCGAGCCCCGCCGTTGCACATTAATATTTATGGGGGTCCGTCTGTGAAGCAATGTGGAAAACAGTTCCGTGGACGTTAAATCTTGGCTGAGGGTCAGCCCGAAAACTTTACTAACAACAAAAGGAGAGGTGCTGTTCCAGTTGATGGAATACTTTGGACCGAGATGTGCAACGGCACGCTAAGGCCACACGTATATAAGAAGCAGATAACGAAAGCAGCGCAATTGAATTACTGTTTTACAATATTGTCGATGTCGGCGAAGCTAAAAGTACTTACTGGTGTCAGCACTTGCAAATATCCCTGATATGTGGGCGAGACAGCGAGGTAATCCACCCCTGGTTGCAACGAGATATAAAGACCGTTTACTTTTAGCGGTTGATAGCTTCAAGGTGGGCGTGATGTGGATGCTTGCTGTGAACTGCTAGAGAGAACCATGAGTGCAAGTGCAGTCAGATGGAAGAAACCAGGCCAAAAAATCACGACAGTGCTTTTATCAGGCTTGCTACCACGCCCACCGTGGAGTGCTCGAGCTTGTCAAGTGGGGGTAAACGACGCCACCGCAGCTGCGTGGTTGAAGTAGTAAGTCGGGATCCTGCACTCTTTTCCAAGATGAAAGGGTGCAAGGCCAGACCAGAAGTACGACGAACACTGTGTGCAGTTTGAGCCACTTTTGGCAAACCATCTTTCTGATTTCTTTAACGAGATCACAGATAGAGGGGACAAATGCCAGGAGTCTGGCATATTGCCAGCCTTTCCCTTTTATTTAAAGGCAAGCATGGTAATGACAGACGAGACCCAAACCTATACTGCGGCATAGCGTCTGAAAGGACGCTGAAGAACATCTTCTGCAAATCGGTTATGAAACGGTTCGAGTACGTTGTCGACCAGACCCTTTGCCGGAGCAATTTGACTTCTGAAGAGGTCGAGAAACGCGTGATGCAATCCATGAGCTTTAGTCAGAGATAGAACGAGCTATGGCAAAACCCAAAGCCATTTGTATGCAGTCTTTATAGACTGCGTCAAAGCTTTCGACGAAGCACCTCGAGATCTCCTGGTGAAGTCACTCCGCCACGAAGGGGGGTTGGTGGCTCTCTTCTGAGCATAATTTTGAGCTTCTTTGATGAGGAAAGTGTTGCAGGTAAGGCATACTGTGGAAACCCCGCAAGGTGACCCATTGAGCTGCGTCTCCTTCATTCTTCTGCTTGTCGATTTTGTCGATTATATTCGACAGGAGTTCCAGAAGGCCACATTTGAGATGTACGCAAATGACATAGTGGTCGCTCATCACGATCCGGGTGCGATTAAGCGCATCACTTCTCTGGCGGAAGTGTTCCTCAAGGGGGCTGGAAATAAACACAAAGAAGACCAAGGCTATGAAATTCAAAAGAGGAGGTCAATTGGCTGCTAAACACGTTATACGTTGCGGCGGCCAATCCTTAGAATTCGTTAACTCTTTTTGGTATCTGGGGCTTCGGCTTCATTTTACTGGGACGACCTTCATTTGTGCCCACAGCCCTAATCTCTCTTTATGGAAAGGACATCTGGCGACTGTCCGTCCCGACGGCAGTGTCTCTTTTCTACCTCAAGATTGTTCCAACGCTGATGTATGGTCTTGACAGAGTTTGGGAATACCTCACTCGGGCAAACTTTGGTTTGCTTCACAATGAATATGAAGCGAGTACTTTGTTTGTCAATGCGGCAAGCAGCAGCCGCTTTGTGTCGAACCCGGGGGCGTGGTGGCTTAAGTCTGCGCCTCGCAACCGGGGTAGACACTTCGGTGCGCGGGTTCGAGCCCCACCGTTGCACATCGTATTTATGGGGGTCCGTCTATGAAGCAATGTGAAAAACAGTTTCGTGGACGTTAAATCTTGGCTGAGGGTCAGCCCGAAAACTTTGCTTTAGCCGCTTTGTGTACATAATGTCAGGCTGTGCACCGCTGGTTGAGATAATTCGATTGAAATTAAAGACGCCGCGTACAGTACCATTCGAGAGCATAGGAGAATAAAGTTGAACAAGTCCGACGAGAGGTTGGAGACCGGGATATTTTCCTCTCACCTCTGGTTTGGGTTGCATGTGACAATCGCCACGTCTATTCCAGATGCATAGTTCATAGCTATCATCACCTGATCTGTTCAAACACGAGCTTCCACGAGGAGTACATCAAGTGCATCTGTCGACTGTTCTCTCAAATGTGAACGAAGTTTCATGCGTCCGCCTGGCCGTTGCGAAGCAGCACTGCCTCTCTCGAATAACATGCCGCGCACAGCTGACTGTATAATTGTATAATCTGTATAATTGTCTATGTAATAGCTGCATACTCAATATAAGTGAAAAAATATACTGATGATGATGATATATGTATATATTAGAAAGAAGAGGTTGTCCCAATGGAAAGCAAATACTCAGTAGGTATTGAAGTATACATGGATTATATAGATGCGTAGGAAACATATATGCTGCCGCTCTAAGCGCCCCTGATATAAACTGATGACATGTGTATTTAGGTATACATGCCAAGCGAAGAATAAAACTATATATATATATATATTTTTTTTTTCTCAACTGGCAGATTAAGCTCATTTTTTCGCTGCCGTTTGGGCTGAATTCGGCACCCGATAGTCAGCTGAGTCTTGATGATGTCTTCATCGCGATCCACCTACGCGAGTTATCGCCTCCCCTCGTGTTCTACTTCATGATGGCTAACTGCTCTTTATACGAACGCAAGATTCGCTTCATTCACGATCATGGAGACCAACCGAATGAGTACGTTGAGCCGTTTCTTAGTTTCTTATTTGCGTTGCTACGTATCAACCAGCCGAAGGTTCTTTCATAAATAATTTGCTTCTATTTTGCTATCCTTGATCCTTGAATTTGTTAACCTTACCGCACATAAAAATGACTTTATCGGAACATTTCAGCCTGCACTTCGCTTAGTACATCTCAAAACTGGCTACATCGATTGTACTCTACAGTCAGCTTAGTTCAACTTACGCTCTGATTCGTTTTCTCTGTCGAAAAGGGTGAACGTGGCGCGACGATGGCATTGCAGTTTGCCCGCACAGAGTTGCCGAAGCGACTGTGCGGTTTGAAGATTGGCTTTCTTTTTCAGTGTTTTTTTTGCCAGCAGTCTCCACTTTTTCCGCTCTTCGACTGGCTGCAGTTCCTTACAGATGATCAAAGTGTGAAAGTCGTCGTATTCGTCGATTTCCGTCCCGCAGTAGAGGCAGGACACTGAAGCATCTGGAAATTGCCGCGTCCTATCAGAAATTGCACTGCGTAATACTTCAGCTCTCTTCCGGGACGCTCGCTCCATTTTTGATTGACAGGGATATCCCTGAGAGACGCCCATTTGGGATCCCGTCCCATTCGGCATGCGATCGGCATTCGTTCAAGTTTGCGCCTTTGCAACGAGTTCCGTCTTTAAGTTTGAGCAATCTATCGTATGCCAGGTTGCAGAGCAGCGGCCGTATGGACCTTAATGGTCATAGCGAGGTATTTGTCCTCGCACCGCACTGCAGGGCAGTCCAGATAATCTGACTTCAGCCTGAGTAGATAAGGTGGGACCTTATTATGTCTGAGCGCGTCTACAATGGTTAATGGTTTTTCACGGAACGCTTTTTCACATTAATGCATCTTCTCGTACAGCAGAACAGTCACGAGCGAGAGGTGTCTAGTATTCATCATGACTGAGAGAACCGTTTCGGCTTTGGAGCATGTAAGACTAGCCCTGATCCATTGGATATGCTGGACCGTCGCCCCAAAAATCCAATTCGCCATGGTCGGACTCCCCGATGTGTGTGTGTGTGACCCCCGGTACTGCAACTTTGATAAGTTCTTGAGAGGGTCAGAGGAGATATTTTTCCGCAGTTTGACTATGCAGGACTTTCCACACTAACGTATTTGCTTCAGGTGCCAATTTGTTATCACCTAGTTTGGCTCCTTTTAATGTCACGACCTTTTTGTAAAATTTCTTCGACTTTGCTTGAAAATATGTATTTTAAACGTGGGCTTCTACGAGAGCAGCTCCTTGTAGTCCCATAAAATAAATCATAAAAAAAACGTGCGTCTTAGAAATGGTGAGACTTCTCCGGCAGCAGTTGCTATCTACTGATAGTTTTTAAAACTTGTTTTGCTTTTAAACTACTCAGTAAACGCCTCGATTCCCTGTCTCATCGCCCTTTTCCCTTCACGGTCTGTAGGAGTTTAACCCACATTTTGCACTAATACCAGTAGAAGTTCACCTCGATTGCGTCATGCTTTCGGCAGCGTACGTTAGTAGTTTTTCTAACGTTAGGTTAGTGTGGGTCAACATAGAGAAGAACAGGAATTACCAGGATATTGCGTGACTAGTGTGGGACTCACATACAAACTAAACCAGGCTTCCTCTTTCACGCAGCTCTTTCCCTGTCTATCATCCCGCACGCTCGGCCCTGCAAGTAAACTAAAGATTTTGCATTTATGCATCTTTAATGATAATTTTATCACTCTCCGTTTCGGGATTCTTTTCTTCGTTCACTCTTAGTAAGTTTGTTATTATTTTAGCCAAACCCTTCGAATTTTGTTTAAGAGGACCGTGCGCTTGCGGACGAGATTCAGATTGTTTTAGATGAATCATAGTTCCGTATTTTTTTATCCAAAACGTAATGTCTGTAGTCATCGTATTCCAGCGTTCGGTCGCCTGAGATATTTATGTGTTGCATGGCTTTGCCTCGTAAACGCAAATTTTCTGGTGGGTCCATCTTCCAGCATAGATTCACTCGAAAAGGTTGGCAGAAGTTAGCAATTTACGAAGTCGTTTTTTAGTGACTCTCAAACTTATCGTTCATGCCGAATCAAAAAAAATGTATACGCCTAATTACCAGAAAGTTGTTTACTTACAAAGTATTCACGAACAGATGTATACCGTACCTAATATTTTTCCAAAACGTCCACTGCAGCATTTTTTCAGATTTTGTCAACGCTACCACAATTGGCGCGTTTAAATGTTGGCGCGAAAGTCTTACCTTTCCGCCGGAAAGGCTTATCGAAGTAGATTCGATTGGAGCTGAGATTCATATTGACCTTACATCACAGCGCGTCGTTCTTAAACTATGTCGGCTACGCAGCTACCCAGACGAATGCACGAATGCTCGAACAGAAATGGTATGAGTCGCATATTGCTTTCCCAAACCAGATTCAAGCATGCTCTCTCTTGCCTTTTCTCTCTCTTGCTCTCTCTCTCTCGCTCTCATATATATATATATATATATATATATATACATATTATGACGTTTATTTTCACCTTTGTTAGGTACATTGTTGATGATTGATACTTGTGTTAGTATACACATGACTGTTCCGTATTCAAATATACATCGAGGACAATCTCCTTGCCGATGTACTTTGTCCCATCATATATATATATATATATTTTTTTTTCTAATACTAGTACATGAAGATTTGCAAAACACGGTAATGCATGCTTTTGTAATTATATATATATATATATATATATACATATATAGCAGGATAAAATTACAAAAACATGCGTTACCGTGTTTGCTTATGTTCATTTATTGATTATACCTTTAGTCTGACTTAGTTTTCCGTTAGATATTTATGTCTGTATTTTTTTTGCACACTTTGTGCTCTATATTTATCGTTATAGGCATACAGTTATGGGAAATAAAAATAGTTTCTACGGGATCTCCGGAAGCCCTGCGGCCGTTTTTTTTAATTTTTTTTTTTGAATATATATATATATATATATATATATATATATGTATATATATACACAGACTTTCTATTGTGCTACAAGTTTTACTAAATACTGTTAAGCGTCGTTGAATTTCATTAGTCGTTACCTTGTCGTACGTCCAACCCAAGCGTTTCTTTTTGAGAAACTGATGGGCTTGGTCGTTGCAGTTTGATGCAACTAGACTAAACAGAGATAACAAGGGAGTCATACTATATTTTTATTTGCATTATGTCCCCTGTTTCGAGCCCTCAGAACATCTATCGACACATATAGGTTAATGTTCTTTGAATTCGAAGAGTCTTGTCTGATCCTTGGCTACAAGTCGCCCCATGTCAGCTGCCCATTCTTTGTTTTTCCTCCTCCTTCTTAGGGTGCACGAAAACACATAGATACATAGAAAATGGGGGACATCCGGCGTAATCAGACCGTGCGGCGACATTATTTATAGTGGCCTGGGGATTTTTTGTTGGTGGTCATATAGTGGCCAATACGCTTTGCTTGCCTTGTTGAACGGCTATTTTTCTTTTAAAAGCGCTCTTAAACAGCCCTTGCCATAACGGGGCCCGTCATTAAGGTCAAATGAAGGAATATTGTTATGACTCGAGCCAAAGAAGACTCCTCAGCGTCGCCGTCAGAATTCAGAACACGGCTTCTCTACCAGCTGGTTGGTTATTACTTAATTTTGGTAAAACAATGAACACCGAAAAAACAATGCTACGTAAGTGTTAATAAAAGCGCTGCCTTTTTTATTACCTAGAACATGTGTTTGTAGGCGTTCTAATGAAAGAACGCTTAGGCGTAAACGGAATCATTGGTGCCAGATCTATATCGTAATCAAGCCGCGTGCCAGCAAGCAAGTAATGAGAAAAACAACTATTAAGAGTATATCTATATAAAAAAAAACAACTATATATATATATATATATATATATATGTATACAATCAAACGGTTTTTGTCAAAATCAGTTTTTTTGTTCTTCGTTCATCCTTAATTAATCACACAAGACATATATATATATAAATATATATATATATATCACGAAAGCAAAACGTACTTTATTTTAGTATTAGTTACCAACTGTAGACCAGCAGATGGCGTGCCTGATATTCGCATGATAAAAATAGTCTTAAAAATCAGTATATACATAACATATTAGTGTATAATTATATTGCAAATGTTAACTACACCTGATGTTAAGTATCCAATCATTTCTGCATATACATATGTATATATATATATATATATATATATATATATATATATATATATATCGTGAAATAAAGTAAGAATAAAAAAACTGCATACAGTTTGCTTATATGCAACAGCAAAGATGCAGGCGCATGTATGTATGTGTATATATATATATATACATACGCTTTGGCAAACAAGCAAAAAAGCGGGGAAGCTTCATCCGCAGGTGACCGTCCCGGATAATATGGACTACTCAGGAGTGATAACGGAATTCGCCGGTCTCTACGAGCTGAATGATCTGCCGCATGAGTCGGTGCTGTCGAACTACATTCAGCTTAAAACGAAATGCCTCCACTTTCAGGATCCGGACTACCCTAATACGCTAGAATAAGTTGAGGGTTCACCGACGACAGCATTTGCTGCTATCGGTTAGACCTCTGAGCCTCTAGGGCTCTTCATGTTATTGCCCTTAACTTTTTGCGCTTGCATGAACTGAAAGAGTTCCGCTTGCGATCACCGGTGTCGAGCTTAAATGCTGAAACACACATTTGACGTTACGAATTAATCATCAGTGGTTTTTGTTGTTACACAAACGCCGTTGGACGATGTTTATAGAGAATGTCGCTGTCGTTGTGGCTACTGACGTGAACGAGTGAAGACGTTCTCTCTACTCGCAAGCTGACAATAACAATAATAATATTAATAATAATATTAAAAACAATCATATTACGCGCCATAGCCTAAACGTACAGAGAAACTGTAAATAAAGTGCAAACCCCCTTAGGGGTGTGGTCGTGTTGGTTCTGACAGCGGCAGCAAATAGTGATATTACTAGCAAAGTGTGATATTACGTTTAATTATGAAGACAGCACTTAATAGCAATCGATACCTCATAGTGTGTTAGCAACGACATTTAATAGCTCTGGTAATAATCGAACGAATATACATATAACGAATAGGCTCTAATAATAACGCGGGGTAATGCACACGTAACACACACACTGGGTTGTAATCAAAATGTCTACACCCAAAGTACCCAACGTACGTATATTAATTAGTATATTATGGCGATACGACTGGGGGGAGGGTGGCTGGTGCGCTAAATATGGTCGTGGCCTACTGGGGTGTCGCCCGTTTTCCGTTGCTGATCGCATTTTCTTTGAGAGATGCTTATTGAGAATACATGATATTTCATATACCGCTGAGAGTCGGCGGCTATGATGCTGCTCCAACGACTGCTGGGTAAACCCTAGACATCTCAGGAGGTCCGGCCGTCGGTGCATTGAAGGTTTACCGAGACACGGCGATTCTAAGCCCTTAAGGGACGGACGAAGTATGGTCGAGGATGAAAAACAACCTCCTTAAATAAGTAGGCTACAAGCACACTATCCTCGTTTCAGTGTCAGCAGGCAGTATCCATACATACCAGCATACTAAGCTGCATCAATTGGCAAAAACAAAATGGCAATTGTATTAGCAACCAGAGTCAGTCAAAACGCTTCTACAATATATGACACGCTTTACGCTTTATCACGCGCGTAAAGCACCAGGTCCAGATCAAGTGCAAAATGAACACCTGCACCAAGTTATGCTGCTGGTTTCCGCCATATACGCTCTATTCAACATGATACAAGAATATGCATCTTTGCTTTCGTCATGGAGGGAAATTATTTGGAGTGTCATACCGAAAGGGAAAGGTAACCCGCTCTCCCCGTCATCTTGGCATGGTATTGCGAAGAAAAGTGTTGTGTACAAGCTTTTAGCCAGTATATTAGCCAAGCGACTGGAGGCGTTTCTCGACGACGTAGATGGTTTGCCGGAAGAGCAGCATGGATTTAGAAGAGGAAAGTCGACGATGACTGCTTGCTCCGTGCTTCTCGGCGAGATTCGGGCAAATCTCTCACAAAAACGGTTACCCGTCTACGCCGTTTTTGTAGACTTTAAATCGGCCTTTGACACAGCGTCGCAGAAACTGATTGTGTCTAAGCTGGCATATCTCGGAGTACCCCTCACATTTCTTTAGCTGATTCCCTCAATCCTTCAACAGGGCACAGTTATCCTCGATGACGGAGTGTCTGAGCATGAGACTTTGGTTCAAACAACAGGGGTTGCTCAGGGGGACAATCTCAGTCCTCTCCTATTCTCCGTTCTGGTTTCGGATTTACCATCAATAATCACTAAACGGCACAAGTTCGTCAAGGTGTTGCTCTATGCCGACGATTTGGTCCTGTTTTCCAGAAGCCGTTTTCACACTCAGCAGGCGCTCGCAACTCTGCAGAAGTATGTGAATGCTAATGGCCTGGTTATAAATGTGAGTAAAACAAAGGCTATTAAAATCAGGGGAGGCAGAAGGCTGGCTAGTGATGATGAGCTTCATCTTCAAGGAAATCGTGTCGAGTACGTAAAACATTTCGCCTACATCGGTGTCGAATTAACAACCACTGTTTTGCGCTACATATCAAAGAAAGAATCCGTACGGGTCTTATGGCAATTAACAGTATTCAAATACCAGTGCGGCTGTCGTTACAGGCAGCCTTGGAGCTATTTGATATAAAAATAGGCCTCACAGCTGGGTATGGAATACAAGTGATATGGCCGTACCTCAGCACAGCGAACCTCGCTGATCTCGATAGACTCAAAGCTGCATTCCTCAAGCGTACCCTGGGTGTCCACAGAACAAGCCGCAACCGACTTGTCTACTTGGCGGCTGGAACACCTCTCTTCACAGAAACTTTGCAGCGAAGCTTCAACCTGCCTCACACTGAGGCATTTAAGCAGCACATCCAGAATTGGGAGGCGAAACTAGCTGATATCGATCCAGCCTTCTTTATGACGCCTGCCCTCACCTCGGACAGGTGAAAGGATCCCAATATAGCAAAGCGTCATCTTACCCTTCAATTCGCTATGCATGGTTTTCACCATAAGATTTGTGTTCGACCTGACCACCATGAAGCTGACGAATCATGCACTTGTCAACGTTGCGGCCATCAGTGCACAACATATAATTTACTTGAATGCTCCAATCCGGTTTCTGTAAACCGTCTAATGTAACACATATAATACCTACTTATTTGGTCAATAAATTTGAACGAATGCTCTACGCCTTATATATGACAAATACCAGTTCGTGGACAGTGAAGCGCGCCTCCTCTCCTGTTTCTGCGTATCCGAATGCCCAGATTGCCCTATATTTAACTATACCCACTCGCAATCAACGACCCTGTGGGTACTGTCAGGGGTGACATGTGACATGTGTGAGTATGGTTACCTAACCATACTCAATAGATGATACCCATGTATTAATTATGGTTACCTAACCATACTCAATAGATGATACCCATGTATTGATATTCTATTGACGTGCTATTGACGTTTAACCGGAGCCAGCCACAATCTAGGGAGTGCCTCAATGTAGGCGGCTGTCGATTGCGACGGGACTACCAAGTGTTTAGGGCATAGATGTGGTCAGAACGTGAAACATTTGGACTGTTGGCCAATTTACGAGAAATATTTAGACAGTTGGCCAATTTACGAGAAATATTTGACGCATGAGTACGAGCCAGCAAAGATGAATTCACTAACGGACCCCGTTGCTGATTGTCATCTCTACAGGTATCAGCAACATATGTAAGTATAGCTAAAGCATTATTTAATATATGTTAAGATAGATGAGACATCAGATCGTATACCGCAAAAACGAAGGAGAGTTTTGTTTTTTTTCTATATCAGGTCAAAATTCTGTTAAGATGCAGGGCCGTTTCTCCTAACACTCAGCAACTTGTTCGCTAAGGTAGGGATGCCGCGGTTACACAAAGTTGCGTTCATGGCAAGCCTCAAAAGCAGTTATAAAACAAACATTAGTGTCGAACCACCATCTAATAGCGGGGGGGGGGGAAAACTTAGCTAGAAGAAGACGACAGCAGTGCACGACGAGAACGCTCAGGTCATTGACTTTGTGGTACCCCTTAACGAGGTCTCCTCGCCCCCCGCCCCCCAATAGACACTGTCGAGATGTAATGCAATTTAGTTCTATCCTACTATTGTTAAAACGCTCAACAAAAAGGTATTTCAATGTTAAACAGCATTGCAATCAGCTTGGGACAAAGGTAAGTTAAAAACCACGTTGTCCATCTACTATGTTGGCATGAGTAGCCGTGCCGTTACGACGTCCAAAATATATATTGCCGGCTATAAGTTGGTGAAACAGGCAACTAACTGTGGACGATTACCGCAATCGGTAATCTGTGGTATGAATACGCTGTTTTAATTAATATTACCAACTAAATACAAACAAGAACACTGATTGCAACATGATATCACCACTTCGTCTTTACCTTTTTAAACCACTTTAGCGTGCTCACACTGTACTTATTTGGACTTTGTCAAGCAGAAAAGTGTAACGGCAGGGCAACGCTTAACTTTTGATTGAACAATCAGGGATGAGGATTATAATTCATATTTATACCATGAACTGTGGCAATTCAAGAAAAATGTAATTCATGTTCCAGAAAAAATCCTCCAAAAGAAAGAAGGATTTGATTCTACGCATAGCAACGTCGCGAAACCGAGCGTTAGGCGCCCAGGCCAGCATCAATTACAACCAACGTACGACGTATGAAATGTATCCATCTGCAACTCAAGAGCTAACATCGTGGCATTTTGCCCTAATTCTTTCTGCTATTAACACTCGTGGCACCTGCACTAGCCCGACAAATATAATGCTAAGCCCGTTACTGTTGCAACCGAGAACCCGTTTGTAATTTTGAAAGCCCATCCGCTCAAGGCCCTTTAGCGACGTCTGCCTTAAGTTTAGGCTGGAATAAAAATAGACATTTAGTGTATCTGATATAAGGTAGCGCGATAAGAAAATTAAGAACGCTGAGGTCGTTGCTTAAGGCTACGTTTTAATATGTTTTCTAGGTTTACTGGAAAGTCAGATGTCTTAACATACGTATAATTGTTTTACAAGAACGTTACCAACCCAGCTACAATTAATAAAAGTAGACTATTAAGACAGTTGTGTGGGATACGATACTAACACATGCTATGGTCAATGCTACATGTGAATCTGTTTTTTTCTGCACTAGAAGAGTGTCAAATAAAGGCACCAGTCAGATGACATTATGTAAAATGTTAAACCAGTTGCTTTAAGCAAAAATGAATCACCAAGACTTAAGTGAAAATATTTTTAAGGTCACACCTAACCTTGCTAATCTACGTTTTTGCAAAGATAATGTTTAAATTAATGGCACTATTAGAAAAGTTAATTCCTTTTTATGCGATGACAGGTAAGTAAATTGACTTGTTCATGTCCTGCATTGCAAGAATAGCGCTAGATAATAATCGATTAACAGCTGGCATGATCAAAAGTTACAAGTATATTTTTGTTGATCTTATGACATTGATTGTTTCTACCCGACTTCTCGTTTTTTGTTTCTTCCAACGGGCGTCCAATCACCGCGTCATATTTACCTGTCAAGCTCTTTAAAAATATTTATAATTAAATACATTAAGTGCAGTAAATAATTTGTTCACCGTAACCTGGCCCCTCATTCATCTGGTATTTAAAACAAAAGCTGGCAATATACGCGTAGAATTCTCAAGAACTTAAGAAAGTATAACAAACTATTAGCGATTTTTAGCAGATATTTTAGCCAACGAATTGGCATTATAAAAATAGTCAATGTTTCGCCAGAGAATGAAATTTAAATGGTTGAACATTTTAAGTAGTTTGACCGGGCGAAGGCCGCCAACTGACGAAAACCCCTGGGGTTACCCCGTAACACTTCTGCCGCATGGTGTGCCCACGATGTGCTTGACGAACCAGCATTCGTAGATGACTTGGTATTGCGGGGATGCGAATTCAGTGAAGCGAGCATTTTGGAGTATAAAAAGGGCATAGATTAGAAAGAGATTCTAGCTTTGTTACAGGGGCGCGTACACCGAAGGCCCTGCATTCAGAACAAACAATGGAAAAACGGCTTTTCAAGCTAATCGATCGGTTGTTTGCTTTAGGTTATGTGGCATGGCTTCCACCATATATTGTGAACGAAGGGGTACTGCTTCGACATGGTGCACGAATGCGTTCGTAAACTATGTGCGAAAATGACCATTTAGTGCCACCATACACTCGCCTGTGAGCGATACATCGCTCACTCCTTGCTACGTACGAATTGCAGCTAATGAGGATTGAATTTTAGAATTTCAATGTGTATAACGACATGCTACCAGTTTATGACGCATAAACATGTTTAATATGCTTTCGCCTTCACCTGCCTAACCAAACCTCGCCGCGTACCGCCGACTGAACGTCTGATTTCGTCGTTCTATCTCCACAGAGCACGCAGGGGCGTATGCTGATGTCTCTGCTACCGATAGAGCAACTCTTACGTACTAGACAAATAGTACAATGATGCCCCGACGGCTACTGCACAACGGATTTAGGGCATATCAAGCTAGCACGGTCATTGCGCTTTAGGATGGTGGTTTGCCGCATTAGCCTCTACTCTAGATAGTGCAGTAGAATCGCTCACAGAGCCGGCCGTTCATTAGCACAGTCAGTACCACCACCACCGCCAACAACAACAACAACAAGAACAGCATCAACATTAGCAATTGCAATTGCCGTGGCTGGAATAAAAACAGCGACAACATCAACTGTAGCAACAACAGCATCAACAACAACAAGCATTGCAACAATCTTCAGGGGCTGATGCAGCAAACGTGTATGTACAGCAACAACCTTATTCAGAGTACCAGTCGTCATCTTCCAACCGTTGGAAAAATGCTCAATATGCTCTGACTCCAATCTCAGAGTTCCGCACTTAGGAACCTGATCTCACTCTTGCATTATCAGAATTCTAA
Organism: Dermanyssus gallinae; assembly: GCA_003439945.1. Taxonomy (NCBI): domain Eukaryota; kingdom Metazoa; phylum Arthropoda; class Arachnida; order Mesostigmata; family Dermanyssidae; genus Dermanyssus; species Dermanyssus gallinae. Next base: position 294,767 of record QVRM01003646.1, read on the forward strand.
CTAAAGCCGCCTTCCTACAGCGGTTAAACACTTTATGCATATTCGACTCCGAAGAGAACTTGACCATAAGAAAACAAGCCATCCTTACTTGAAGGCCTCCGAACAGCAAGCACCACGTCTCTCTGTAGAAACGTAAGCAAAAATACCAAAAACATGGCAAAACGTTCTTCGAATTGCTTTTCTGGCGCAACTATGCAGCCCGCACACACGGTGCCCTAGATTCTCTCGACCTTCAAGGTAGCTAGAGACAACGCATACCCATTGTCATGACAGCAGAAATCCATTGTCAAGATTTAGTCCGGTCAGCTCGTCTGCGGCCTCCGGGATCTGCTCATGTCTGCCAGCACCGAAGAGCTCGGCCCTCAAAAAAGAACCCTCCGTACCTCCTAGCAAATCGGACAACAGATCTTCGACGTTAGAAAGGGGTGAGACAGTGCGACTGCGATACAGCGGGACGCGCACCATCAACCGTCGCGGTAATGACATGACATTACGAATAGTAGTAGTTCGACAAACATCCAAGCTTGCTTGCTTACCCTCGGCAGAATAAATATATATATATATATATATATATATATAATATGCATATTTATCTATATTGGCACGTTGCTTGAGTGGCCAACGCCTTCACTGCCTCATAACATCAAAATCTTAAGCCTGTGAGCGTGTGTGGGAGAGACAAAGTTTCCCGCTCTTCAAAGCATATCCTAGAAGTAAATTCATTACCAGCCATCCAGGAACCAAACGACTTGTCCTGTCACTCACATCCGGATACCGGTAATTGCCGGTCAGCTAACCGCGCTCGCGAGAACATCGCCCTTTAATCCTCCCCATCCACACGCACTCACACAGAATAACATTCTGCATGTGTGCAGTACGCTAGGACAATAATAATAATAATAATAATAATAATAATAATAATAATAACACACTAAGACCACACAGCGTGCACCCCTACCACTACTATCACAGCCATACGGCAGCGACACGATAACACAGCACAGTATGGCGACCTTTGCCCTAACGTACCTAGATCATTGTACAGCGAACCCACTCCATTCCAAACAAATACGGTATCCGTATTGTACGGATTTGTTGTTGCGTGACGCTACGCAGACGCAGACGCTACGCGTTACAAAAACGCTTTAATAACAGCAGTTGGACAGGCACGCTCAGCAGTAGTAACAGTAGCCGCTCGAATTCAGCCGAATCGAAGCTAAATATCCCCCGCCTGTACAAACGGACACAAACCCACTAATCCACACCAATAAGCCACGTCTCTATTTCACGCAGGACACAGGAGCGCTTCTTTTCTAGTCTATATAGTACCCAAAAACAACCAAGCGACCAACGACAATGTTACCGATGTTGACCGATTGACCTATCTATCAATCAGGACGAACAGCCTGACAGCTGGGTACTACGCTATGGCTAGTGGCGTGCATCCGTTTGCTGCACTAGTATGCGGTATGCATGGTCAGTGAAAACAACAATTTGCTTGTATTACGTCTATCTTTCTATCTATCTATCTGCCTGTCCACCTGTCAGGTACGCTGTACGATACGATACGACACGTCTATAATCTTTGCGTACAACGACCGCAAATCGACGCCTTAAATGCTTAATCGTAATCTGCTCGCTGTTCTGTTGTGGTCTCCACAAACGCCTCGCGTACTTTGTGGAAACACTAGCTACGGGGCTGCTCGATATACGCTGTTGCGCTATTGGCACTTGCAGTGGGAATGGCAGGCTGGCAGGCAGGGATACTGATGACTGGCCCGCTTTACGATACGCCATCGTCAGTAGCTGGAACAGCGATTAGATGATGTGGCTGGCTCAAAACACGCATTCACGCGCAAGCACCCAACCACTGTTGTCTACTAACCAACCTACCTAGCGTAGCCTATCCATATCTTTCTGTCTCGCGACGGCGGTGGCAGTGGTGGTGGTGTAGCTGGACGTTTCCAAGTCCACCCGAACCCGGGTGTTATCCAGTCGTGTTAGGTTGGTTCTCCGTCGTTTCCCTGCTGTTCCCTACTGCGTTCTGCGTTCCCTGTACTACTCAGTACGCCGCAGAGTCACACCTTCACGGAACACCCCACCGTATGCAATCGACGACAATGGCGATGACAATGGCAACCCCCCCCTCCATCAGAAATCGGTGAAATCGTGACAACTGTGACAACGTCTTGTAGCGAACGATTCCGACCTATGCGTCATCGTACATCATTCATACGTACGTATGCATATATAATCTACATATACATGTATGCAGTCAAACACACCAACCAACCGAAATAGAACGAGATCGCGCGCACGCACGCCATGTCGAAAAACGTAAAACACACTGGCCGAATTACGCCACTGTAAAATCAACTATTGATCGTTTGCTCGCTCGGTTTTGTGATCTACAATACTCTGGCAACATAGACACCAGTCGGGTTTCGGGTTCCTTCTACGAGCCTGCATCGCCTTTCGACGACCATGGATTGATTACTATGGGTGGTGGTGGTGCTGCGACGGGATAAACCTCCTACGGGATTCTATCGTTACGACGGCTACGTAATCGACGGTGACAACAGTGGCCAAAACCACACGCCGCGCAAAGGCCGAAACAATTTTTGTGTGTGTGTGAGTTCAGTAAGCGAAAAAGAGAGACGAAAGGGAAAGGCCGCCTAAAAACACACGTCCTCGCAAGCAAAGAAAATGTCGCCTAATCTCAAGACGATTGGTGAGTGCTTCCGAACAATCGACAAAAGTAACTCCTACTTGAAGATCATAATGATAGTGGCTGTAGATATGATGGTGTTAAATATTATTATTATTATTATTATTATTATTATTATTATTATTATTATTATTATTATTATATTGGACCGACATAGCCCACCGGCAAGTTTATTTGTCTATGTTGTCTGTAATCACAATGAATTATTATTATTATTATTATTTGGTTGTTGATCATTCGCCAGTTTGGTGTCTCAGTGCGAAGAGGCTTTCACTTTAACCACCTGAATTGTGTACGCCGTTTAATCCATCGACTTTCTCACTCCAGGAACGCTAAAAACAAACATATTTGCCTACTTTAAATTGTTGTTGGTAAAGCCTATATACATTCTCACTTGTGGCATTCTTTGTTATATATATATATATATATATATATATATATATATATATATATATATATATATATATATATATATATATATATATATATATATATATATATATATATATATATATATATATATATGTATATATATTTTTTTTTTGGCAAATTTTGTAGTATAGATTTTGTCTATAATTGCCTTTGACATATGTTCCACATAAACAATTTATTAACATTATGCATATGTATGTAACATATTATTAATGTGTCTTTTGTTGTTACTCTCCAGCATTTATCTCGATCTTTCGTCGTATATATATAAACAAGCTTTGGAATCTAGTAGAACTCGACGAATTATTTTTTTTTCCAATAGAAAGAGGGGCGAAAACTTCTTCTAAAGAATGGGTTATATAGCGTGAAAGCCAAAATATAAGAAATGCCGAGAATTTCATTTCTTGAGAACTATCTTCAATACACTATGTGATCTGGCTTGAGCTAACGTAGAATGCAATTTAATAGATGCATTTTCCCTAAGTACGCAGGTATGAATCGTTTATTGATAGGATTATTGGGGTTCTTGCAATCGCAGATTTAATGAAGTTGTGTCAGAATAAAATGCTTGATACAACCACTTTTAGTAATTTTGCTCTCGTTCAGAAAGAAGCCTCCTTATTCCATTGAAAAACTTTTTTTTTCGCCGAGTGTACTAGACCCCAAAGTTTATTGGACGAATTCGGAGAGACCCTATATATATATATATATATATATATATTGTGTGTGTTCTGCATTTTAGAGCTGTGTTTCATCGGCAATGATCAAACGCGCCATACACCAGCCAGTCATGGAAATAAATAACGTGCGGCTAAGACGCAGTGCAGATTGCTTCTTTCTTTTATGAATTTGGTGGCTCTTGTGCTATGTACGAACAGAATTATGTCAGATGTCTTTAACACGCATTCGTGCATTCCCCTGCTTATAACACTCGCAAGAATAGTTAAACAATGTTTTGCAAACAAATGAGGCGGTTTCGAATGATCTTTTGTTATTAGCTCAACTATACACCTCAAGATAATCGTCTGTTAGAAATTACGGTTATTATTAAAAACACAAAATCTAAACCGTAATTTCTAACAGACGATTATCTTGAGGTGTATAGTTTATATATATATATAAACTATACACCTCAAGATAATCGTCTGTTAGAAATTACGGTTATTATTAAAAACACAAAATCTAAACCGTAATTTCTAACAGACGATTATCTTGAGGTGTATAGTTTATATATATATATATATATATATATATTTAATTGTTGCGTAAGACTAATGCCCGTATACGGTTATATATATATATATATATATATATATATATATATACACACTCATGAAATGCAACAGTTCATTGTGCGGATAACGTTTCACCGAGACGCAGCCACTAAAGGCATCTTAGCCTGTGTTGTGGTTACCACTCGAAGCATTATTTTCTATGCGGACCTTTACACTTCTAAGGTCTGCGAGACTCTTTGTCGCTCGTTCTGGTCTGGGGGTGAGTCGTCTGTGGCGTAGGCGATCCACAGGAGCTGACCGAGCTAGGCACTGGCCAACAGCGCCATAACGCTATGTTATTCTTAGTGTGCGTTCATGATAGCCGTTGTTGAGCAAGCGATACGTCGCGGCGAATCCGCGTGATGACATCATTAAACATATAGTCAATTGTTGTTGTCATTGTTGTTGTTCTTGATGCTGCTACTGTTGTTGTTCTTGTTATTGTTGTTGTTGCTGTTGTTGCTGCCAGCTTCCGCCACAGCCCCAACCGGCAACGACGCTTTGCTATTTTGCCGATGATGATAATGATGATGGATCATTTAATTTGATAAAAATCTCTAAAACGAACGTGACAGGCAGTTACGGTCGGTATCGTCCTGGATGGTTGGCACCTAACGTTTTCGTTTATTTAATTAAATTGCTCCGTCATTGCTTTCAAAAGATAGGTAATTAACCGTGCATTAATAACCATGTATACATATCTATTCACAAAAAAACATCTGAGAAGAAAAGTAAATTCCTGTATTCAACATATACAATGCACGATGTAAGAGTCTTAGAGGACAATTTAACAAATAGTAGAATTCGAGATACATAGGGTGCAATTGTTTCCGACAACAACAATATGGTTTGAGTGCTGCGCAAATTGTTGTTGCGAATATAAAAAAAAAGATGAAAAGTCTATTAGACTGAGAGATTCGTACGTACATATTAAGTACAAGTCTGCTCTCGAGTGTCAGTTTAAGATACGTACTAAGTCTAAGAGACTGCTACGCTCTACCTTACATCTCAATGCAATACCGCGAAAGAATTTGGACTGAACTTCGGCTTAGCGATTGACCATACATTAGAGAGATGGTTGTCTGACTCTGCGGTAGCTAAACTGTTCCTATTTATTTTACGTGGTTAAATAAATTCGGACAAGCTAACAACAATAGCAGCAATGACATTTTCATGCCATATGGCACTTAGCACGTGGATAAATCTTTCGTTATTCTCTTTTATTCACCGGCGATTCCTACACAACTCTTGTTGGCTATAAAAAAATTTAAAAAAATATACCCTATATACAGACAAAGCAGCTAACGCACTTTTCCTACTCGTGTGACCACAAAGGCTTGTGTCAAAACAAACATGACCTCGATAACGATATGAGGGGTTGGATGGTAATGCACCATCTCTTTTTATTGAGACATCTATGCTCCCCGTTTTTTTTTTTTGTTGTTGTCCGATCATGGTCGATTTTAATTCATTCCGGCATTCGCCTAGCCTAAATTAAAAGCCATGAAAACCAATGTAAGATCGGCCTGTCCGAGTCTTGAACCCACGATCTCCTGAATGCAAGGCGATGGCTTTGCCACTAAGCCACATGTGCGATGTGAATGGCTTTGATTGAAGCCTACCTTCTAATACTCCCAAGTTGCTGCCCTATCTATCTACAAGCGAATTATAAGCAACAATGCCTATAGAACTCTAGCTTTAATTCGCTCAGGGCAAGACGCAGTAGACCGTGCAAATAATACACGATCACGCAGCATGATCAGACCGCCATTGCACTAGAAGGTTCTGTGGAGGTGGTCGTCAACGAGCCCAGCCACAAGATTTGGCAAAGAGTTAAGTCTTTCCGGCGTAGGAGAACAGACGTTTGCGAAAACAGTCGCAGCTTCCTCATCACAGCAACGCGCTAGCTCACCGATTGCTCGTTGTCTTGAATTATTTGCAAACGACTTTCGATTTTTTTAATTTGCCCTTACCCTAAGCTTCAGTCAATCTAGGTCCGTCCCTTCGAGTTTTACTGCCTTGTTCCCCTGAGTCACAACTACTCGCCCCGTTGCTGTGGAGTCGCGGAAGTGCGGAGGTATAGACTCATATCATATCATGACTGCACCGAGTAGGGTGATTTGAGACATTTAACGCCATAGCTGACTACTAAGTGATTCAAACAGAAGACATTTAGAGCATATACTTATTTTTAAAAAATGATTGTGAAAAAATGAAGCAGCTCCTTACACTTATACGTAAACGTATAAGAATTTAGTGCGATGTGTATTTCCAGTGTAAAGCGGCGTTTAGCTCTTTAGTTAGATCAAGTATATATATGTATACATATTTTTCCTCGACGGAAAAGAGTAGAGAAAGGCAATTTTAATTCAAACAGTCTGAAAATAACGTCTGTAACTGGACATTTATTTGAAAACGTGCTTTTCCTTGGAGTTACTGAGCCAACCAAGAAACAAGTTCAAGCCATCTGCGCATAATGCGTCATGTCGGGTTCAAACCGATAGCTCATAATACAAGAGCTGCCACGGAACATTTTCATCACAGCGTCCTGCCTCGACTATGAATAAAGCATTTTTATTTACGAGCACGTAAACGTGTTTAGCGATAGTTCATGTCCGATCACATGTGATACGACAATCTTTATCATATCGCGTCCACTTTGTCACTTTTATTATTGGGAAAAAAAAACATGTTTGCACGCAAAAAGTATGTTTATGAATGTAGGTGAAGAAAGTTTTAAATATCGCTCTATAGAACGTTAAACGCAAAAGTGGTGTCACTTCAACAAGAACAGCTAGTGTTTAAAGTTTGTGAATAAATGACCGACTTAAATGGGTGAACAAGAAGGTAACTAGTAAATGATTAATCCTGCCAAAACGTTGCTAAATTTGAAAGACGGTGACGTCCTCTCCGATGCATTTGTTTTAAAGCCACCACGTTAGTATCGCAAGTGTGTATCGCAAGGTTACTCCTCATACGGGAATCACTTACGTATATTGATTGACACGCGCGATTTTTTTTAGACGCTGACGACAATCGCTCGCTCATCAATTACTATTCGAAGGTTACCGATAACTACAACTCATTTCGTTGGATGTTTCACTTCAGAGGTCTACCGGATATTTATATAGCCAACTACTCACGACACGCGAATGGTAACAAGAACCTCGAGGTTGTTATGCTTCGAGTGTGTGGCGATCAGTAAAACGCCGCCTGCCCGCACGTGATATGATTGTGTCCGATAGCATCAGCATTGTTTAAGTAAACTGATAAACTTCAATTAACTTATCGGCTTCGTTAACGTGGTTCTGTATTTTTTTGTTAACTAGGTAGCGATGCGGTAGTATCGTTGTATCGTTGCTGCTATCATACTGATTTGACACGTTTGAATACACTGTATCGTTTTGGTTTCTCCCTGCTCTCTGTGTGCTCTTACAACGCGGCGGTTATGCGGCTGTTCTGATGACACGAAAATAAAGCTGCCGTCTCGGGCACCTTCATTTTGGCATGCGCCTGTTTGGTCATGCTGCCGATGGTGCCGTCAGCGTTCAACAAGATAGCTCGCGGTCGTCTGGCCCTGGTGAGTGGCGGAATTTCCACCGAGTCGTTTCGACAGCTGCCGGTCAACATTACGAGCAAAGTGTACGTCTTCAACATTACTAACTACCACGGCTTTCTTTTCGGTGGCGAGAAGCCGCATGTCAAGCAGCTGGGCCCGTATACGTTCACGTAAGTTCACCGAACAGAGTCCTCGCAACCACCACCACCACCACCACAACAACAACAACAACAAAAACAACAACAACAAGCATTGAACCTCATCCTCTCCCTCTCTCTGTCTCAGGCTGAACTGAGAGCAGCAGTCCTCGTGACTGTAATTATGTGACAAGTAACATAATTGTAAGACAAGCAACATCACATAAAGTTAACGCTGCTGGTTAGGAGTTATATAATAATAATAATAAACATTTTTTTGGAACAAGGGTTTATTTTATCAATATGTACATGTATCACAATTATCAATATATTACTTATATAATATCTACAATATTGCTTATATTATTCTTATTGCTTGAGTGTCGGTGACCACTCAACATCATCTTGGCGTTGCCTCTCTGTAATTCTAATGACACACTCTGTCGGAGGAAAGCGGTCGATCTTGGCTCCGCTGTGGCCTCGAAGAGCTTCTTCCCAAGCTCCTTTGTCAGTTTGAGTGCATCCTTGCCCCAAACGCCAGATGACTCGAGGCCGAACGCCATTACAACGTGGTCCTCAAGGAGATGCGCGTATAGGCGCCGTTTGTGCATCTCCCGTTGGTGGATAATGTTGCCGACGCCCGCGTTGGCTAGTGCACGATAGCCGAGAGCGTACGTGTCGGAGACGGTGATGTCCCATGCCAGCGGCCGATTGCGGTCCCAGTCTCGGCTGGTAAGGCCGTCCGGTCGACGCTTGTCGTCGCTCTGTAGTCCACCAGGCTCCAGTGTGACGCGGTAGCCGGCTTGGCTGAAAGCGCGCCCGAGGATGTCATTTATGGCATCGTGGCGGCCCTGCGTAAGCCCAGCCAGCTTAGTGCAACTAAGCTATAATAATAATAATAACAATAATAATAATAATAATAACTGTGCAATCTTCTTCTTCTTCCGCCCGCCCGATATGATAAACGAACGCACGTCCAGCTCGGTGTGGATCAAGAACATGAGCTGGGACTGCAACCAGCTTTTGTATCGAGAAAACCGGACCTACTACTTTGTACCGCAGCTGTCCAACGGCAGCCTGGATGACGAAGTCTACAACGTCGACATCGTTTACATGACGCTTGTAAAGCTCGTTGACACATTAAGTCCATTCGTTCAGCGTCGGCTTCGAAGATTCCTCAGCTTCCGTCCAGTTCTGCGCAAGAACACCGTCCGCGAGTTCCTCTTCGACGGGTACGCAGCCTAAACTCCATGCACAACCTGCGCACAAAAATATGTATAGCCTAGCTACGTGCAGCAGAAAACATACAACGCTCAATTTCTCGTTGGTCGTGGTCTCGTGGTCCCCGGTCTCGTTACTAAAAAAACAGACGAACTTTCGTTTTAACGTATGAACACCTAGTCACATTTTTTTTATATGATGAATGCTTACAACAGCGTAACATGCGTGAAACGTGAAATGGTCTCGGCCTGGCCTATCCGAAACGGACACCCGCTAGCCACATTGGCTTTGCTAATCCTCCGTGATATGCGTCCCACGGACATACTGTAATATACGGAAAATAAATGAATATATATATATATATATATATATATATTTCTCACAGAATCGGCTCAAGAAAGTACATTAATATAATTGCATGATCATTAGGTCAACGATAGTAACGGTGTTTAGCGTTAACCTTCTTTGTCTGGTATTCGGATGCAGGTACCGCGACCCTCTTGCAGCGTTGGCTCATATATTCAAACCCGATCTGCCCACAATTGATGGCAAAGTCGGTTATCTCCTGGGCAAGAACGCGACGAACGATGGTCTGTACTCGGTCTACTCAGGAAGTGACGGGCAATGGAACCGTATCAACGAGATCAGCACGTTTCAACACAGCCCGTATGACGTTGCCGCTAACCAAATACAATTTAGACTATCGACAGTTGTTTTATAGATAGGTATACAGGCCTCAAATATATCTAGCATTCAGTTCCCGACTTAGACATCGTAAAAATGCCTTTGTACAGCACGTCAGAGCTATGCTCATAACTTATGCATGCAAAATTCATGCAAAGCATGGCAACGCATGCGTGGCCTTATAGAGTAGAACAGACTTCTTCATTGAGCGCCTCTCAAGATTGACAGCACTGACACGATTGGAGCCTCTGATGCCGCTAAGAATGTCGCCAATGATTTTTCTACACTTGAATAACCACTGTAACCACCAAGTATCTGCTTTCTTGTCATTTTTTCGGTATTGTCACTTCTGCCACACTGATATCGTTCTTCCGTTCAAAGTCCGCCCTGCGTCTCCACGCGACGTGATAAAGGGCTAGACTCTGGTTCTCTATCTCCAGTTATTTTGGCTCTTTCATTCGACTTATACGCTGAGTACCATCCTGCTATTTTACTAACTAAAAAAGCAATAAATTTGCTATATTTTTAGTTGCAGCACCATTTTATATTATCACTATTTTCTAAGCTTTTCGAATGGTGCGTTTGCAAATCCAAACTCTCACGTTTTCTTGAGGAAGTTGACTTCTCTACTGCATCTCAGTATGGGCGAGCTAACAATCTACGCAATCATGTTAGAGTGGTCTGCCATCAGAAGCTCTAGTCGAAACGAGTGCCTAACTGCATTTATTGGCATTGCAAAAGCCTTTGACTCTGTGTCTCCCATAGTATGTTACGTTTGACTGCCTCGCGATATTTTAATGTTGGTGGAAGTCGTTTGGTACCTTTGTCTCCTTTAGGTTGGCGTTCAAATTGAAAATAAATGAGTCGGAACCATCCGAATGCAAGCAATTCGGACTAGCTACAACCTTTTATTCCTTAGGTCTCAAGCATTGCCTAAGCATCACAGTTCCCTCTGGGCCTAATGACACTGAGTCGATGCTTTGAAGCCATGCAGAGATACGCCATCCGTACTCCTTTGGTCTACCTAACCGCAGCGCTCGCACTATCATAGAACCAGCTTTTTTTCATTTTTGACGGCCTGCTTTATGTTTAAAACTGATAACTATTATTGAGGCATCGTACTTTTCTAATCGCACTTGCCCCTTCCCAACCTACCAGGGCCAGAACTCTTTCTATGTTTTTCTCTCTCTTTTCTCTGAACACTCTCTTTTACCACAGCAGCTTGCCTGAAACACAATACCACAGACATTACTCACAGACTGCGCAATTTTTGTAAATGTGATAGGGAGTACAGTGTTCGTTATATTAGCAGGTAACGTATATCCTTATGAGGCTTTCCTTCAACCAATACGGTATCCTGCTTTTTCACGGATATGTAATCTGTTATAAATATATGCGAAAGTAGTTTATGTAAGTATATATATATATATGCACCTTGAATTTTAATTATTACGTGTACATTTTTCTCTTTCACAGAACACTGGTACACTACAAGGAGCCGTGTAACCGCCTTTACGGAACAAGTAATGTTTGAGTTAATTTCACTAACTATATATATATATATATATATATATATATAAATATATAATTTTTTTTTCGTGTGATAACCGCAGGAGTTCTCTCGGTATATCTCCTAACTCGTCATTTCAAGCCACAATGTGCTAATTTGCCAACCTAGCTCGTACATGCTTTTGCGTTATGCACGTAGCCGCTGCCTTTTGCATCCAACATCTACCAACTTCCCCTAGTTCGCTTAAACATTTAAATTTAGATTCAAGGCGAAACACCAAAGAGCGGTGCTGCTTTACCTCAGGCTAAACGTCATGCAATAGAAGAGGTGTATGGCTTATTCAACGTGTTGTGGTTTATTTACATGCAGCAGACCCTTCTCACATTTCATGCGCAAAAATTTCGTTTGAATCGATCTATTCCGCATTATTTGGGTCACACACTCACCTGTTCTTTCCGAGGCCTTTTTCTTAAGAAATCCTCATTTTCCACCTCAGGTCTCAACCGCCTGTTCCAAGGTGCAGACCGGTGTTTGCTCCCCACGAAGCTCCCTAAGCGGCTAAACGACCGCCTGCTAACTACGATGGAAGTTTTGTTGAACATCAGATTATCCGCATTCGCACGCCAACAAACCTTATCCCCGTTTCGCGGCGTAGCCTAGGGTTGTCCGTTGCGACTGTTCTATTGGAGATAGCTGCGCGGACGCTGAGAGAAGTCATGCACGCCTTCGTCTTCAAAACAAGGCGGAGACGGCGCATAGCTCGGCGCTCTGTACCCAGATGAATATTATGTTAAGTGACGAATCGATGAGGTCGGGCTTCATTTGGGAACAGACCAGGTATAGGGTCACCCGAGCCTCTGCGGAGACGTAGTCCGGCCGGACGGGCACTTGAACTGACCCGCATCATCAGATCAGACAAGCGACCAATACGCCAAGCTTTGAGCATTACTTCTAACAGAGCTTTACGATTCAGTGGCCCATCGTGCGTCTTGGAGCCGGTCGGACTTGACAGGGAGCGTGGGAAGACCCCTGACGGTGTAACCTTAACCTCGATCGAGATCGCATTAGCCCATCCAGTGATCAGTGCTGGCGCGACCCGGGCCGACCATGCTTCAACTCTTGCCGAAATAGGCAAGGTGAGGAAGCAGGAACCAGAACATCGGAAACCCGGGAGCTGGTTTTATTCACTTGGCCTTCGTACACTTGGCAGGCCGGGCCCATTTCCTCCTGGTTTACTGCAGAATGTCGAAAAGCGACTAATCCTGGCTAGTAGATATAAAACAGGGGGCGATTTTTTCAGAAAGCGCCTGTCGCTGGATGTGCAACGCTGAGAGGGCATTGCGCTCTCGGTTTGAGGAACCCTTCAGAGATTGCTGGTCTCAAAATAGCAAACGTATATATATATATATATATGTATATATATGATATTGCACAGCATGTAACTTATAATGAACGTGGCAATTTGCCCTATTCGCGTAGCAAAAATTACGTCAATGAGTATTTAGGATTTTTTCGCTACACCATGAAATCTGCCCTTAATATTTTGAGTGCTGTCACCGACGTTGCCGGCAGTGACCGACGGCAGTGACCGACGGCAGGCAACACCTTCAGCGTTAGAATCGTATCCTTGGCCGCCAAGACATTTCTAAAGCGCGACTGCAGAGCGTCTGTCTTTACTGGACATGTGGACCTAGTTGGCGCTCCGTGACGTAGCCAGAGATAAGGCGCGCGTTCAGCTTCATTCAGTAGTTTTTTTGTTCGGGGAGGTTTTGAAATGCAGCTTTCGCGTTTTTAAGAGTCCTTCTGTACAGAGATCTCGCTGAGGCTAGCACAGAGTTCATGGTGGGGTGAGACTTGCAAAGTTCTTTTAGACGGATTTGAGTTCGCTTGGCCTCGGTGCAGTCTCTGTTCCACCACTGTCTATCTTTGGGCAATCCCCAAGGGTTACAACTATCCGAGGCGACCGATGCCACCGATGCTGTTGCGTCCCCAATCGACCAATCAACTAAGAGGACCGATAGAACATTCGAGAAACTCAAACCAAATCACTGTATATCCATGCAGCGTAGCCTTTACTTTAGGGAGCGTTCTCCCAGCAGGCAGCTCTCTACGGGTACTACGCAACGCGGCATGCCAGAAACGTTATGAAACATACTGACGCATTCTAAAATGCAGTCCAGCAGCAATAGCATTGCGACGCAGCTTGGCAGGGTGTTCTGCGTAGTCAGCCGCGCTGGAATTTGCGTTTGACTGCAGCGATGTCTGAGATCCACGTATGCTTCCGCTTACAATAAATATATATACGAGGGCGGATCGAAAAGAACTATCATTCTTACTATTCGAAAACGTTTTTTAACATTTTCGGAATCAAGTTGGATTACTTCTGGGGATTTCTCTTTCTCTCTTCTTCTCCATAGTCTTGAAGCGTTGTCTCTTCAATTTTTTTATCCGTGGGATTAAGAAAAAGCCCAGTCCGGCAAACTGAGAGGTTGCGATAATATATAGAAATTTTATCTCGAATCAAATAATTCCAAAGCTGTAACAATGTGTGCGCCGGTGCGTTATTGTGATGGAGGATCAAAGAGTTCGGGCCTCCTGCGTAGAACTTTCTTGTGCAATAATGTTCCTAAAATTTCACGGTAGAATCCACTCTAGCTGAATTTCTTCGACCGACCATCTCGCTGGAATCACCACTGGGAGGATTAAGCATCGATGTCGTCGGCCTATTTGCCCACGACTGTCCCCCGCAATCACTCTGTGAAGCAACTCTGTTTACTGCTGCTGCTCCTTGAAGTCTCAATTCGGACACTTTCCGACGGGCCTTTAGTTGCGGAAGTTCTTTATTTTTGGAACAAACTTCGCTGCCAGTTATGCTGAAGCATAAAATATGAGTCAAGACTGTCACAACTGATCCGTAAGATATCTCCAATTCCTCAGCTATCTCCCTAATAGTGTTTCGGCGATTGCTAAGTATCACGTAAAACATCACAAATTTGTTCAACGTTTTCTTCCGGTGTTGGGGTTGTTGGCGTTGAAGGCCTTTCCTAACGGGGGTGATTGTCGGTCTCCTTACGCCCGTCGCGAAATCGACGATTCCATATATACACGGTATTTCAGAACACTGCTTCATCACCAAACGATTCTATATATTGCGCGAATTGATTTGTATACATACTATCATATGAAGATTCTAAAGTAGATTGTTTGGATGATATTACTGTCAAATAGAGCCGCAAGCCGCATCGAAGCTTTCCTTTATCTGTAAAATAAATAGTCTGTAGTCACCTCATAGGTTAGGTTCTTTTACGTTCTTATACATGTATGTCTGTGTGCGTGTGTAGCGAACGGTCGAGATCTAAGATGCCAGCGTTTTTGGTGGTAACCCGGGCTTCTAGATGGCGAACTATTCCCACCGTATGGCAGCACTCCTCCGGCATCATTGGCGGTATTCTCGCCGTCATTTTGTCGCCCGTGGCCATTATACTTCAACGGAACGACAACCATAGCTGGCGTCGAGTCTGCAATATATTCAAGTGGCGACGAGATGTTCAGCTCGACAGGGAACTCTACGCTAGATCAGTAAGTAAAAGCTATGCATCTCTCAAACAAGTCGATTCGATTACGAATGCGTTTTTTTGTGTTGTCACTTTGCGTACACTCATGACTCGATGGAACTGGTCCATCGAAGGGCATAGTGATGGAACAATACTATTCAAATATCAAACATATGTCTCACACAGGTGCTTTGAGAAGTATCCCGTCGGCTTTAAGGGAACCTTCGACGCATCGGCCTGCCAAGCTGGCCTGCCTATTGTTCTTAGCCTGCCACACTTCTACAAGGGAGACCCACAACTTATTCAGTCTGTGCTCGGATTACAACCAGACCCCAAGAAGCACGACTTCGCACTGAGTGTCTTCGTAAGTATGATGGTCACCTAGTCGGGTGTCTTTTTAGTGCTAAGGTATGCACGGACATAACGCAGAATGTTGCAGTTGCACAGAATATATATATATATATATATATATATATATAGTGATCCTTGATGAATTATAAGGTATAAAACATCGTGACAAATGAACCGGACAAAATTTGACTATGCCACATTGGGATAACGTACTGAGACTTCTGGAAACACGAACGCGGTGCCAGGCGTGGGGTTGTGCGCGTGGGTGTGAGGACATCATGGCATTCCCATTGCAGAAATCGATGATTGAGGAGCGGCGAGGTGTTATTAGATTTCTGATTGCGGAAGATATTTAACCGGCCGATATTTCGCCGATATAGGGCGTATACGAAGAAGGCTGTGTGTCTGCGACAGGTCAATGATAAGAAAAAGAGTGCTCGTTTTCGTAAAGGCCGTAAATGGTTCAGTGGTGGCGGCCCGATACCAAGTCAGACAAACACGGTAATCACGACTGAACTTTTCGACAAGGTGATCGACATTGTGAGAAGCGATCGGCGTGTCACAGTGCGAATATTGGCAGTGGTGGTGGGGGCGGGGGGCAGCCTCAGAACAGTGTGGGCAAGTCGAGGTTCGATACTCGTCGAACTCCTCTAGTACGAAAGAGTGGCTCATAACAGATCGCCCTGAGGCAGTCAAATATTAGTGAAACTTCGGAAGGTTGCAGGTGCAAAGCGGGGATATACACATTTGGCAGTCGTCAGGTGCGGTCGCGTCTTGCCTCGCTCAGTGAAAGTTGGCTAAAAAGTGCGGGAATCCGAGGCCCATAACGGGCTGACCAATCGCACTGGATAGGCGTTACGGCAGGCAGCACGAAGAGGGGAAAACTTACACTCTACACAACCCAGATCCTCACAGGTCATGGCGACTTTCAGTAGTAGCTGCTCAGGATCGAGAAGGTCCCCAGACCCACGTGCGTGTACTGCGGCGAGGGACTCGACGACACCCGGAGCACACCGTGCTGTGCTGTCCATCATGGACGAGGCAGCGCGCAAGCCTAATGGAGTTTTTAAGGAATAAGCCAGCTCTTAACCTTCAAGACATCATGAGGAAAATGACGGACTCAGCATCACGCTAGAACGAAGCGTCGCAAGTTTTTACGAACATTCTGCAGGAGAAGACAAGGGCCGCTCTTCGAATTCGCTCGCGCCTCTCCGGGGCTCCCGGGAACACACCTGCCAGGAGCAATAGACTCGCCCCCCTGACTGTTTGACGTTATGCGCAAGCAGTTCCCAGTCAGACGGGGAGACGGGGACATGGTTGATTTTTAGCGGGTTGGAGTCCCACACTACCGGTCCGCGCTTGTAAGGAATTCCTTCAAACTTTTGATATATATAATATATGAAATCAGCTAGCAGTCGTGAATCAGCAGTTGAATTGAATATATGAAATTAAACCTTAGTATTTTGCAAATAAATGGCAAGTTAACTGCAGAGAGAAACAGCTTTGTCATTCAACTATTGAAAAAACTTGTTTTTAGTCAAGGTGTAGCCCCGCACTGATAAGTTAGACATACTCACCTAGCAGGGTAGTTCATATAAACAAAAATAAACTTAGACACATTAATCAAGTAGGGCTAATTATATAGAGATCAATATAGGCTATTCATGCGAATCAATATCGATTTAGCCGATGTGCGAATACTGCTGAACCTGATGTATCTGCTTTGTTGCTGATGTTCGCCCTCTGCGTACTGTGTTCATACGATGCCTTGTTTTTGATAATCGCTTTGCTTATTGAACATTTTTAGAAATTCGGCACACCAACCGACTTGAAGATCCGTTACCAGTTAAATGTCCCAGTAACCGCGCAGCCGGCCACGGGTGAAGGGCCTCGTTTCATCTATCCTGTTCTATGGCAAGAACTGGTAATGCAATTTTGACTTATTTTCCCTTAAAGAAAAGTATACAAAAAATGTTTTTTTTCTAACCATATCGACAACCCTCTTCCGCGTAGTGTCTTTAAGGAGCGATATCAACTCCGCCATTGCTAGTTTAACGTTAAACTTAAATTAAACCAAAATGCTTAGATATTCTCACTTTTTGTGAGACGATGTTGCACTTCCTGTACATCTATGCATGTTTCGCAATAAATGGCTTGCAATGTTTCCACTTGTGTCAGATTTTTCTGGACGAAGACCGAAAGCGTTTGAACGAGATCGTCTACAAGATGGCGGTGCTACCGCAGCTTGTCATCAAGGATGTGCTTATAGGTCTCGGCGTAACGTTTTTTGTCATCACGGCTCTCATCGTATCTATCCTCGTCGTTATGGCCCGTAAGGTAAGAACCGGCCCCGCAGTATAACTTACGCTAGGGCGCTCATATCAAACATAACGCGCAACTCAGTAACCGGAGCTAACTTGTTTGGCAGATTCTAACAGAATGCAGATGTCGACCGAGTGCCGCTGTGTCCTTTAGTGATTGCAGTCGGCACCCTCTGTTGCTAGGTTTAATTAAGTGTCTCATCTCAAGGCACCCTCTGTTGCAAGGTTTAATTAAGTGTCTCATCTCAAGGCACCCTCTGTTGCTAAGTTTAATTAAGTGTCTCATTTCAAAGCACCCTCTGTTGCTAGGTTTAATTAAGTGTCTCATCTATTTCAGGAAAAACGTTCCGACGAGGAGGTGCTTACCGAGGATGAACCCAAGGATTAGCAACCGACCCGCAATCCTCCATGAAGCTTGAACTTCCGCAAATACCCATCAAGATATTTATACCCACTCGCAAATACCCATCGGATGTTCTTTGCAGTGATCTGTGTTGTTGCACAACACCAACGCAAGTCGCTTCTGCGACCACTTTCTACTGGCGATTCGAGCCATTTTTGGTAATTTATTTTTAGTCATGTGTATATACGTAAGTTAAGAGCACTATTGCCATGATACGGGTTCGTGTATGGAGGACAAGAGTTCACTAACTGCCCCTGAACCCTTTGCCATCTACGTACAATCGTCTACATGGTAAAAATCCTAATGTACATTTAGACAATTTAATAATTGTACGTTCAAAGCATGCATCGCCTGGCCATAATAAAATAGATGTTGTACTTTTGTGCAGTGCCAATATATAGGGAAGATTACAGAGTAACAAACCTACCAGGACTGCAACACCTGCTTATTACATCGTAGGGAGTTCTTGCAATTGTAGGATGGGTTAACTGAACACCTCTACCTATATACGCTTGTTGGACAAGCTTAAACAAATAGCCGGAATATGAGGTTAAAGAGTTTGCCGGGCCTGAAAGATAAGGTGGAATTGTCTTTAGTGGGTAGAGCAACCTTAACGACCGTTACACAAATTAGAAACCTTTGTAAGGCTTGATGCATGTAGACTCTTGGCACCCCTATTGTCTGATCGTCCTATTGATTTGTCTCGCAAGAAACGGTGTTTCCTCTCGAGTCTACAGTTTCTGGTATTTGCCATAGAGGTAGGATTTAAAGGGGGTTATAGGACTTTCCATAGAGCACTGGTCAAAGTGATTCCTTTATGGTTTTAAGGAGCACAAGGGTCTCCAGTGTATTTAAAGGTAGGTTGCAACAAGCTGCCAGTTCTAAGTAATGCGCCCTTAGTTTAGAAGGAGCTGTTAGACAAAACAGTAAATAGTGAGACTATAATACGGGTTACCTCTTTAAAGTGTACCCACGCTGTTGTAACTCCTTTCTGTACATTTGAGATATATCTGGTGAGCGACCCTTATAGGGAACGATAGGGAATAGTGCAAGTGTTGGAGGGAGGATCGAAGGTAGTCAAGATATTACAGATACAATGGCGTCTAGATATAGCAACAGCTTTGGAATAATATCAGAGTAGTTGCAAGACAAAGATGAACCGGACACGAATTTGACGCGTGCCCTGTAGCCACTAGTTTGACAAATTTCATAAGGCAAGAAGTCTGTTAATTTGCCAAGCTATGAGTTTTACTAACTAGGTGATATTCTTGTTTTTAAAATGGTTCAAAATTTGATTATCCTTGCAAAAATGGTACAATAAAACTAGTCCTGGGTATTGAGTAAGCAGCAAGCAAAGGCGTGCCCGCTAGACAAAGCATCCTAACCCGCCACTTGCCGCTGTGTTTTAACTTTATCGATTAGGCCTTGTGAAGGTTGATCTTTAATCTTAAGTGGGGAGCTATACTATTAAGGTGGCCAAGACTTGCTGGGCCTGCCAGACTGCGTCCGTCGATGAGCAAGTCGTCTACATAGAAGAGAATCTCGGCAAGGCGACTGGATTTGTCGAGAACCCCTCAGTACTGCTAGGATTTCGAAGTCCAAGTTTACTAGGACTGTATCCAACGCACTATGGTCTATACAAAGACGGCACGCATATAGTTGTGAGTCTTCCGTAGGCCTCGACTTACAATTTTTACAAGTATATTTCATGGCGTTGATGTAGAGTGTATTCCCTAGAGTTGTGCTGTTATTTATAAAACAAGGTCGCTGGAACTGGGGTCTGTGGAGCCTTCCGTCATTATAATTTTATACAGCTTCTTATTGCTGTTTCCATGTCGTTTGCTAATGCCGAGGCATAACAACGTGGACAAGCTAGAGTCATAGCGCAGTAGAACAACGTACTCGATATAGTCCTGACGGACGGACGGCCGTCGCGGTAACGGTTGTCTCGGCAGAAGGCGAGTAGTAAACACGTGTCGTTATCAAGGAGCTAGCGGACTATCTCAAGAAAAGTGTGCGAGAAACCGGCCGATTGAGGGCCAGCTTATGGGACTCCGAGCCCGTTGACGGAAGGCGTCAGAAACGTTTGATCCGTGAAATTAAGGTCTCAACTTAGCATTTAATTCACATTAGGGATAGGTGATTCACCGCTTTCAGGTATACCATGCAACTCGGAGAAGACAGCTAGCATGGCACCATGTTTGCACAGACGCGAGGCAAGCCCCTGGAGGGTGTTCGGGGCCTGTTTCCTCCGCATTCCAAGAACTCCTATGAAGGTAAAGGCCTTCGTCTTAATAGTCTAAATAATGGGAGTTCCTCCACTCGGACGACGCTCATTAGCAGCACTCTTCAGGGCTCTTTTACATTGACCGTAACCAGAAAAGCGAGACTGTCAGCATATGCCAACATTCTTACTCTTCAGTCGAAATTGAAGACGTCCTTTGAGTCATCGACCGCTTCTCCACATCCTAAGTCCCAGAGCACAGGTTTCAAAATCAAGCTCTATGGTACTCCAGTACTAAGTTTATACTCCTGCTTCTTTACGACCAGACCATTGCCACCCAGAGGACAATGGAAAATTCCCTTCCTCTTGATCTCCCCCTACAAGTACTTGCGACTCATTGGCAGTCAAACATCTCAGACAGTCAATAAGGCCTTTCTGGCGTTTAGGAGAATTAGAAGCCCAAATTTCATCTTTTTTTTTAAGTCTCCATGATCTCCTAACGTATACGTTGCACCGGGCTTTCGTTAAGGACCTGCATTTGCTTTTTAAAAGCCCTACTGAGCAAAATAGAACATTCTCGTCATTTATAATCAGTAGACTTAGTTCGCTCAACACGTCTAAGTCTCCTGTTGCTATATTTAGATCATCCTCCGGTCCGGTGGCGTGGTGGATTAAGTCTCCGCCTCGCAACCGGAGGAGACACATAAGTGCGTGGGTTCGAGCCCCACCGTTGCACATTTGTATTTATGGGGGTCTGTCTATGAAGCAATCTAAAAAACAGTTCCGTGGACGTTAAATCTTGGCTGAGGGTTAGCCCGAAAACTTTACTAGACCATCCTCCGTCCTTATGCACTTACTTTCCAATCTTACCGACAGTTCCGGAACTGTCTCTGCCGGGTTTGAAAATATTTTTAATTCTAGGTTTGGGTCAGGAAGGCTCAAAGTAAGATATGTTACGTTGTCCGAGTCCGGTCCATGAACGAGTCTCAAAATGAAGAAATAATAGAAACAAAGCCGTGTGCAAATGTACAGATGGAGGAATTACATTTCGATATTATTTATACAAGTATTAACACTCTTTCTAAGGGGACCGAAGCACGTGCCTCTAAATCGCATTAACATTTTTAAGCTCCACCTAGCAGACTTCAAGAACACTCCTAAACAACAAAATTGCAACTACAGCTTTGCAAACCGACTAGTGCTTTACTGTTGTTTGCGAAGACGCTTCAACGCATTACCAATATAAGCTTTAAAAATTGAGTAGAGAGTACTACAAGTGTACCCAGGTCTCTCCACGAGTCTCGATAACACAGAAGACGTCGATTTTCGACACCAATTATCCAGTCAGAGAGGCCTGCGTCTCCTTTTTTCGTTTTGTGACCAAACACGACGTACTTACAAAGCAGATTCTTTAGTTAGGGTGAGATGGTCGTAAAGGGTTTATAGAGAGCTACAGCATTTACGTCCAGACTCGCCTGGCGATGCAAATATTGTGTGTTGAGGTTTTGTTAATTGCAGCCTTTACACGGGGGGCGCATTTTCTTCACTGTTGCGGTTGTTGACGTCCTTCACGCGGATATGTCGTACAGATTAAAATGTCCAGTTCGTAAATGTTTCTACTACCCATACACAATCCTTACGTGTTGTGCTTTTTCCTTCAATGGCAATGCAATACGAGCATGATGTCGATGAGAACAAAGACTGTGACTATCTTATTCATGAAATCCTATTAAGAATGAGAGCTGGAAGAGAAGTTTTGTAATCCTAATAGCTGAAGAATTACCAGGCACAGACGCAAGGTTATTATAAACGCACATGATCACATATTTCGTTGTTGTTGGTATATAACTTACAAATAATGCGGACAGAACGGCCAGATAATAATATTAACTAAGTAACAACAGTACTAAAGTCCCTTTCTTGGCCTCTAGAATCTACTAGCAACACTGCGTACCGGCAGCAAATCCTAACTAGGTAGGGCTAGCGGAAATTTTTATTGAGAATCCAAGGAAGCTCCAGGTATGCACTCGAATGACGTGAGGCGGGTCGTTAGAAGAAGTGGAACTACCTCGCTCGAGAGCTTCAAACTTCTTTGACTTACCTTTGTATGAAGTTTGCTAAAGCGAAGAAACAAAGCCTCAGCCTAGACGATATGCATACGACCTATGCATATATCGACCGACAGACAAAGATGAAATAAAATTATTTCCACAAGAGGTCGCATAAATAGGAAAACAAAAGTACAGCCATAACACATCAACTTGCTTGTTTTCCCATAACGTTCGGGCTGGTCGGTTGGAGATCATTGCCGCTCGATAGAATTACATCAGTAATGTAGGATGACAGTTTTAAGTTTTAAAGATTTTACTGTTCATATATATGATGATCACATAGTAAATTTCATACAAGTACAATTCCGTCACAGTTAATTGGAGCAGCGAGCATTCGGTTGTCGCTGTAGACAAAGACATGCAAGCATTCTGTTAACGCCATACGTGCTACGGCAAACATCTTTTACCAACGCATTCAGTTGTGACGCGTCCATTGTATCACAAACAGCCTCAGTCTGAGTCTTACACGTTGTACCTGTATACGAATATATCTACACACAAATGACAATCGAGCAACGATACGCACTAGCGATGCCGATCGATAACGCAAATGGCGATGTACATACATACATATGCAGTAGCTGTTTCAGCCATTTCAGCGGCACAAAACGCCTATTACCTATTGAAAAATATTTACACACGTCTGTATACATTCATGTGCACGGCTACTGTAGTAGAAACGACGTGCACTTTCTATTGCATGATGGGCGGTATTCTGTTTCAAGGTTGGCTACTACTTATGAACAGGGCAGGGGGGAAGATTCAGCGGATATCTTCAATCCACTGCTTTTTGTTTGTTTGTGAATTTCTCTATAAGCCTATTAGCTAGGACGTACGTGGGAGAACAACGAGCCAGCCGCCCGGAACGTTTTCTGAACGATCGGTTTTCGTCCAGTTAACACACCACATGACGCGACAAGCCATAATTATTACACGTGTGGCGTGTACGTGGTCTGGGCCGCCTGTAAGGCACTCACTTAATTATTTGACCTCACTGAAAACACGATGCACTGCCGCCTCGCGTCCAACATCGGGAACACACCAGACTATACACAGGGCAAAACAAAGTTAGTTGGACAGACTAGAATGCGATAGGACAAGACTAGTAGTCCTAGAAACTAGTTAGCAGCTGTCAGCCAACCAGCCGCTAGAAGAGCCGCTCGGACAACAAAGCGCTCACGCGTCGCTGACGGCCGATCGTTTAGGTATCGTAGTTTAGCTGGTACGTTTCGGGCACTGCGTCGTACTCGACGTCACTGCTCGGTCGGGCCAGCGGCGTCAACAGCGCTTCGGAACAACCAAGCATAGGGTCCTCGCAGTTCGCCTCGTCGCGTGGATCGCTGCTGCCACCGCTGCCACCGCCGCCACCACTGCCACTGCCGAATCTGTCGCCGGCTGCCTCGATCGGCTCATCGCCCGCACCGACGCCCTCGGCGCCCTCAGGACACTCGTCCTTGATCAGCTCGCTTTTGACGACAGTCTCGAAGCTGTCGGCCAGCCAAAGGTGCTCGGCCGCCTCGGCTAGCAACGTCGAATACACGTCGAACGCCCTGTCGTCGAGAACAACACGCGGAAATTCGCACAGACTCAGCGTGTGCTCAGCAGCACACTCGCAACGTGCGTACGCGTGTTCCAACCAAACGTGTTGAGCACTCCTCGTGTGGCCATCGGCCATGACGTCGTCGTCGTGCGGATCGCACGACACAGACGGCCTGCAGAAGCCCGGCACGTGCGCCACGTTGAAGACAATGTCTTCCAGCTGGTCCTTCCGCACCATGGTAGCTGCTGCTGCTGCTGTTGTTGTTGCTGCTGCTGCATGGAGGTGATGATGATGATCATCATCGTCATATTGATTGTCGCTGCTATTCGCCGCTGCTATTCTCGATGCCGTAAAAATGGCGTGTTCGAACAGACATAGAGGAAAGGCGCCTTTCGACACGAGCCGGTTCCGCATCGGGCACTTCTTGAGGTGACGCAGCAGCGTGACCATATCGACCTTGTTCCACTTTCGACCCTGTCGGTGGTCGAAACATGCTGCACACTCGACTCGGTGCCAATCGATGTCGACATCGCTGGTGATAAACAGCCTCTGAAGGCTCATGCCATGCTTGGCTAAATGGAAGATCACCTCGAGTGGGTGAAGTAGCACCATCGAACCGCACAAATTGCACTCGGTTGTCTCGGACTGGAACGCCTCGACGCGCTGAGCCTTGTACTCGTTAAGGATGGACATCTGTAAAAACGCACGTCGACGACAGACACCCCGATTTTCGAGTACACAACGATATTTTGCTCTGCTCTGCTTTCGGCTGCTGTAGGTATCATTTATATATATATATATATATATATATATATATATATATATATATATATATAGATATCATATATATATATATATATATATATATATATAGATATCATATATATATATACAGATATCATATATATATATATATATATATATATATGTTTGTATCTATCTATCTATTTATACGTTCGCAATCAATTGTCCTCTAACGTGTAAAATGCGTATAGAACAGTCAGTTGTAGATCAAGCACAATGATCGGATGAAGAGGCTGCGAATAAATCAGCCTGCTTCTGTGTGCGTGTGTCATTGGCTGATGTCAGTAAAAGTCTTATCGATATAAAAAGCCAACACGGGTATGCAAAAATCCACTCTACCTATATCCGTTCTTTCTGTAGAGCTTGGGTTTCCACCATCGCAATACCTGGGTACAGCGTCCTTCTTCTTGACAGAACAACAACTCACAAAGGCATGGGGTGTCTTTCTTGGTAGAAAAACTGCTTCCACAACAAAACGTCGAGACGCGTTAAATTGCGCTTAACCAAGGAGGATCCAGCGGTAGCCCAGTGCGAGACTCTGGTTAGTTAGAAAGTTGACATAGTGTTCACAATAGTGCGCCATAAGAAGCGACTCAAAATATTCGGTAGAAGGCGGTTGATACAATCCTTTTCTCGGAGCGGCTATTTCGCTAGCAAGTCTTTGAGCTCATGCTATGAGCTTAAGGCTTGGCTTGGCTTGGTATATTCTGACAGATCGAATAACAATACAGTACCGTTAATTGAACTAATGGCATTTTACTTACCGCGCCGGAGCGGAATGCTTCGGCATAGCCAATTTTACTGAGCACGTCAAGGAGAGTCTCGAGGTCACCGTCTTTACCCTTCGGCCACCGATTCCACGAGTGGCTGTCTCGCGAATGGTACTGCCGAAATCCACCTGATGGTACACCGAACGATGGCAGGGCTTCGACCCACGGATAGACCTGGTAGCGTCGACCGCTTGCGCGGTTGAGGAGGACGAGATCTCGGAGACATTGCGAGAACATCTGGCCTCGCTCCTGTAGGCATCCGTGAGTTAACGCCGTATACGGCCCTATTGAGAACGTGTTGCCGGGCATCTCAAACGTCCCCACTGAAGATGAAAGGCCCCACCGTAGCAGCTCCTGGGTACGTTTCATAGAAAAAAAATATGCTATGTAAACATCATTTCCACCGCAAACTGTCTACTAAACTGTCTATTACTGTCTACCTCAACAAACTCCTAAAACATTTAGATATCAGTCAGACAGAAAAAGTATGTTATAGTAAACACAACAAACAATCTGACAATACTGACACAATAATTACGTTAAGCATGACATGCTTATATTATTTATGTCTAAATAAGGCCATTACCTAATGTCGCGCTATCAAAATAAGTAAGCCGCTTTTAACACTTGCTTGCTAGACTGGAAATCATTCAGAAATTGAAAGAAATTGAAGAGAAGTTGTTTGACCGCATGTTCTCCCAATACAAGGCTTGCAGTTCACTTTGCTCGTTGTTAAAAAATAGTTACTATTCCACAGCCGAGCACATTACGTGGAATTTGCATTACAGAAAACGAACTGCGGTTGTCACACAAATGAAGCAAACAAGTATCATAACATATCAAATCACCTCTATTGAAAAGGGGGTATAACAATAGACGCAAAGTCGTTTCGAATCTGCAAGCGACGTGCAATCCTCAAGTCAAATGAGTTGTGTGGGTGGATGGAAACGCCGCACCGGGGATTATATGGCCTTAGAACAAAATACCTAGTAATGACATTTGGACGCGTTAGCTGTTTAAACGATTGGGATAAGGGATTGGTATTCGCTAAAACTAGGCAATATGATACGCTCGCATGGTAGACAGCACCGACAAGCAGCTCGTTTCACAAATCTATCCTGCACGCTCTGCAGAAAGTCTACATATATTTTTATAGAATGGCACCCATAGTGACAGCAATAAGTCCACTTAGGTACCACTAAGGTCTGATATAGCACTTAGTACACATTATGATCCTGTATAATGAAAGACCGCATTACAAGATTGCACATTCGAGACGCGGCTTTGACAACCTTGGCCATGTGAGGTCTAATCTTAATTTGGCGGTTGAAAATTACCCCAAGGTCCTTTGTAGAGTGAGACTTCACGAATGAGTTGGCCATTTAGCATATATTGAATACTATCTGGCATTGTCTTGAGACATAGACAACTGCATGCGGTTTTCCTCTGACCATAAGGATACAACATCAATCGCTTTCTGTAGGGTAGCTATGTTGTTGTCATTATTTGCCTTTAAATAGATTTTACGATCGTCTGCATCTATCTCGAAGCATAGATCCGAGACCATATACAAATAAAGTGTACATTAAGAGGCCTAAACATGAGCCCTGCGGAATACCAGATACACACCTGCCGACGGCGGAATATCTACCCTCAACTTTGACTACAAATGTACTCGTCTTACAGGTATGCTTTACCAGTATTCATACCAATTCTGGGGCCGACACCTAACGACACCTAACCTATTTTTGTTTGAAGCAGATGATGATCAACACAGTCGAGTGCACGTGAAAAATCAAAGTAGACACCATGTGGAGGAATGTTGCAATTTCGGGCCAGCGCCCAATCGTGAGCTACTTCCGGTAAATCCAGGCAATCTGGTTTGCTCAGTCGTTTTTTAGAGGACTGACTGGAACATGTAGTTGCGCACACGGACACCGCGGCAGGGAAGGTCCGGAAGTCTGGGACTCCAACTCGCTAAAAACCAATCAAGGTCCCGCCCTCGGTCTGACTGGAAACTGCTTGCGCACATCATTAAACAGTCAGTCAAACAACTTCTGACGAGTGTGTGTTCTCCGAAAGCCCAGAAGAGGCACAAGCGAATAAATAGGGCGGCCCTTGTCTTCTCCTGTTGTATTTCCTTAGAAGATTGTGACGCTTCGTTCCAGTACGATGTAGATTCCGTGATGTTCTTATATTTCTTATCGTCTTCTGATGTCCCATAGATTAAAAGCTGTTAGGTTCCTTAAAAGGTAGGTGTGGGCGTTGCTCATACCATACTGGACACCTTAACACGTGGGGCTAGGGGCCTTCCCGATCCTATACAGGCAGGACTGGATATTCCCGTGACATGTGAGGAAGGCGAGTCATGTTCGCGACGAATTTTAGCGTGCCGGTGGGCGAGGCCGGCGCACCGTACGGTCAACTGACTCGGTCGCGGACATAAAGATTTGTTTTCTCAGCTGCCTTGGCTCATATATATTGGGCATGAAATGAGCCAAGTCATTGGCTGCCTTTGTTGCTTTCTTTGTCACTTGCCGCACGTGTTCAGTGCCACGGAGTGCCCTGCAAAAGCTAACCCCGAGGTACCTTACGTTGCGATCATCTGGTATTCTAGACGGAATTTGCATCCAGCGGGCGACATTGGCAAGGCCTCGTTCTCACCGTTCTGCAGCAGGTCCGAGGCCCAAACCTGGACGGTTAGGACGAGGACGTCAGCGTGGACTAGGAAGTTAACTCCGGGGGGAGCGGCCATTCAGCCCCATCACGTCGTCATAGGTTATAATCCATAGCAGGGGAGGGGGCAAGTGTGGAGCCCGGATTCACCCTTGCAGTCATGTTGAGAACCGTTTAGTCGGAGTGTATCGTCCTGCCATGTTGGTAGTCGGCTATAAACTTCTGTAAATAAAAGGAACGCCTACTAAAACTGCGTAGGAAAGGCCTCGTTTGCTAGACGAAGACTAGCGGAGCAGTCCAGCCTGCGTCTGAATCCGCTTTATCGCACCCTTACGGAATCTATGCTTGGCGTCGGAGAGCAGGGCCGTTGGGTATGAGAACCCAGTCTGCGGCCTTCCATAACCGCGGAGACTGGGACACCCTCAGAGCCGGTGCCTTTTCTTCATTTAAGCATGCCGCCGTGTCACACACCTCTTGTGGGTTGACTTTAAAGAGTTCCTGTTGATGCGTTCCTGAAGCTTCCAGGCAGGGGTCGCGGTCAAAGAAAGGGTGCCTAGGGAAAAGCGCCAATATTACTTCATGTGCCCCTTCTTGCATAAGGTCCACCCTTTGTTTGAAAGGTTCTCCAGGAGCGTTTCTTGTTTCTGGAGATCTCTCTGCACAGGAGGGCCAACAGTCTCTTGTAATAGGCGTCATGGTGCAGGGTGTTCCTACCCTTCGAAAGCGCGCCGTCGGGCGCGGGTGAGAAGGGGTCGCTCCCGGACGCCTTTCTTCCTTAGGTGTCTGAACTCTGCCGTGCACCAGTGTTTGGACGTGCCGCAACTCCTCGGATTCGTGCCACGCCTCGAGGGGGCCCTACACACTCTGGGAACTTCTCGAGGCCCGACCGCGACCTAACGGGCCATCTGTCCTATGCAGGCCCTAAGGGACTCTTGGAACTCAGCGGCCCCCTGGCGTCCCGTAGGCGGGAGCAGCGTTGGAGGTGATGGCCTCGGGCAGGTCGTCACGTGAAATTTTACGGCATCAGAACCATTATCTTTAAAATATCTTCGTATCATTAAAGGCATATCACTTTGAGCTTCAAAAAACTTGATAGATCTTCAAGCGGGGCGTTGGGTCTCTAATAGCATAAGTAAGAGCGCCCAACGTTTGCCGCGCCAATTCAGGTAAGGCCCATAGCCGTTGCCGTATTCCGAAAACCGGAAGTGACAAAAGCGTTCAAGTATGATGTTTGTCGCACTTTCTGCATCCGTGAGCCGGTCCGGCCCGCGCTCTTTTGCCCACTGGGCGTTGGGCTCGCCGAGTAGAACATCTGTTGGTTCTGCTGCTGACTTCTTCAAGCATTGCGCGTGATGCCCTTCTGCGGTTGCAAGGTAAAAAAAGCTTTAAGAATCGGAGTCATTTAACTTTGTCGTAAATTTCCTTAACTTCGGGCATGCGGCGACGTTGGCTGCATGCACTCTTCGCCGCAGTTGTCCCTCGCAATGCGCCTTACGGAGGGTCCCTTCGATGTCCTTGGCGGAGGTGCCCTTGCTGATGTCTTTTAAGAGCAGATATCTTCCGGCATCGCGCGGCAGCCCCGCTGCGGTTCTGGCAAGGCAGCATCCGGAGGAGTTGGCGAGCATGGCCGCTCGAGTGTTGGAAATATAATTTACCCCGCGCAATGGAAGCGGGCGCACTTCGCGCTTATCCCAGAGCCGGGCTCTACGTCCTATATACCAATTTATCTACTGGACACAGTAGGCAAACTGTTTGATGTACCAACATAGCGCCTAAATGCAGAGATCGAGGACCTTTACGCTGTCCCCCCCCCCCCCCCCCCTGTCGGGTCACCAGTATGGCTTCCGACGAGCCGGTCATCGATAGATGCGCTCCGCCGTATTCTGCAAAAGGCGGACCAGGACAGAGGAAGAAATCTCTGAAGACCCAGTCATTCGTTTTTCTCAGCCTCATCAATGTAAAGAACACTTTTAGTACAGCAAACGTGGGGGTGATTATGACAACGCTGAAGCATAAAAGTATTTCACATTAACTCCAGTTGGATCATTTCTTCTTATTTGAACGAGAGAACCCTCATAAGAAGGCAAAGCCAGCACAGTATGAAAACAGGCGTGCCGCAGGGCTCCGTTCTTGGCCCAGTTCTATGGAACCTGGCCTAAGATGGTTTCCTGCGGCTGGGGCTCCCGGAAGGCGGGGAGACTGTCGCGTACGCCAATGACCTCGCCCTCCTCGTCACAGCTCGCCAAGAGAAAACACTGGAAGAAATTACTGACGCGGCGTTAGGCGACATATAGACATGGATGACCATTTCTGATAACGCCCATCATCCACAGCTTGCTCTACAAAATACGAAGGCAGTTTATTTACCGGGCCGAAAGATTGCACGTGGAGTCAACCTGACCCTCACGGGCCACCCTACTACGGGTCTTACAGGAGTCGCGCATACCAAGCATATCGTCTCCAAGATCAGCAAGGTCGCTCAGAATCTGGCAACGATACTGCCTCAGGTAAGAGGGGCTACGGACGGGCGCCGCCGTCTGCTAGCCTCTGTCGCGGAGTCCTCGGCGATGGGTGCAGCGCCTGCGTGGGCCAATCTAGCCCTACGCGCCGCTCGCAACAGACGGGCTTTCCGTGCGGCGCAGCGCGGCATTGCCCTTTGGGTCTGCCGGGCGTACCGCAAGGTGAGCACCGAGGTAGCCCTCGTCCTGGCTCGCCAGCTTCCCTGCGATATCCTGGCACGGTAAAGAAGCGAGACGGATGGCGCGACGAGCTTCACGCAAGCCCAAGCGGCAACGCGTGGGCTCACGAGTGGGCCACGCTAGGCTCGAGAGTGCACCGGTAAACTGGTCCCGGTCGCTTATACTGCGACGTCCGACGTTGGTATGACGAGCCGGGCCGGGGGCCAGTCACGTACTTTTCGGTCCAGGCGCTCACGGCCAATTCCAAGCCTATATGGTGCGTATTGGAAAGTCGCAGGTGGACACGTGCACACTGTGCTGCACGTCGCGGCAGGCGGACGATGTTGACCATACGGTACCGTCCTGCTTAACCCTGGTCCAGATCCGCAGAAGCTCGACGTATTGGTATGCGAGGAGATCGACACGAGACATTGTCGGTCACCTGACGAAGGATGCCGCCGCAGGGGCGCCAGGCGTCTATTTCATAGACGTTATTATGCGCGAGAACCCCCCCCCCGCTCACCGCGCGCGCAACGGAGGCACGCAGGTGCCAATCAGTGGTCCAGATGAGGGTGCCATGCAAGAGCCTATGGCTACACAGCCCTCTGTAGAACGGCTCGACGCATCTTCTAGGGTTCGTGAGCTGAGGACACGACGAGATCCATGATGAGAACCGGTGGAGCACGAGAAACGAGTAGTGCCACACAATTCGGAACTCTGTGGGGTGGGGAGGTTTGAGGTTTTTAATAGGTGAAAGTCTCATTAACGTTTCCAAGCCTCTTATTATAAAAAAACCGCTGCGGTTGGAGTTCAGCTGTAGGGCTTTAAGAACATGCGTCATTTCTTAGATTAAGAGGAGACTGTCTGTTGGAGGCCTTAGAGGCCCGGGGGTTGAAAAGTGGTGATCCTTGTGCCCTCTTACGATCCATATTGGTCAATCGAAGCTCCTTAAAACGCCGTCAAGTTTTAGGGCGCAGTTTTTCGTCGACTCAAATTTGCTACCAAAGCATTAATATAACTGACGAAGCTTAAAGAACCCCGCTAGTGGGCTATATTTTAACTTACACACCGCTATGCGGGAAAGTGCAGACGCTTTCCTAAATCACCATGCACTTTTCTTCAGTCAAAAAGCTGTGCTTAGGGTATTAGATGATCGTTGTCTTCACGTGCGACTTACGCGATTCTCCAAGCAAAAGAGTCAGTTACAATATCAAAACGAGCATCCTCCGGCACTTGTATTGGAAGGGGGGGGGGTTGGCCAGTTAACTTCTGCTAAGTGAACGAGTCAAGCTTACCTTTGTGCACAGCCTTGCGGCTGCCGTAATAGTGTAGCGATCGGAACACTAAATGCTTAAGTAATGATTTATACTCTCCTGGCAGAGGGCAAAAAGTACAGATGTACTTTACCTCCATGAGCAACCACACTTAGACACACGACGCAAAGGTATTCTTAGCCATTATCAAACACAGCCTACCTTTCGAGGGAGATCGATCTTCGGGACAAGGTTTGGGTGTACTTCCTTGATGTGCCGCTCCAGCTCGGTGCACCGTAGGATAAACGATGACCCACATAGGTCACAGTACTGATGTGGCACAAAGCGAACCTCCACCGGCCGTAAATGCTTGCCCTGTACGCCGGCATACCGTCACGGCAACGACAACCAACAGTCAGCATTAGCAAGCAAACCGAATAACACTTGACTTCACAGAACAATATATGGGGGGGTCTTTAAGCATGTCAGTTTGGGCCTTAGAGCTGTGAAAAAAAGTGTAAACGGTGGTAATACTCTAAATACGAATCTAAAGAACTATGACATAAAAGCTAACCCTTTGCTGATAACTTGCACATGATGGAATGGAAGTCATTCCTGCGATAAGTACCGTTCTACCGGTTTGACTTACTACAGAAGCTCAGACTAACTATGAGCGCGCCGCCGAAGCAGTTTACTGTATGCAAAAGCGTCGAGCAAAGCTTTCCGCCATTCTCTGACGCCACCACGAGGCAACCAGCAGCATGCGACCACGCAAGCATTTATTTACGTCAAGGTTGAGTTTACCTCACTGAGAGGTAAACACTCACTGCACTTCCTAACCCAACCGCACCACAATGCATTTTCCAGCTACCAAAAGCCCAAGCAAGCCGATTGCTCGGAAACTCACCCAGATTATAGGTCTTACGGAGGTCGTGGCCGTCCCCGCGTTCCCTCCAGTGGCGTGCAATCTTACGCGCGTGCTGCCCGCTGAATCCGCAGGTGTGCGAAAAGCAACAGACCCCTTGGGCTCGTCGTCACCTCGGGCACTCTCCTCAACTACCGGTCCCGCCGTTACACGAGCCGTTCGTCGGGCATCCGTCGACAGCATCCGAAACGCCTGCCGTTTCGGTTGAGGAACGCGGCTGAGGAAAGCATTCGCCGCGTTTTGACGTGTCGATACGCCAGACGCACCTCGACGTCTGACCGCTCGACCTCGGCTACTCCTGCTCGTCATTCCCGCTCGATACGTCGGTCGATAAACTCGCAATTATCGACCTGTCACGTTACACTTCGAAGAAACCACATTTACTCTCAACTGATCTGATGCTGTTGACAGTGGTGACATTCTCAAGCGCTTCACGTTTTTTCAAAATCCTTCTGCTAAACAGCACTAATTTTTTCGCCAGAGAAAGGGAAACCAGCACCTGCAGCCATTTTGATTGGGAAAGAGTGGTGACATATGTGGAAAAAAATTTTGCCCCGTCGTATAGACTTGTCCGCCGTTGTTGCCGCCAAGATTTCTAAATAAAAAGAATATGATACTGACATGTTTGCATTGTATGTGTGTGTGTGCCGACCATCTAATTTTGCTAATACCGGCCAAATATTTATATGTTGTTAAACTAGGCTTATCTGTAAACGTATGCACAAGATCGTCTATAGTTGCGATTCATCCGCCGGGCACGTGTGAACCTCTGTACCACGCAGCTTTCAGGCTGCACTAAGCCAACTATCTATCCTTAATTAAATCCATGCGATCATAAACGTCAAAGTTCATGCTTGGCTGGAATATGTATTTTAAATATGTATTCGATATTTCCAACAATTGATCATAGCGATAAACGCTAAAAACCGAGTCCGCAAATCTCTTATTTGACGGAGGGCGTTTCTGCGTCTTAAGCATGTTTAAATGAAAAGGTGCTTTCCGTTATCGGCTAAATTTCTCACATCGCAGAGAGAATCGGTTTTGTCAACGTCACAGTGAAACAGATGACATAATGAAATTTATTGGATTGTTATACACAGCAGAGATTCTAAAAACAAATAAGAATTGACAACTTCATCCGTCTCAGTGCAGATTTTATTCCTATATTGCAGAGGTTCACATTCAAAAGGGAGCTGATGTTGTTTAGAAGAGGAGTGCATTTTGAAACGTTCAATGCGTTATATCTGCTCCTTCATCGCCGTACAATGAAAGATTAGGGACATTTGTTGAGTACCAAGTTCGTTGGGGGGAGGGGGTGGGGAGCAGCCAGGCCCTCATGGTCTCGACGCACCCTCACAGGACGGATTACAAAATGGCATCCCCCTATCCAACCGCAGGTAGACATGCGGGATGATAGTCAGGGATAGAGCTGATTGAAGGAGAACGGC
This sequence comes from Dermanyssus gallinae, assembly GCA_003439945.1. Classification (NCBI taxonomy): domain Eukaryota; kingdom Metazoa; phylum Arthropoda; class Arachnida; order Mesostigmata; family Dermanyssidae; genus Dermanyssus; species Dermanyssus gallinae. Next base: position 329,370 of record QVRM01003646.1, read on the forward strand.
AGGGACGCCTCTCCCACGGTTTCGATGTAATGCCAAAGTAATACCGAGCCTGGGGGGGTGGGGAGGAATCCGGGTTTAGTGGGTTTGCGAGTCTCACACTAGTCACGCAGGCTGCTAGTGGCGCATGTGCATTATGCATTACCGAAACCTCCCAGAAAAAAAAAAAAAAAAAAAGTTCGTTGCAACATTTGAAACAGGTCTGCCATGACGCATGTTGCGCAAGGACCTCTTATGCACGGACGAATCGACAGCGATAGAAGGGAAATGAGGATGGGTAATAGGTATATTGCAGTAGGCTAAAAAGACAAAGAGGATTGCCAGGGATCTGTTTACTTGCGCGTCAATGTTCTAAATGCACGCAGCCAAAACGGAAGCAACTTTTTACAAAAGGGACAAGCACTTCCGAGTCCATTACGTGCCACGCAATATGGTGCGCTCCTATAAAGACTGCTTTTTCCATGACTAACACCCAAAAAGTCTTCAAAACCGCTTCAGAAGCATGATTTAAGGAGGTTGTTTCTAATTCTAGACCATCCTCCGTCCCCTACGGGCTTGAACCTCACCGTGAGGTGTATCTTCAATGCACCGAGGGCCGGACATGGTAAGATATCTAGGGCTTTCCCAACAGTCCTTGTGGCAGCATGGCCGCTGGCTCTCAGTGGTATGGTTTATCATCTATTCGAAATGAGCATCGCTCAAAGAAAATTCAGTCAACAACGATCGAACCGGCGGCGCCCCGGTAGATGATAACCACAACTAGCGCACTGTTCCCCTAGACCACACGCTTCAGAAGCAGTCGAAACAATTCTTTTTGAAAAACTGGACCTTTTTATTAAGCCTGGCCAATGGAAATCGTAACAATGTTGATGAATAATACTTGCCTAGGGTGGTACGTAGCAACTATTTGGCCAAAAACAAGTTAAGTTTTAGATCCATCTGTTTTAAGCCTCACGCCATATTAGTTGCATTCGGTGACTCGACTCCGTCCGGGTTTTTCTGTGGTCTTAACACAATTCGAGTCTGCACGTGATCCCTGTCAATATAGGTGTTATTTGGTTAATGTAAAAAGTACAATTCGCTGCACTCCTTTCACCACGTATCCACGTTGCTCAGTTCAATTCAGTTTATTCACCATATCATTGGTAGTTACAAGTGGTTTGCATGTCTTAAAATACGTTGCTCAGTTGGATCTACATTATACATACAAAGAAAGTCCGAGCCGCGACGAATGATAAAACAACACTTTACAGGCTATACCTTTATTGATTTACAAATGATTTACAAATTGATGTTTTAATTATACTTTTCAAATTACGCAGGAGGTTGAATAGTGATTGATTTGTTATTAAGATATTTTGTATTTGCTTATTTATATGAGGTAACAGTTTTCCACGTCGAGTCTCTTCATGAGCGTATACACCGGATCAACTAAATGAAAGGTGACATATCTTCCAGGTTTGAACATGCCCAGTCTAGCAGAGTTCCACGCACGGAGGTGGCGTTACTCCGCGTAATATCTAACAATACTCTCTGATGCAGATATTTGATAGCTCGAGTGTTCCCTGTCGATTGGTTGAGAGCCTTGCCAACCTGTCCTCTTAAAAAAATAAGTTTTTACGTCTTCGGGGCAGATCCCCCCATTGTTTCAAATGTTAGAGGGCTAAAGTTGTGGGCGAAGTGGATAAGTAATCCTTTCATACTTTCTGCACTTCTTTCGGCTTTCGCCAACATAGACGCGTGAACGATGGATAGTTAGTTACACTGCTGTTTTTTATGCAAATAAAGCTTCCATATTTTGTGTTTTTATTTACTTATTATTATTATTATTATTATTATTATTATTTATTATCGCGGTGCGCGCGCGGGCAAGATCGTATTTTCCCGCCGAACCTGCCTTTCTCTCTCTCTCCCTCTCTAGACACACTCTCTCACTTCACCGTTCAGTAGCACCTCACACTTCAACAGTCGAGCTCTTTGCTGCTTCGCCCTCTGCTTCGACGTTGTGTGCAGCCCTTTCCTGTTCGGGAGAGAACTTCCAAAACTCGGAAATTCGAACGTTCGAACAGCTGTAACTAATGCGCTAGACTAAAAGCCGTGATTAGGTGTCCAAACGATCTGTGTGGAACTCCGCTGTTGCGCTTGGTGGTTGGTGACATCGAGCGTGCTGCAACTTATATATATATATATACATTTATTAGTATTAATACCGAACCGGCGTTAACGCGCCGATTGGCTCTCGGATGGTGGTCGGATGCACTGGTTGGTGCATGGCACTACTCACTGATGATGTGCAAGCGGCCGTAAGCGGATGAGTACAATATTTCGGAGTCATCCAATTAACAAATGGGATTCATACGTACACGACTGTGTGCGTTGCGCTAATCTGTTGTATAACCGTGCATTTCAATAGTAGGATTTAGTGGACACATACATTATACCGACCAACTTCACAATCATGATTGGACTGATCATGAAACAGCGGTGCGGCTTCAGCCCGTTGATGTCGACCAGGTGGCGCGGTGGTCGAAGACCTCTGCCGAAGTTTCTGATGAGTTCAGAAGCGGGCCCAATCGCTGGCGGGCAGAAGTTCGAAGATGTTATTAACATCGCACAGGAAACCGCGGGTGAGCACTGGTCTAGCTAGCTAATACAGAATGACGGAACAGCTGTATAGCATACTACCTAGCTTTCACTGAGACTTAAGATAAACTCAAATATGTTGCCTTGGCGAAGCGAATCGTATAGAAGAAAACAGAATAGACTGCGTCGGTGTGTCGGAATTTGCTGCGTTCGTCTCTGGCCGATTTGCGGGAAATAAGATGAAAATGCCTGCGCGTCTCAAAAGTGATTGAACTATTCAATCTTTTTTTTATCTATTATAAAAGTTCTTAAATAGGCTACTAGGTCAAAGTGGAAGATTATCGTTGCTTGTTACGTCATTGTTCTTATGATTACTATATGTACATATTAATTATAATAAACCCGTTTTCCAAAAGGAATTATTATGATTACTATTATTATTATTATTATCAGATAATCGAGAAGTCGAACGGGCACAAACGACCACAACGTTCTCAAGACACCGCATCACCTTAGAAGTTGAACGCGGAAACGCGTGAATGAATATTGATACATACTATGGGAGCCCATGGCACTTGTTTGGGAAGGCAATGAAAAGATCCAGCTTAAACTTTACCGGTCTGTACATATGGCTTCATTTGTAGTAGCCTCGTCACCACATAAGGTATGGCTACTTCGAGCAAGTATAGCGAAGCCAGACATAATTATTCTGACTGGGTTGAGTACGCACACATATTTCAACACGAGTTCCAGTAGATACTTGCTGTATATTCGGAATAGATAAATAAAGGTAACAACGGTGCAGCAATGTTTTTTTTTTATCAAATAGGTCGCTCATTTGTAAACAGACGATATCCGTCATCTAGGAATTGGAAACCACTTTAGATAGGAGTCACGGGTAAATATATGCTTAGACTTGCGAATTGTCACTAGATCGATTCTTAGCCGAGAAATAGAAGCGTAATAATAATAAAGCCACTGGATTTGAAAGGTGTAATCTTGTTGAAGCATTGTTATTAAATTAGGAGATTGGAGAGTATCTAATGGGTCGCTAATATGATTTGAATTATTCGTTCAGGCTAATCCATATATATATATATATATATATATATATATATATATATATATGTTAACTAAATGATTGCTGTTTTACTGGCCAAGTTCATTTTATGATGCAAACAACAAGTGCAAAGCTTACAGTTATTACGACAGATGAGTGTCTAACAAATTCTTGGTTATATAGAATGCTATACGAAGCAGCGTGTCAGCGTATACTCTTAAAGACGCACGCATCTAACGTATTGACAATATAGTGGAGCGCTCTTGCAGCAGTGTTTCTGGCCAGGTGTTTTGCAGATGTACGTAACTGCGTGTCGTTTTCTAATTCACTAATTAACACAGTGAAATCGAAAATGGCACGTTTTGGCGTAGTCAATGTCGTGCGTAATACGAAAAGAGGCGGCTTGATGAATTTGTAAACAGTTTTAAACCCCATGTCAACCTACAAGAAAGCGAACCGTTTTCGGTTAGAGAAGATTGATTGAATTGAACAAACAGCCGACCAACGACCACCAGTTCTGCTTCATCTCCACTGCTTGGATGGACATGTTGGCACTAACAACTAAGCTTGTTTCACCTATGCTATAGTCATAGGGACGTCTCAAAATTTACATTCGTGAAATGACCATTACTCTTATAACTATGTCTTATAAACATAACAGCAGCCGAGCAGTACGCTGTACAGCTTAAGCCGATAGAGTTTCGGTGGTAACCGCATGTAGCTACTGTTTGTGGATCTGTCGGGTGTCGGAACAGAGGCCGCTCGCCGCGTGCGCTGGCTGGAATACGAATATGAAGATCCTTCGGACCCGGGTGCAGAGGGGCCGCGTTATCCAGGCCACTATCCGACATCTTCGTTCCAGAAAGGCCTCCTGATTGTCGGCTCCGGCCTTACCTCGTTCTTTGACGTCTACCGAGCGGGTCAGTGCACAACATTGGCCCATTGCGGGCTTTCGTCATGGCATGGTGGGCGTTGACATGGCATGACAATTCACAGACAGACGTCAACCGGCTTAGTTAGGTTCCGGCTTGTCACTTATGATCCCGGAGTTGTATGCGGTCTTTGCCGCGCCGTTACGCTATATATATATATATATATATATATATATATATATATATATATATATACAATTACTTCAGTTATGCTTATTTCACTCAAATTGAGTATAATATACATTTCAAATGTATCTTCATGAAGCTCTATCTGCTTCACGCTTCCGATATATATATATATATATATATATATATAAAGTAAACCCTGCCAATTACGAAGATTACGCGCCGTTACGCTATATATATATATATATATATATAAGTAAACCCTGCCAATTACGAAAGATGCCGTTCCAATCACCTGTGCGATTGCCGCGAGACCTAGTAAAGGTGTTACACATGATTGTGCAATTACAGGCCCTGATTAGATGTGAAAACTACTCAAGTATGAAGTAGTAATTTTCGCAATGTTCGGCATGTTTTTACGCCTCAGTGTTCAATAATACCATCGGCTTTCAATTAAGGAAGCAGCATTCTCTGTATTGGACACGAGCCTCTTTCAGGACTCCCTCAGCTATTTATATTTGGCCAGCTGCTTGTTTGACTGGCCAATTGCAGACTTCGACCGAAAGTCTCCGGCCAAAAGTGTCGCCCGTGAACTCCCCCCGATTTTAGTTTCAAGCCTCGTTCCTCTCTGCTTTGCCGTAGGCAGACATGATCGCGTGTTTCGGCGAGGTGTCAGGCGAGTGCGCTTTTCGACACATGCTGGGCCAAATGGAAGCAAGTGAGGAGGGCCGACGGATTCTCAGCGAGAGGCCGAGAATCAACACGAAAACTATAGACTACGCCGCTCTTCTTCAAATGCCGACCACTTCGTTTGGATACGTCTACGCCAAGTTTATGCAGGACAACGTACGTTTGCTAGTCGCTATTTGCTACATTAAACTATGTATATTTTGCGTATATGTTTTTATATGCTGTATACCGCAACAAATATATATATATATATATATATATATATATATGATTACCTCTTGCGTATTTGTGAGCACATTGTTACATTGCAGTTACTTTAAAATAAAACAAAGTTTGAATGTGTGTATGTATAGATACATGTATGTACACACAAACTTACCCTTACTTTAACGCAACGGCAACTATGTAACAATATACGCAAGAAGTATACACGGTATACAGCGTCAGTTTGCCGCTAGTAATTATTACTTGGTCTGCATACTTATTACGTTATTGCGTATTGAATTTTAAAAGTCTAAAAGGGTGAAGTTGCCCGCGCATATTGTTACAGACGGTATATATATATATATATATATATATATATATATATACATACGTACATGTACGTTTTTCTCATTCGATATATTAAGTAAGCAAATAATCAAAAGAGCAATACAAGGATATTTCCTCATTTTCGACGTTACTTTCTTGCACACATATAGTTTAGCGATGCTCTTATTTGTTTATCCATTCTAAAAAGCCGAACGCGTAATTCTTCACTGTGCATTCACTGTGCTTCCTCCGTACCTCGATTTTCGGAAAGCGACTATTTTCCGATCGTCTATTCTATTCTGTTAAGAGTTTACTTCAATATTAGTTTTTGTCATCAGTTTTATTACAAGGTGTGGGCAACTTTTATATTTTTCTAATATTCATCTCATACTAATATCAGGAAATTAGCGCGGATGATCGGTCTCCTGTACACTTCGTCGATGATCCACTGCTCGCCTACGTTGCCACCCGTTACCGCGAGGTTCACGACATTATCCACGCTATGCTGGCCATGCCGACGACCATGCTTGGTGAGGTAGGTGCCGAGCCGCTGATAGAGCTCTATACAGTAATCAGGACTTTGTCTACGTTGGCTTTCTAGCCCGGCTCCTAACCTGATAAAAATAATTCGTGGTCATGTATCTCGTGGGTTGCGTATTCCCTCCCCTCTACGCCTGTGTTCTTCTTTCGAGAAATCCCCCTTACGTTCGTCTATTTAAGTTGTCGTCGCCTCTGTGGTGTCAAGCCTCCAGCATTACTTCGTGTCTATAGACTCGAAAAGCTAATATATAACAATATTTTTTTTCTACTATTTGTCTATACTTGCTCTGTGTTTGGCTATGTATAATATAGGCCATATATCCATATATAGGGTCATATATGCATTAATAGCCCACTAGGTTTAACCGGAATCCTTTCTGCTTCTGAAACCCACTAAAGCCGCCATGTGGACTACTAGGTGCACTAACCACACGACCCGTGTGCCACTATATCGATTAACAGTTTATTAAAATGCGAATTCTTCAACGTTCAAGGTGACGGTAAAGTGGGTCGAAGCGTTTCAGACAAGACTGCCGATGTGTGCCACCGCAGGACTCTTTGGCGCTGTCCGCCTTAAACCAAAGTAAGTGGTATCACTTGCTATACTTTAATCGACGGGAACGGCCAGAGCTATCAGAAGTGCTGAGTTATGCATAGATTTTAGGGAAGTTATCGAAGTGAGTGAATGAATAGAAGTTTCCCAACGTCGGTTTGAAGAACAAAAGTTTTCGGAAGGCAAGTAGGGATCAAATAATGAATTAGGTCAAAATTATTGCTGGATATTGTGCTGCCGCCATAAGTGAGCGATAGCAGAAAAATAAGAAAATGCTCATTTCATGGGTGTTGTCTGCGGATGAATACGGCTCCTGCGCTGACTAAATGATGGTAGACAGTTGATGCCAACAACTCTTCACTAATAGAGTCACTATATCAAATCTACATTATATTTTGTGAGCCCGAGCCCACTAAATGTGAGGTAGTTTTTACATAGGTGCGCTACAACATTAAAGCTTGACCTTGCGGCAATTTGGGTTCAGTGATATTACGATAACAGGGTAGAGGCTTAGCTCATTAAGCATAAGCTTTTAGGTGTACCGTTATTTTGAGTTCTACACCAAGAAAAGAAAGAAATGTCCTTCCTTTGGAAAGACGTCTCTTGAAAACTTCGTAAGATTTACCCAAAACAAAAATAATTAGAACACTGAATCCCTATTTAGTGTAGAGAAACTGCGACATGAAGTCGAGCAGTGTCTTCTGTTTCTTCCATTTATGATCACAATAAGGAGTTCTAATTGGTAACGACGTATGGCATATCAATAAAATACGTCAATCAATAAAATACACCTCGTTTCGAGCAGGCATCGTCAGCTGTACCTGAAGACCTACCTTCCGTGGGCACTTCAGACGGGCTTCGAGTCAAAACCGTTCATGCCCGTCTACTTCGAGCAGCGCTGGTCTCAGGACGTTGTTGATCTCCGCCGAGAGCTCTGCATACCCACGCCGCCCAGCATTCTATATCCTTCCGCAACTCGAAAATCTGCCGGATGGAAGGCCTGACGATCTAACATATCACACCAAGCTGTCACCCGTGACCATCTAGGCAATCTGCGCTGACAGAAGTCAACTAAACAATGATAGGGTCATTGAAGCATATATGTGTGTGCGGAACAATCAAACAGTGGTGTCTTAGTTGCACAAAACATCACACAGTCAAGTCGTGTGGAAACTTATAGTATCAGCCTGGACAGTGCTACAAGCTCGCTTGATCAGTCGTTCCGACACCTCCAGCGACTAACTAGCAGCTTAATCAGATATGACCCAAGTGTGGGAGTTAGGCGTTATCCACTATGTAATAAAATGTACAAATAATAAATGTATGTGGAATATTCTGTGTGTCTATGAGCGACAGAAGATACGCAGCCTTTGTGTTTTTAAGCCACTCATCCGTTCACTGCAGTCACACTGCTGTTTGTGGAGGTCACTGTGTGTCGCTTACAATGTCTGTCTTAACATACAATTCACACCGCTTCTGGGCGTTGCAACTAAGCCAATAAGGACATACGGTCATAAGTTATAATAATTTTACGAGTTTTCCATTTTTATTACTACTCTCAAATCTCTGCTTCCCGTGGCCCTGTTATAATCTCCGTTTCACCTCGACATCTCCTTCGCACTGGTCCCGTGCGGTATCATTCTCGTTATCTCGCACTTTGTCGATTAGACAAGTTCGCACCGAATGCTTGCATTGGTCAATATGCACATCTTATATACAACGCAAAACGCAATAAGAAATGCGATCGGCTATTATGCGGTAGCCAATCGCCTGTGACTAAGTCTATTCATTTTCAGTTCGTTCTGCCATGTCTGTTGTTGGCGTTCCTTCCTACTACTCCTACTGAACACAGGGATAGAAACAAAAAATGAATTCAATTCTGCTAGAATTCGCCAGCTCATCTACCACTGAAACATTTTCACTGACACCCTGGGAGCGTCTAGGACGTCTGCAAGCGCCATTCCAGCCGTAAGCTACAATCAGCCTGATCGCAAACACTGCCCAACACATTCTTCTGATTTACGTACTGTTGCCTTACGGCCCTACCTATTTGGTAGCAAATCAGGTGCAATTAGTTAACCGCAATTCTGCCTGAGGAGCATTCCGTGTCAGGGTCGGCCATCTTTTGGACTGCAACACTCTATCCGGCAGGTGTGCTCATAGTGATCTCTACGCTTGCATTCAGTCACACAGTTCAACATGTCATTGTCAAAAACTCAAGTGTCTTCTTTCAGTTCGCGTTTGTTTGCTCATTTGTGTGCAGGTTAATAATAAATATGACGCCACTGAGACGTAACGTTGCATGCCGGGCGTGTTCGATATTCGACCTAATTAGTTATCTTCATAATGTATAAATAATACTCGTCTTAGCTAGAGAAATCCACGTCTTCAGTGCTGTGATTCTATGCGGACGGCACTCACTATCTGTCTTTGCTTGATTCAACGCGAGCAGCGGCCTCAGCGGATCACGAAGACCACCTAGCACTTCCTACCTTCTTACCCTCGCTTACCTAGGTTTCGCGTATTGTTTTGTACAGGCAACTCAGTTGCATTTTAATGTAAATATTAATATATCAAGTCAGTAGATGATGCTTGTCGCCCGCATACTGATCGAATGGAGTCCAAATGCATGGGTATGGAAAAGTCACTTCATGTGTCTTTGTGTGTGGGTACAGATGTACCAACACATTTAGAGCCAGAGAGAAGTAATTATCTCGACTAGGTGGTAGAGCGTGAAACCGTTAAGTTTACTCCGTCTGAAAGAAGAACAAGATATGAAGTAAATCAATTGCCCATGAATTGGTTTGTTTCCGTCCCCCATTGACGTATTTCTCTACGTTTGCTTGCCGTTGCCATCGTAAACATTCGCAATCATCCATGTCTCACTTACTTACGTAAGATACAGCCGCCCATATACAACTTGGTGAAAACAACGCCTCTTTGACTTGTCTTACAAAATAGCACATTACATTTTCCCGAGACGCGGTAAGCTGGTGACGTGGGTATGATAAGAATTTAGCGGATCCGGCAGCGTGGCACGGACCGACGTGTTCGCGCTTTGACACAATGAAGCCAATATCGTCGTTCCGTGGATACTATAATGATAAACCCGCATTTGAGAGTAAAGTACACGACCTCAATTGTACCACAGTGTACCACTAAACCCAACCACTCGCAAGGAAACTGCCGCATGTGCGCGCCTTTCGCTTCTTATTCGACAGCACGTTATCGCGCACCTAATATACATGCAACTGCAAACTGGGAGTTGATAAAGCAAACTTTCGCGGGTCATCATACTTTCAAGAACGATACGCACTCGATAACGCACACAGAGGACGCTCCTCCACGCACGCGTTTGTTTTGGGAGCTAAAACGTCGTTATGTAGCCTTTTAATATATTTATACCGCTACCACCACTCAAAGCCGACAATTACAACTCCCCTCGACAGAAATGCACATCGAGCCATGTCGTAACAAATCATGTCTAATTCTTGAGCAATTGTCATGTTTAAGCCAATATGGACGCTATATAATATGAATAATATTTCGAATTATAGTAGCAGTTTGCTGGACGTTTGGTATGTGTGGGCGAATGAAACCTGTAGCTTCGGCTGTCGCGCGCCGGTTATTCTAAGACATGGTTCCCCTATTTATATTTCCCTGTCAGTCTCGTTATTTATATATATATATATATGTTCATTTGCCTACCAACTTCGTCTATCTCCTCTCCTTCTTAACGCTAATTCGTAGTAGTTAGTACACTCTATCTTTGCTTCGGCGGCATCCTGCTCGACTCGATGAGCGTGAGATGGCTGTGAGTGAGCAGCACCAGCTTTCGTATATCCTATCGCCTCGGTGGCCGCAGCTCTTCTAACACCGGTGGTAATCGATTCAACGATTGGATCAGTCAGTGGTTGATCGGATACGAGCAATTGATACATATATATATATATATATATATATATATATGCGCGCATGGCTAAGGTGAGCTAATGACGTTTCCGTTGGCCGGCTCCTCCCAGGGCGAGTTGTTTTTCGCGCAGTTCTGGTTCGTCTGATCGTTGTGGAAGTGGACGAAGTCGTCAAACAGCGACGGCCAGGCATCGGCCTCATCGTACGTCGACAGGTCGTGCGCGCACCGTCGAACGAGTACGAGGAACAGGTTCCAGGTGTCGCGCGAGATCGTACTGACCGTATCGGCATTCGCCTGCAGAAAGTCCAGCCAGCAGTCGACTAGAGCCACCCGCTGCGGCTGGAACACAACCCGCCACAGCTGAATGGCCATATCAAGCGGTAAGTGACGCTTTTGTGCCGAATGTTGTTGTTGTTGTTGCTGCTGCGGCGGCTTCTGCTGTTGCTGCTGCTGCTGGAACTGTACTGATGACGCCGACGATCGCCGTTGTAAATGTGGTTGTTGTTGTGGCTGGTGCCCGCTGCCTTCATAGTAGCTCGCACTCATGCCATCATCGAGTGCGAAAGTGAAGGCCCACTTATAGAGGGAGTGGTAATCGTGATCGTCGGCCGCGAGAGGTCGTAGCTTAGCGGAAACTCGCCCGAGAGCGGCCACCAGTGACGGCACAGAATCAGCGTACAACGAGCACAAACCTGCATACATGCACAAATGTCGCAGCAAACTTCGCCCTTAATAATCACGCCATGACAGCAACAACAACAACAAAGGTAGGTACACTAACGACGAAATAAACCATCAAACAGGCACTAGGCGTCACAAACGCTCATTAGTGTCAACAAAGAGTGCTATGCTGCATCAGCAAAGCAACAAGAAAAGCATGCGCGTATACGAGTGTTCCATATATATATATATATATATATATATATATATATACATTTGCATATATATACCTTAAGGGGGCTAACATAAAAAACGTTAAATAAATAATTCATATATAAAAACATAATTTCATTAAATTGCTTCGTTATATATACCTTGAATAAATTCGCTTCTGGTGAACTGGCACATGTGAGCTGCCTGGCATTTCCAGGCCAGCACTAAAATTCGAAAATCGTCAGCCGCCATCTCGAGGTCCTCACACAGTTGATATATACCTGTAATTGCAGTACGAAAAAATATACATGTACAATAACCACGGTGTCGAACTTTTTTAAAATTATGGGTCTGCATTTAGGATCCCACTTAGCAAACCAGGTCTACTATGTAATTAGTGATCATTAATTCAATTTTAAATAAAGTAATAACAAAGTCAATATTGAAGAAAAAACGCATAATTTTCCAGCATTAGCTGGATGCTACCATACCAATTAACAGACGAATGTTTAGGCACACCTTCAGTGGCGATAAATCTTATTACGTCGACTCATAAGTGTTGCATTGTCGCACCATTTAATCTGATTCATGCTTATCGCGAGGCGCTAAAGTGAAAACGGCTGAATTAGCACACATCTAATATTTGAGTCGCCGAGCCCGGCCAGAGAACATACTCAGATACTCAAATCATAAATACGATATTTCATCTATCGAATAGCAGAAATATATCCGTCAGCTCACCTTCAGCACCAATAAGATCAGTGTCAGGATCCTTGTATTTTTCGAATAACTCCACAATCTTTGTTTCGCTATACGAGCACCTGAAAAGGTTTAATATGATTAGGACTGAGTGTTTTCAACACTACTAAAAAGTAAGCAGCAATAAAAAGTTCCCGCAGTCAATCACGCGACACAACATAAACATAAAACCCTTTCCTAAACACTTATATTAAAAAAAAAAAAATATATATATATATATATAGTCCCTTGATAAAAAATGTCAGGATGAAAGCTTAAAACAAACATTTTTGGCAATTTCACCCTTACTTAAGTAAATAAGCTTTCATCCTAAAATATCTTTACCAAATTTGCGATTGCGAGAGCCCTAGTCATCATGAGAATTTTGTTGAATTGCAACCAGCAAAGTTAAAAAAATTGTATTAAAGCTAATGCTCAAGAAGTGTCGTGTTGTCTAAGTGCGATACTATAGCCACTTAGAGTGCAGTACGCATCTTATACTATCTAAGATATCGGATATCTAAGATTTCGCGGTAGTATTCCTTATTGGCCGTAGAACTAAGCGGTAAAAATTCGGACGGTTGAGTCCCCTGAAGTTGAAAAAACTGCAAAAAACCTTTGTGTTGGATCTGCTCTGTCTTAATTTATTCAAACGACTCTCTACTTGAAAACATCACTGGTAGGATTAGGCTTTGGTCTTGATGTCGTAACCACAAACCTATGACTCGTCTCCTCTAGTCACTCTCTGAAGCAATCCAGAGTGTTCTGCTCTCGCCTAAAGGTTCAAGTCGGACATTTCCCGACGGGAGTTATTTTTTTGGAAATTCAACCGTTTTGGAACAAACTTTGCTGCCAGTCTTCTGGCGAATAAAATAGCGGCTAAGACTGGTACAACTGACGCATAAAATACCTCAAATTTCTCAGCAATCTTCTAGATAGTTATTCGGCGACTGCCGAACGCGATATCACAAGCGTTTTCAATACATTCTTCAGTTATTGACGTTGACGGCCTTCCCGCACGAAGGTCCCCTCCAGTTTCTGCACGTGGGTCGCGCAGTCTACGGTATCCCGTATACACACTGTTTCGGGATACTACTTGGTTACCATAAGCGGTTTAACAATTCCACCACCATTTTTGCAGAACTATATGATTCGTTGGTCCTCCATTTTCAGCTTCCTAAGATCGCCAAGCCTCGTTTTCTTTACTTCTTTGAACCAAACTCAAGCAATAAGCGCCGCCACCCTTTGGACGTTTGGCCTGTTTCTAGCTAATTAATAGTTGTTCCAAGCAAAACTAACCGGAAGATCTTGGCCGAAAGACATATATATATATATATATATATATATATATATTAAAAAAATAGAAAGTTTTTTCCAAAGATTATGCGTTGAGCCGAGATCGACCGCCCGACCTCTACTGTCAGAGTCGCCGTCCTGCTCCACTCCGCCCCAACAGTATTTTTAGTAGACAACAGAGAACCGTATTAGAAAGACAAGCACAATGTACTCTTTAAAGTAAATGTATACATTTAAGCCGCGCATACTCGACAGAAATCGTATAGCAAAGAGTCACCTATGTATATACCTTCTAAGCAGTAACTGCGACAATCGCCCCAGCTAATAGATATGGAGGTATACAATAAACTAGTATTACCTTTTAGCTAACTGATTATTAGACGTCACAGTGGCGCCACTATGATCTGCACATTTGAAGAGCTTCGTTGGAGGCAGGGCTCGCCGACTACACGTGAAGTTGCCTTCACAAAATCTCTCACGGCAATCGATAGGCTGAAAGTAAGCATTTGAAGCAACAAACAAATAAACACAAACACTTCGTTATATTTCTCGTCGAAGGCGCTCACATTAAGTTCAAGAAAGAGAAGCACATAAAGTGATTTAGCTCTTTATCCCTGCAGGCGTTAACCGTCTACCACGGCAGACCACGTTCCTGAATTCGGGTTCGAGCATAAATATTTCTCAAACGACAAAAACGCAATTTCAGCGGGATCCTCCCCTTCGGCCACATTTCTGTCAATGAGAGGTACAGATTGGATATTGGGTACGTGACACTGGTACATGTTGACTCATTTAGGGACAATCGTCTTTGCCGTCTAGCCGACAGTAGATAGTATCCGAGATCCGAGGTTCTGCAAGCATGTCCGTATTGTCGACGATAGAAACCACGAAGATAACCAAGATCTACCTGCGCCTGCTGCACCTTGAGACACTGCGACCCGTCGCCACTGTGCGCCCGCAGGTCAGCGCGTTGGCAAAGGCCGGTGCCGGCGATCGCCGTCGAGGGGTCTCCGGTCAAGTCATCGGGCACGACTGGTGAAGTGGGAGCGCCTCGTTTCGACCGGCCGCTGTCGGTGCCGCCTGTGGTTCCGGTCCCACTGCGGCCGCTATCACCATTACGTCCAGTAGCATCAGCAGCAGCAGCAGCGGGAGTAGGACCACCACCGGCTGCATTTGCACCACTGCCGCCTCTGCCGACACAGCAGAAATTGCCCATGAATCTCGTCTCCACGGCAGCAGCAGCAGTCCCTGTTGTGCTTGCCGGATTCAGATTCAGATCCAGTTCACGGCCACAGCTCCGGCCGGCGACCCTGCCGGAGCCGGCGCCTTTTCCGCTGCCTCCCACGACGACAACGATCTGAGTCTCGGCGAGGTTTTCTGCAGTCGCTGCTGCCGCTGCCGCCACCGCCGACGCCCCCGAGGCTGTCCTGGTCCTGGTTGCTAGTCCTGCTGGTCCTGTTGTTCGTGTAGATGTTGTTGTTCTTGGTGTTACTGTTGTTGTTGTTGCTGTTGTTGTTGCTGCTGCTGTTGCTGCTGCTGTTGCTGTTGTTGTTGCTGCTGCTGCCGCAGCCTCCGCCGGCGCCGCCCCTGCCGCCGTGGGCGGTGTTGACGAAGCCGTTTTGGCAGAGATGACGTGCTGTCGGAGCGACCGACAGCCCGGCGCAACCCACAGCTCCCGTCAGCCTCTGATGATGGCCTCGGTGCTCTGTTAAGAAGGCTGTTGTTGATGAAGCTATTCGAATATCGCTCGTTCACCACAACCACCACCACCACCACAACCACCACGACGACGACCCCGACGACGGCCCCAATCGATGACTTAGCAGATGCAGAAGTACCGGCAGTAACTGTGCGTTATCTGGTGTCGGCCGCGGCAACGACAGAAGATATTGTTGGGGATGGCCGGCTGTGGGTGTGTCAGTGTGTGAAGAATGATGGGGGTATCTGCGGCACTCGACAGGACGAGCACTACAGCCCGAGCACCCCAATGGGCACCACCGCCCTCACCACGCCGCTACGGAACACCAGCGGCTAGCAACACGAACGCCCGTGTTCTGGTTGCGTCGCGTACCTCCGTCCAAGTCGTCTTCGTTCGTTGGTGCCACCTGAGTAAGCCAAGCGCAAAACAAGCACATAATTTGCAGGTGAGAACTCCACATAACATAAAATCACCTTTATCCTCACATAAAAGGGTGTGTGCTACAACTATCATGACCATATTTGTATTGTATCTCTGAAAATAGAACTAATAGCCAAGTAGGCGAGTTTACTATTTGAATTTGCATGCGCCCATTTGGCCATCCGCCCAGAGCAAAAATTCGTTTACGGACTCACTCACAACGGGCCACGGCTTTTGGAGCGATTGATCGCTCTAATATACTAATATATATATATATATATATATATATATATATTTTTTTTTTTTTTGAGCAAAGGCAAGTTTGTAAAGCTTGTGTATTGTTGCTTTCAGAGTAGTTTTCCTAGATACACATATATTGGCCTAAGTAGTATAAAATACCGAGCAGGATGGCTTAGTAGCAAAGCCTTTGCCTTGCATTCGGGAGGACTGGGTTCAAGACCCGCACCGGCCACTCTTAAATTGATTTGCATGGTTTCCAATTTAGACAAGGGAAATGCCGGAATAGATTAAAATTAGCCATGACATAAAAAAAACCGTACACGGACAATAGTCTTACGGAAATCCTAAAAAAAATACGACTAGCTCAAGAATGCAGACTAACGAATAAAGACGCTGCATGCTCCAGGAGAACGTATTGTCAGCACGTTCCGTGCAAGCGTCAGTTTTAGCTTGCACGGAACGTGCTGACAATACATTACGTTATACGCTAACCTGTTTTCCGACTTTGCAGAGCTCATTCGTGTATGCGAGTGCTCATTTTCAGAGTATTATCAATATGTTTGTTAGCTCCAATCTCTTCTGGAATCTCCGTAAAAATAACCTTTGATTCATAATGATTCATTTTTCTTAAGATAAGGCTTGCATTACGACAAGCATTATTTAAACAAATTGCACTAGGTATCGGAATAATTGCACATACACAACAAGATTCCTGGTAATAATGCAATGCGTATATATATATATATATATATATATATATATATAATTGCCAAACTTGTAACAAGAATGTTTTTCTAATGTATGCTGGGGAGCAGAAATATCTTGTTGAGTACAGACATTGAGACCACAAATGGGTGTTATACTAACGTGACTGGCCGGTCATTGCGTTTCAAAATGTGCAATTATGAGAGAATAACTTAATCGACAAAGAAACTGAAAACACCGGCTATTTTCGAATAAAATTCTACTGCCTTTACGATGATAAAAACCTATATATATATATATATATATATATATATATATATATATATATTGGTATCACATAGATGATGATTCAAATAAATTAAAGTTTTGCGGAGAAAAGGTTCTACCGTTACAGTAACTATAAATTCGTCTACCAGTCAGAGTGTGTAGCGGTTGAAATAAGATGTATATATATATATATATATATATATATATATGAAAAAATACATGTATACAGGATGTCCTCGTTGTTTACCGTTATGCCACCACACACCATACAGGTAGGTGAGGGGAGTCATGAATGACATAGGTGTTTGCAAAATATATACATACAACTTGATTTTTTATTTTTAATATGCCAATGTTAGGGGGTGATAAAAACACGCATATACAAAGTTTGCATCGAACGATGGTAACATCTCAGTTCAACAACGAATTGCTAAAAAAACTATATAGTATATATAATATATATATATATATATATATATATATATTTATAATATATATATAGTATTTGCATAATATATATATATATATATATATATATATATATATATATATAATATATATATAGTACTTGCATTCGATTCATTCAAAGCGAGCACGCAACTAGTTTCGCATACGACCAACAGTTGAACATAAACGGACATGCTCCGGGTGTTTATTTGTATATACGTCACGTGATGTGTTGCTTGCGTAGGGTAGGGTAGGTACACACAAAGTGGCTGATGAATGAGCGGCTCAAAACCGGCGAGAGAGAGAAGAACGCAGTTTTTTCTGGTAGACTTGATTGCCCATCGTATCGACTCGCGTCAGACAAGTCACGCAGATAAGTCAATTGTGCCTTCGAACCAAGATCACCAGTGATTGACTGCGGCAAGCAGAAGTCGAAAATACCAGAGGATAGCTCTCGTCGAAAATGTATCTATGATCCCGCAACGTATGGACGAACGTTTTGCCCGATATCCCAAGCCAAGACGCGATTACGCGAATAGGCTATCGGTCTCTCTTTTTGCCGCTTCTGTGCGGAGTTCTTCACTCGACGAATTTTGCTTTCTTCGAACCATCTAAAGCTTTGTTTTCACCACCTCGCACACACCTCTTTCAAGCAGCACTCTCTACTACTACAACAACTAATCAGCTGAAACGAGCAGTCTGAGAAGAGCAGTTGACTAAAAGAAGAAGTCCAACCTATCCATACACGACACATCGCACAGCACATGATGATAGTTGCTGTTGTTGCTCATATGATTCATAATACATCCAATTAAAGTACGAACAATAGTTAATATTAAAATAAATAAAATGGTAATAATATTACACGCGCATACGTTCACACAGAAATGAAGTTTGTTCTTCATGAACACTGGGACCGGAGGCGGGAGCCGGTCAATGGAGTTCCATAGACTCGGGGGGTGTTCCAAGCCCTTAGAGGACGGAGGATAGTCTAGAATTACAAATAACCTCCTTAAAAAATGTTTTAATTCTAGACTCGGCGCGGGGGGGGGGGATGAGGACTGGGGGCGAGGGGGGGGCAGTGTAACAGCAAAGCTCAAAAAAGCTCTCATTCGCAGATCGTAAGATCGATTGTTGTTTTTGTGCCTGATTTTTTTGGCCGACATCCGAACCCAACCGGCGCGGGAAAAGCGTTCTTCTCTGCTTCGACCGACCCACAATGTTTCGACCCGACGACGCAACCAGACGTCCAAGCGCAGCACAGCGGCGTTCGAACTTGGACGACGGATCAGTGAGCGATGTATTTATTCTATACATGAGGGGCAGGCTGGCTAGTTAGAAGACTGTTTGTCTGAGTGTCTCTCTCTCTCTCTCTCTCTCTCTCTGAAGTGTGAGGTCTGACCGAATGAAGGCGCCGAATAAATCGGCCACATCGCACCGCCGCAACTCATATATTGTAGTCAGTTGGCTGAGGGACGACACTGCACTCACAGATTCCGTGGTGAACGTATGCGGCGTAGTCGAAGTGGCACTTGCAGCACAACACCGAAGTCCACCACCAATCAACTATATCGAACCGAATCAGAAATAGCAGCTAGCAAAAGCGAAGTCGTTGCGAATACGCGCAGCCATCTTGCACTAGACAACTAACCAACCAACCAACCGACCACCCAGCTAACCGACCGACAGTATCAACAGAGCAACATCACCATCAGAACGACATCAACGGCATCAACAGAAATAGCAGCAGCAGCAGCTGCAACAGGAGCCAGTCGAAGAAAAAGCTGCAATAACAACAAAGATCAGCAACAGCTGCAGCAGCAGCAACAACAACAACAACAACAACAGCGATAACAACAAACGCGACAGTTGGTTGGTGTAATTTTCGTCATTAATCGTCTCACGTCGTCATCATCATCATCATCATCATCATGGCGGCATCATCATCGGGCTGTCAGGCTGACTAATCAGACAATCTGCACACATTGCCCGAAACGCAACTAACGAATACGAGATGATGTAGACTTAGAGGTGGACCTCACACTAGCGACGAGACGGTGACGGTGTGTTGACAAGATCCTCAACATCAGCAACCTCCAGCAGCCGCAATAGCAGAAGCCGCAGCTTCATTGTTGTACGAATGTCGGCGCCTGCACACAGCACAGATCATCATCATCAATCATCAACAACAACATCAACATCGTCGCTACAGAACTCCTCCTTCTCCTTCTTCCTTGCCTGCTTCTCCACCGCCTTTTCCGGTCCGGTTCAATGGTGCCTGTCTAGTGCTTTGAGCCTCGACACCGACGACAACGACGACGATGATGACAAACAATAACAATGATCGTGTTGCAACACGATTCGCCCTCTCTCTCTCTCTATTGCTATAGAGGCTAGAAATAAAACATTTTTTAAGGAGGTTGTTTTTATGCTATAGAGGCTGCTGGCTGCTACTCTCGCCATCCGTGGAGGCGCGCGATGGCGCCGTTATTCGGTGGTCGTTCGCGCCGCCTGCACCCACTGTCAACAGTAGTTAGTCGGTCGCCAGGAGCAAGCAGAACGCTGAAGCTGAAGAGCAGCGCCGCATGAGGACAGAAGACACAGAAACGGTGAGAGCGCCTGCGCCCTCGAGCGATAGACACCGGCTCGAACCGTCTCCGAACTTCATCAGCTACCCTATAGCCGGACTTGAAGCCTGCCTGGCTGTGTGATGGCCGCCATAGAAGCGTTGATAGAAGCTTCGCTCATTCAACGCGGGCCGAGAGGCTCCCAGAAAAAGTCGCGCGTTTTCTTTTTCATTGGAATTATAATAACACGTTAGGTGTATGGCTCTTTTTCTTTTAAATAATGGGACATTTTTATTGCTGTTCATATTGCTGCTTCTTAAAGCTGGTTAATTTTTGTTTCTAAATAAAGTGTTTTTTTTTATCATTTAGTGGTAGACAACTGTAACTAAAAAAACGTATCATTGATTTGCTAACAACGCTGGTTGGGTTACACTACTTTACAGCTAGCTTAGATAGCAGGATATAGAAAATGTCGATATAGCTAATAGATCCCCTTCACAACCCAATTCTGTTGCCGCAGCAGCAGCACTGGTATTGTTTTGGCATAGTTCCCACTTTTATGTCGAAGAGTGCCCGACGGAGTCAACGTGGAGCGACTGTAAAATGATTTTTATTACGGTTTTTTGTTTAGTCTTTTGTCATATCTTATGATAGATTCTTTTTTATACTTAAGAGATCCAGATACGATCAGAAGCTACATCGTACAGATACGCACAGAAACTACATCGTATTCCAGAAACAAAGCGGAAAACTTGAAATGTTTTTACAAACTTTTGATATAGTCGAGAGCAACCTTTTTCTGTGATTGGGAGGTTTCGGGGATGCCAAATTCATATACGAGAACAGTCTGTAGTACGAACAAAATGGCTGCTTTCGACTGTGCCACAAGACGTTTCTTAGGGCTTTGCAGTTGTTATGTTTTGGTTCTCGTCGATAGCAGACTATGGGTAATCAAGTCTCTTCATGCGCCTCACGGGACCGTATTGTGATCTCAACCCGTCTCTCGAAAAACTATGTTAGATAGAAGAAGTAAATACCAAAACGAGGTTTCATAATTGCATAGCTAATACTAACATCTAATAATCATAGAGATATATAATGCTACAAGCATAAACATTGGGTATATATACTAACAGTTTGCCAGAGAGCACAACACGGAAAATACGTCGCCTCGCTGCTCATCAAATAGCGAGAGCTTCTCACGCAGAAACAGGGCGGCCGGTCCATTGGTCGCCTGTCGTGGTGTTCAGCCTTTCTCCTAGCTTTCTCGTTACCAGTCATGCAGTCAACGATCTTAGAGCGCCAAATATTTCTAATACGTGATTCGACTAGTTCTAAAGTGCCTATTTGCTCTTCTTATCTCTTTCGGCTGCTGAGGCGACGTGATCGACTCTGGCCGCCCCGTAATTGAGCACTGAGGGCGAGAGCTGGCTAGCCATCTTTACGCCCCACGAAATTAAATAAACATGTTAAAATTACAATTATCAGATTTATATGTTTTTATTTTATTAATAGTAATAATATTAATAATAATAATAATAATAATAATAATAATAATAATAATAATAATAATCCCAACTCAATAAAATTATAATTAAATCGGGAGATACTACCATCATCAATATTTATAATACAAATAAAGATATCGGCCGGGTAGTCCGGTTTGATGCCATCGTTCCTGCATGAGCCAGTGGGCTCTCGCATGTAGATGACTTAAGATGAGTGCAGGCCCCCTCGCTTAAGTACCATTGTTAGTGGCTGCACGTCTCTTTCCCGTGGTACCCTTCCAATGGACATCCTTTGGATATATCTATAGACCCAGCTGCTGCTTGTATCGAAACAAACTTCACGTAAAACGTCAACGACATGGTCCAGTCTAGCATCACGGCCAAATGCTCCATCTGCTGTTTCTTCGCATCCCATCCTTTCACTTTCAGCGTATTACTACTTGCCGCACTATTTTCTTACCGCGTAAGAGGATTCGGCCTTCATGTGCCTCCGTCTTAAATGAGGTTCTTCCATCCAACTCTCCATCATCTCCAAGAAGAGCTTGAAGTCAAGGCCACTGACCCAAGGTCTCCCTCGTTTCGCGCGGTGATTACCAGTGCCAGGTCGTCCGCGTAGACAATCATTGTCACCCCTCAGGGAAACTCTTTAGCTTCAAAACGCCATTATGTGGAACGTTCCGAAGGACTGGTACTAAAACGGAGCCATGTGGCCTTATTGCAGTCATCTTCCGGCTTTCACGTTTATTCCACGCACTCTGGTCACGTTTAATCCACGCACTCAGTCCGTTCAGACAGTCAGCCACTACATACCGCTTTAAGTATGTCGAGACACGCTTGGCGGCCAGTGCCTGTCGTATAACTTAGCAGTTGATGGATTAATTGAACGCAGACAGCAGTCATTTGCCTTTTCCAGCTCCGTTGAGGTGGAAGCTATAAGCGTTTCAAAAGCCATATCGATCAATTTTAATTTATTACTTAATCAGCACAGTGAACGGTATGACGAGGGTTCTCCCGCCGGCTTACCTCGCTTCAGTAAAATCACGACTTTGGCTGGCATCCAAGCTGTCGTTCCTTTAACTACGGAACGTTTAAACAATGCATGGTGAACAAGTCTTGCTTAAGTATATTCGCCTGCCGTATAATATTTCCGGTAGGCTCTATGCAGTCAAGATATTGTTGCCTCGCCTAGAGCTATCGCTTGTCAGCAGTAAACGACTGTACTTCAAATGAACTATCAAATGAACAACCAACTCAACATTACGGAAGCAGCATAATTGCTAGATTCTGCCTTATCTAGACTCGGCAGTTTTTAGCAACCGTGCGTTATCCCTATTTTGAGAGGTCACCGCTCGAGATAATCGCTTACATCCTTCGACTGTGTTTGTTGTGAGAATAGTAAACAGAAGGTTGCCATGTTTGCCTTGTTTTCTGAGCTTTTTTGATAACGTGGTGTACGACGGTCCAGGTAGAGGTAAAAGATACTACCCTTCTACGCTAAAGTCCCACTCCTATGATTAAGTATAGGCATTGAACCATTTTGTTTAATAAACGTCCGTGGTAGTTCTCGGCTAAACACGGCTCTGACTCGTTCTCAAAATTCTGGTCAGGGTGTTGTTGGCTCAGGTATATAAATAATAACATGTTTTTATATATATATATATATATATATATATATATATATATATATATATAAAGAAGTAATTATTTATATGCCCGGGCCAACAACACCCTTCCCGCCTCTATGCTGCTCTACTCGCGGGGGACATAATATCTATACTACTGTGTCGGGCGATATCGGAACAAGCAGATCTTGCGCCTCCCTGCTGCTCTAATTGCGGTGGATATATATATATACAAAGTAGGCCCACTTGAACTGGGCAGTACACACCCACTCAGTGCGCGATGGTGGCAACCTCTACACTCCATATAGACCATCCAGAGCTACAGTCCCAGCACAGCTACGGTATTCACTACTGAGCATGGTGAGTATCTCGATTCACCTACTTCGGCTCTGGCGCGGAAGGACATCCGCGTTACAGCGACACTGTTTCTACCGTGACAGGCGATATCGGAACAAACAGATCCTCCCTGCTGCTTCACCTGCGGTGGACATTATATATATATATATATATATATATATATATATATATATATATATATATGTATATATATATATACAGGGTGTTGCAGGAATATTTGAAGCCCGATATACAGAATTGTAGAGCTCGTTAAAGCAAATATTTTTTCCAATGGAACATGGTCTCTGAGAAGTCTTGTTTCGGAGTGAGAGTGAAATTACTACAATTTGTGACACTGGTGTTTTTGCCCGACATAGGAGCACAAAATGTGCTGTTGCGAGACAACCAGTCTTCCTAGACAGAAACTAAGCACACCACCGTGTTCGTGATAAAATTCATACGCTCCATCTGAAGAATATGCAAGCCCGGTCAGAAGACGCGACATGGTCGCTTAAAAGAGAATTCGCCAAAAATAAAGTTCTTTATTAGCGTTCACGCCAAATACTTTAGAATCATAACCCTACAACCACTCACAGCGCTCAAAACGGACATATTCAGCCAATGCGCAATTCATGGCGATCATTTTGGTACCAAACTTATGGCAATGCGAGTGGTGGTTGCGGAGTAATTACGATTTTTCGGAGGGCATGTCCAGATTAAGTGCATGAAAAATGACGCGCTGCGGCTGTCGCGCGACACATCGGCGGTAGTGAACGTCGCCACACAGTAATTTTTCATGCACTTAATTTGGACATGCCCTCCGAAAAATCGTAATTACTCCGCAACCACAGCTCGCATTGCCATAAGTTTGGTACCAAAATGATCGCCATGAATTTACTCTAAAACTTTAAACATAAACTCTTCCATTTAGCCAATATCAAGTTAGCGACAAAAGCTCCGCGGAAAGAAAACGTGGTTTCTAGTGGCGATACCTCGTTGGCTTGTCACGAGTATAATTACCGCAAACAAGCAAAATGACAGAGTAGTTGAATGACTACGCCAAATCTCAGCCAGGACACTGAGGTGCCGAAGCTCTTGACCGAGTGGCTCTTCACTGGTGCCAGCGTGAGTGCCTCGCTGTCACAGCTGGAGACGAAATCTAGCGGATCTAATGACCTAGTCTCGCGTATGGCATTGAAGGTACTCTCGGAGTGATGCATTCCCTCCCTCGGATGCCTACAACCGGTTGCATTCTAAGCAATCGACCTCAATACATGACGTGCTAGAATAGGAGGATTAGAAGACAATATCTCATAAAGAGCAACGACAGTTGGCTTTGCTAGTTTAACCTAGATACAGGCGAATCAGCATCACACGTAGCATAACATGACAATAAACGTGAACAATTTTATTGTTCTTTGAACGTACATCAATCATTAAAGCTTGGTACCTGCATTCCTCTGCAACGGACAACATTGTGAGAATGCCTGTTTTGTAAATGTGTCAACTCATAGCGTGTCTACTATTCCCTGAGAATTGTTTGATCAATGGCCTGATGATTTGTCGTGTTGTCGTCTTCTTCTTCCCGAGCATTTATTTGTGCATTCAGCGCAGTTATTGCTGTTGCTGTTGTTATTATTGTTGTTGTTCCTATTGTTGTCGCTGGGGTTGACGACACACGACTTCATTTAGAGCCAGAAAACCACACTTCCTTCAGGCTAGGCCGCGTTCTCGTCGAGTTTCTCACTGTTTAGAGATAATGCTGGCTTCTTGACCAACGGTTGTGTGGTTGCGATTACAGTTGATGGAGGACGTCATCAGAGGCAAAAAAGCTCCTCAGTCAGCTTACTACAAGTTGCTGCGGTGGTATTGAGAAAGATCCTGTTGGTTGAAAAATATTGTAGGCCGCATAATAGAGCTTTAGTAAAACGGTTTAGCGCCCGTAGTAGTAGTAGTAGTAGTAGCAGTAGCTTGATACTGCTGATCATTCGAGAAGATAACAACTGAAGCGATCAGTTGACTTAAATAGTTAGCATCGTAAAACGTATGGGAGGGAGAATGGTGCTGTCGTTGTTGCACCGTTGACACAACAACACATGGCAGAAGCAGAGAGAGCTGACTGGCTGGCTGTCTGTCTGCCGTGACTGTACAGTGGTGGCCCCAATGGTATGAATGGTATTGCGGTGCTTGCGAGCGTTGTTGCGATTCATCTCCGCATGCAACCCATTTAGCCCAGACGGATCACCTGGACTGGGCTCATCGCAGGCTCGACGGCCTGAACGGGGGCCGCGACAGGGGCGGCGGGGGCCGGTGCAGGAGCGGCGGGGGCAAAGGCGCGGGCAGGTGCAGGAGCAACGGGGGCGCGGGCAGGTGCAGAAGCCACGGGGGCGCGGGCAGGGGCAACGGGGGCGCGGGCAGGTGCAGGGGCCACGGGGGCGCGGGCAGGGGCGGCGGCAGCAACAGCTGCAGCAGCGCGAGCAGCCGGCTTGTTGGGACGGCCAGAGGCCATATCTATCGGTGCTGGCTTGCGAGCCTCGGGCAAACTGACCGTGTTGCCGAGTTGATCATTGACGTGGTAGTACTTCTCCGACAGATGACAGGGCAGTGGTGCCGGGGTCGGCACACATGTCAGCGACTGCTGATCGAAGCGCGTGTTGGTCGGACAGAAGAACGAGTACTGCATGATGGCGCGCTGACCGTCGGGCAGCGCCATCGGATTGCAGATGTGGAACACCTTGCAGTCGTTGCTCACGTCGGCATAGTAGCCGAGTCGGCGGTTGGCGCACGAGAACTTCACGTCGATCATCCGCTCGAGCGCCTGATCGGCCGAAGCGGACAGGCCGAGGAACGACGCTTCGGGCGACTGCGTCGAGGTGAGCTCCTGCGGGCGGGCCAGAGCGACGGCCGGCAGAATGGCAAGCGATGCAAACAAGGGCAGCATGTTGGCGAGGTGGTGGTGGTGGCGTTGGTGGCGTTGAGGACTACGCTGGAAACCTTACGCTACTAAGGCTAAGAGAACTAAGTGACGAGTGCCTGTACGAGGTGCGCTGCGCTGACGACGCGGACGCAACTCGATGTACTGAAGTTGGACAGATCATCGCTTTATATATGAGCGTATGCGAGGACAAAGCGGGTGCTCGACTCGTGAGTCTTGAAGTTCGGAGCCCGGCCGGCTAGAGTCAACCCGTCTAGTCTTCACCGCTCACAGTCGCTGAATTAGAGTCGACTCTCCACCCCCCCCAGCTGCTCAAGCAAGTCCATCCATATAAAAATATGATTCTTGAGTGGGATCGATAAAGAAACAGAGAGATAGAGATATATATAGAGAGAAAGAGAGAGGGTGGTAGAGGGTGAGAGGAAGAGAACAAGGAGAGTAAACGAGAGAGACGCGGACGTGATGGATAGTTTTAATAGGCCAATG
This sequence comes from Dermanyssus gallinae, assembly GCA_003439945.1. NCBI lineage: Eukaryota > Metazoa > Arthropoda > Arachnida > Mesostigmata > Dermanyssidae > Dermanyssus > Dermanyssus gallinae. The sequence continues at coordinate 356,434 of QVRM01003646.1, forward strand.
AACCCCGAAAGACACCCGCTCCCAACGGGATTACAGGTTGGTTCGGTGCCGCGATGCAGCGTACCGGGACTTCAAGGCGCCGATGAGAGCGCCTAATCCGAAGGGCTGGTTAGTGCTCGATGCTACGCGCACAGGCGGAACGACTCAGTCTCGACTCAGATCGACCTAAATCCAAAAATCTCGTGCGAGGATCAAGACTCGGCGGGGGGGGGCTAGTGCGGGGGTGGGGGTTGTGCAGGGGCAGTGCGGGGGAGGGGGTTGTGCAGGGGCAGTGCGGGGGAGACACGCGGAAACCCCATTCTTCGCTCGAGCTATATTCGTAGGAATATCTGGCGCTCTATTCATCCAGTCACGCATCATCTGAAGCGGTAACTAATTAGCATGCGAGCAACTCTAGGCACCGCCGCCTGGAGCTACTTCGAACCGCAGACTTGCGGTATCATCTTGTCTAGGAGCCTTTTGCGGATGAATCGAATGCAGCTCACCCCGCCGCTTCGTTTCAGAAGCGTTTGCGCAGCTGCTACACTGTTTTGCTTTGTCTTAGGCTCAGCCGCCTGCCAAAAAGCATGCGTTCAATATCCTTAAGAAATCGCGTTGGCACGCTCATAGACTTTTAAAGTATTACAATTCGTGACGTATATATATATATACGTATAGTGTGTAGACTTTTCTAAGCTAAACATCAGACGTATATGAACGACGCTCACATGGAGTTTAATAAAAAAAAAGATAAAAGTAAAACAAATAAGGGAAAGACATTTTATCTTATTTGGATATATTTTTACCGGGTTACATTAGGCGTGCAATACCATCACAATGCATATATATATGTCCTTCACGAAATCTCTGTCAATATTGGCTTATATTAAGATATTATACGGCAAATTGATGATAGAAGGAATAACTTGCTGTTTGTCAACATTTTTTGTAACAGCAGTGGCGGTCAAGCGCCAATGTTAGTACATACATTGCTATAGTTAAAATAGAATCATATTAAGGTGAGTTTGCAAGACCCACCTTAGCCGCGACTAGCTGCCGGCGACGCACCTCTAATATAAAAAAAAAAGCCTGCGAGTTCAATGCTGTGAGGACCGGGTTCGAGCGCTCGATGCAAAACATAACGAGCAAATTTCGGAAATCTATTCTTCTGTAATTTAGTAATTTCTAACTTAGCTTTTATCTAATACCTAATATACTTAATTGTGTATTATTTGTTTTACTTGACTTATATTAGACCAAAATACTACTTTTTAAAATAACTTTTATGACTTTAGTCAATCATGACTAGATTTCGGATGCTGTGAGTCTCTTTTGGTTGACTTAGTCATTCTTTTGAACACATAGGCATACGTAGGGATTGGATAAATGCAGCATTAGGTAAACAATTCTTCCAAGTCAATCTAGTGATCAACTAAATCGGACACATGTCGTTGTCTTTGAAGTACCGTGGGACGGGCATCGATCTCTTTTTGTACAGAATGTTTTCCGGTTCGATATGAGTCCATATTTGCCTTCCAATGTCGAGTATCTTAAATATGCCAATGACCCGAAGATTTACCTTCCTGTACGTTTTATAGATCTACACTCTGTATTGCAATCAGCATTCGAAGGCGTCGCCTCGCTGGTGCCGTTCAATGGCATTTGTTGCTCTAGAAGACGGTGTACTCGCCTTCAATTTTGCGCAAAATGGTTTCAAAAGCGCCTCAGAGTAATGGTCGTTTGCTTCGTAAATGTTTGTCCTATTGGTCTTTTTGACCTATTCGCACGTTTCCTTCTTAAACAGATGTTCCGCCGAAGACATCAGCGTTCGCTCTGTAACAGGCAATCCACTTGTCTTAAATTGTGTCATCGACCAGGTACGTCACGAAGCAGTAAGTTTTACCATGAGTGAGTGAGAACTTCCAAGTCGAATCGAACGCCTTCCAAATGAATCGGCGGTTCGGTTCGATGAAGATGGCTTGCGATGGATACTTTATGACTACTTAGGTTTGCACCACGGCTATCAATGACGGTACAATAATTTGCAAACTTACGTATCTGTCTGCTAAATGTTTTGCCAAAAAAATTGCAAGCAGTAGCGCTTTGTTACAATTTTAGTCGATTGTTTTTGAAAAACGCATCAGGTAGAGACATATCTGGCTCCAACTAGATTAGACCGAAGCGCACTTCTAAAAGTCCAGTCGAAAAAGGAAATTATTTTGTGTGTAGAAGGAGCGAGTATCTTGGATAAAACAGCGTTCATCAGCCTCTGTCATTTGTAACTTTTCTATGAAATAATTTACTGTGGCATACCTTGGATTCTACATAATATTGTATCAAGCGCTAGTAGCGCCGGAGCTATCATATTGCTTTTCTGTGTGTCTACGCTGTATTGATTGCTATTGATGTTACTCTACTCGAGCACATTTTGTTGTAGACTGCATTAGACTTGTTAGCAAGCAATACAATGTGATGCCGTTTACATACCGTACATTACGTTTGTGCAAAGAGAAGCTGACTGATCAACCTATGACCCATAGAGATCTTGTATGGCAAAGCTGATCGGTTCTTTTAGTATTGTGGGTAGTTGAAGACAAACTGGCGCTCCGATACACTCCAATTAAACTTCTCATACAAATACTGTAACCAACTGGCTGTATCTTCCTGAAAGTGTGTACGTTGAAAACAAGACATTATGTGCTTTAACAAAAAGAGACATGAATCGAATTTAATTAAATGTAACATGCATTTGCCTGACGGTCTTATGAATCTTATGAATCTTATGTACGTATACTTCCAAAGCTCAGTGTGGTCTTCTAGGTTTTTGGTTTTCTTCTTAACGTCCGTTGAAGAGAGACGTCGAGACGCTGCCGTTAAAATCTGAGTATGTGACTATCTGGCGGCATGCTGATTGCTTCAAATCACATCCGATCGATCTGTCAACGTTCCAATGGGAGACTTTATTGAAGGTTAGAGATAAGCTATGATCCCAGACAGATCTTGTTTTCCGCATCGAACTCGCATATATATATATATATATATATATATACTCTTTAAAAATATTTTTAAACGGACCGTCCTAACTGACGGCAAGTTTATTTACCATTATGATTTGAACATTAAATTGATATTATTGATTTTTTTCAGGGTTGCTTTACCCTATTTGCATCTACGGACGATTGTGTTTAATGTTAGGGGTAGTCAATAGTCTTCATTTTGTCTATTTTTGTTTACTTGCCCCTGCAAGCTGTTTGTTTAAGGGTTTTGTTTGGCTAATGGTTTTGCGAATTTTGCACAAAGGTTAGTTCTACCACGCCTAAGACGGTGCCAGCGTAACGGAATGGTAGGCTTCTTTCTAAAAGAGTTGCTAGCGCGTCAATGCTGCAGTTCCAGAATATCGGCGTTTAGTTCATAATGTCATATATATATATATTTTTTTATATATATTATATATAGTATAAAACGTCAAAAAATATATCAAGTATCTTGAATGTGCAGATGACCTGAAGCTTTATCTGCCTTCTTTCTTCGAGGATTTTCACTCTATGATATAAGCAGCAGTCGATGGCGTCGTCTGCTGATATTGTAATGTACCTAAGTTTCATCAGCTGTGACGAGTCTCGGGAACAAAGAAGACCGGGCCACGTAAAATTTTCAAACCAGAAAGACTTGCAGCTCTTTTTCGTTCAGTACCACATCACGAAGTTCACATTGATCAGACTTGTTGGTTGTCCGAGGTGATCGTGCAGAGTCTTATGTATAGGGGCTTGGCATCTAAGCCTCAAGTCACAGCGAGCGATGCATTTGCTATGTTTGTGTTCTCGTCTAACGGAATTTTTCCACACGAGCCACATTTTCGTCGTCCGTTGCTGTTTTCGAGTGTTTTTCACGAGGTTCGTCGTACATATTGAATCGTCCAGTTCGAAATTTCCTGTACCATCCATACCCCCCCCCCCCCCCAGGAATAAGGCTTCGTCCCCACCGAAGCTTCTCGAAATACTCTTGCGCACTTAATCCTCGCTGGAAGTTGTACCAAGAAAGAAGGGTTATGGTTGTTGCGGCACCGAGCCTTGTGTTGCCATTATTTCAAACCGTTGTCTGTAGGAGAATTGACCCGAGTATTCCATGCAAGCACCAGCAAAAATGACGTCATCCACCAGCAAAGTCGTCGATCATTCACTTACTCTTCACTACGCGGGAAAATAAAGTGGCGTGTTGTTGCATAATAAAAAAATATTTTTTTCTTTTAAGGGAAAATTTGCCTGTGACCAATGACAGGAGCGTGCCTTGCTAGTGACCAGGAATCACGGTCCGAGAGTGTTTGGCGTCGCTACCCGATATGGGAAACCACCAACATCAGTACTGCAGTCGGGGATTTACTGGAAGTGCCGCAGACAGCAGCCTTCAACGAGCATCTGTTGTTCGGTTTCGGCTACGAGTGCCTCAATAGCTCGATCAAATCTATGAGAAGAGTCCTGATGTGCCACAGCGTAGGAATATGTTCTGCATGCTGGAGGGGGATTGTGCGCACATATGTCTCTCCTTTAGCTGACAGTTTTGTCACCCTCGCGCCGCATAGACGTGCTATGTGGCTGGTGAGTGAATCCTACTTTGGTTAGAGTTCAGCTTAGCCAATTCAGTCCAAGTGCCAGGTTACGCATAGATGTATGTAAAAAACACCTTAGAATATATATACAGATATTTTTTTTTATTTGAGTGTGTGCAAGAGTTTATGCAAATATACCGTGCGTAGAGGCTATTTACGACAACAGTAAAGTATGTAGACTCACATTGATTCAAATAAAACAGATCGTATATTGGATGAACGAGTTGTAATTTTTTCAATGCATGTATTTATTAATTTTAGCCAAATATAAAATGTCAACATTATAGTTTTGCATCCGATACATACGTGTCAGTAACAACTACCAAGAACTGGACTTGGTATATATAGACTTTTCTATACTTTAAAGTGAATTCAACTTTATTTGCGAGACAATGACGTTTTATGGCATTGAGGATGGCTTTATAATCATGTCAACTGCATGCATAAACTCTCCTAACATTGTTGTGCATTTTGCTGTTGTTCTTGCGGCTTGTTTGGCTCGAATCTTCGTTTGCTAGTTTTCAAAGTTCCCCGTTCAGCAAGCTTCGACAAGCATTCCATGCGCTTCGGTCGCAGATTTTTTTACAGACGCAGATAACAGAAAATGAGAGCTGCCCGCAAATCAGTGATTTTTCAACGCAAAGTTCAACATGGTAACGCCCCCCGAAATTTCGTACGAAATACGTAGGTGAGGCTTTGCTCGTGTAACGATGAGCTAGACACTCCCACAGTAGAACTTTGTAATTGTTGCTATCGGCTGCTAACTACTACAGCGATAGCAGCGCCCTCTGTCCACGGAATCCGGTTTTAAATGCATAGACCTGGTAGACGACAGAACACAGCGGCGTAAGATCGGTGCTCGTCGCGACAGATCTTGACTGACGACAATGGCATTAGCCCGATCGGATGACGTTGTTCTGGCCATGAACGCTGACCGGGTAGAAGACCGGCGCGGGGAAGTGCGGCCTGTTGTAGGGAAGATGAGGTCGCTGATGAGCCGGCTGGGAGTTGCGGGCCGGATGCTGGGAGTTGCTGGTCGGACGCTGGGAGTTGCTGGCCGGATGCTGGGAGTTGCTGGCCGGATGCTGGGAGTTGCTGGCCGGATGCTGGAAGTTGCTGGTCGGATGCTGGGAGTTGCTGGTCTGATGCTGGAAGTTCGGCGCGTTCTGGCCATAGAACGCATGCGCAGCGGGGCTGGCGGGTGCCGGCACGAAATACCCGGGCACTGCGGCATTGTTAGGCGTGTAGGGGACTACGCGAACCGCCAGAGGGGCACCCCCGGCGACGGAAGCAGAGGGCGCATAAGGCATCATAGCGGGGGCGGGGACGGGAGCGGTGGGTGCATACCGTTGCATACCGTTAGCGTTAGCCCTGGCAGGCTGGCTGTGGAAGTTCGTTGTCGCGCCAAACCGCTCGTTGAGGTCGTAGAACTTGTCCGAAGAGCCGCACTCGACCGATGGCTCGAAGACGCACGTCATCGTCTGCTGGTCGAACGTCGACGTGGCCGGACACATGAACGAGTACTGGAGAACGGCGCGCTGGCCATCGGGCAGCTCCGTCGGATGGCAGAGGTGGAACACCTTGCAGTCGTTGTTCATGTCGGCATAGTAGCCGAACTCGCGGTCCGAACACGAGAAGCCGACGTCGATCGGCCGCCCGATAGTTTGGTCGGCGCCCGCCGGAAGATTGAGGTAGCTCGCCTCTTGCGACTGGCCGTGGACACGGGCCAAGGCTATGGCCGGTACGAAGGCGGCGATGAGCAGGCCACGCATGGTGTCTGTCGTTAGGTACACGAGCAACGAGAGCTACCAGAAAAACGAGACAACTAGAGAACCTCTACAACAACGGTGGACGGCGAGCTACTGTTGGCACTGTTCAGGTGCCCAAGCTCTGCGGAGTGCCTGCTTCGAGTGTCGAGCGACGCGCCTTTTATACGATTGCGCCGGCCGGCTTTCCTCCTCAGCCTCGGAGAGAGCCGAGACACCCCTAGGACCTGATGTGTCCCCACACCACCCGCTAGTCACCCGTGAGGATTCAGGAGGGCGAGAGAGAACAAAATGGGGGTCAGTTTAGGTTTGATAAAATATGAAGTGGGGTGGCTCATCTTTCGAGATCAGGAAGATCCGCTTTCAACGCGAAAAGCTTGCAGTGGCCGGTGGTCGGCACCAGTTCTTGTTCAGTGCAGGCCATCTTGAGCATAGTCAAGTCACAGAAGGAGCGTGGGCCGTATCGTACGATCAGCAAGCATATAGCACGAGACACAGAGTACAGACAAAGAACGTCGTAAGTTCCTCAGAAATGCCGCAGGCGACCAAGTAATTTAGGCCTTCCTGGTTTATCACTCGCAATGTGTCGTTCCACCTGAAATTAAGCGATTTTTGTCACGCTATTAATGATCTAGAATTAAAAACATTTTTTAAGAAGGTTCTTTTTTATAGATCATCCTTCGTCTCCTACGGGCTTACCACTTAACCTAAGGTATATCTTCAATGCACCGAGGGCCGGACGTGTTAAGATATCTAGGGTTTCCCCAACAGTCATTGTGGCAGCATGGCCGGTGACTCTCAGCGGTATGGTTTATCATCTATTCTCAATGAGCATCGTTCAAAGAAAATTCGACCAACAACAGGGATCGAACCGGCGACATTCCGGTAGATGACAACCATGAACGCTATTTATATTCTGGCGGTGTCTAAAATACATCAAAACGCCTTCGTTTTGTAAGCCGCAGAATTAACCGAACAGCTCCAGTGAGAACATTCGCTGCCGGGGCAGCTTCGAGCATATAACTTGGAGAATTGAACGTCCGACCACTGGCTTATAAGACAATTGCTGTATTTTAAGCAGAGCGTTTCTGTTTTATTGAAAAGGTCGTACGTAATGATTCATTCAGTAGAAATATACGTGTCACTGAGTTTTACTCAAATGAATGCTCTTTTTTGTAAAATATAAAATATTCATTATTACTTCATTGCGACGTTTTCTTTGCGATAACACGTAGTTAAGTATAACAAAGATCTGCGATAAAGGGTAGTCTCAATAAATGCCTGGCTACTGCAGCTGTTACAATAATTCAAAATCTTAAAAAATGGGAATCAGTGGTATCAAGATGAATATATATATATATATATATGCACGCGTAATGAAGTCTATACACATTTCGCACATTCACTTAACTGCTTACATCGATCACGTTGTTCAAATGTTTTTAAATGGTTCATTGGCAGGAGTACTAGATGTGAAATGCTCGACTGACGTTTTAATCTGATAGCGTCTACACATCTCGGAGTCGACAGTAGATGTCCCGGGGGACGAACTTTTTGTAACGAAAAATTCGTTTAAGATATCCGTCCCTACTGCAGGATAGTCTTTGTTCATTTAGGTACACAGATTGCAGGCCTGCTAGCCTGGAACCAAGTACTATGAGAGATTAGATATTTTGATACCGTCTTCAAACTAATTTTAAAACAGCACTTCCTTAAAAATTGAAAAACTATTTGTTTACTAAGGGAATATATCGGGGATCTGTTTTTGTGCAACTTAATAATATATTTAGACAAACGACGTTTTAAATACAATATAATTTATGTACGCGTAGTTTGGAAAGTTTTCAGGGTGATACTGAGATGCCCCTAATAGGTCTAAATACCAATCTGATCTATTTGCTTGTTCTAATCACAAAAATACACGAATCATCTATCCGTTTTGTGAAAAATGGACAGCATCGACACTCGAGCATTACAATTGTTTTGTATAAATATAACAAATAAAACGATTTATCCCAGACAGATATAATAATGGTCAGCTGAAACGCAATCTGAAGTTCGTAGATAGGATATATACATATATATATATATATATATATATATATATATATATATATATATATATATATATATATATATATATATATATATATATATATATACATAAATATATATATATATATATATATATATATATATATATACGCAACTAATACAATTTAAAGTGTGATTCGTGCGCACACCTTACATAAATCAAGTCACGAGCAGTTTGGTTGAGATTCTTGGAACTTCACCAAAAGACGTTACATCTCAGAGTGAATGGTCGGCCCTGCTAGCCGCTCGTTTATTTACTGATCAAGCTGACAATGACTCTACTAGGACGTTGAGGACGGCCCACGTACCCACGTACATTGGAACCAACTGGACTAATCAGAAACGACGGCAAGCGTCCCGAAGGGATGACTCTCATCCCCTTTAAAGGAGGCCGGACCTTCATATGCGACGCCACCGTAACCGACTCACTTTCTCCCTGAATGGTCGGTTTCGGTTCACTTAGAGCTGGTCACGCCACGACATAAGCAGAGCAGAACTTTTTACTTACACAAGATTGTAATTGAATTTATGAATTAAAACAACTGTGAAGGTAAAAAACGGAGTAGACTTAGCTTAGACTCCAATTGTTTAAAATCAACCTCCTTAAAAAGGCTTTTAATTCTTGACTCCAATTGTACCTTTTCGAAAAGCTGAGCGCACTCAGGCTTGCTGTGTAGAAGATTATGCGCTCACCAGAACAGTGTCTGGATCGACGTTGTCTTCCAGCTTAGTGTCTCAGCACGCTTGAGACATCCGTCTCAAGCTTGTCCTGCAACGTTCAAGTGCAGGAAGACATAGCATACCTAAGTTTAAGACGCACCAAATACCTAAAATACTAGTAAAGCAGTATATTGTGGGAAAACATTTTTCTAAGAATATGTTTAATTTGTAGACATACATTATACATGTCATAATTACTGTTATAACAATTCGTTTTTAAATCTTAGAACAAACATGATTTTATTCCGTGTGTTTTAATTTATATACACCTGTAAGCTGTTTGGGTACAGTTTTTTGGTTAGAGTGCTATCTAAAGTTAATTATTTCACTCATATTGAGTATGCATATAACATAAACAATTATACAATTTTACAGTCAGCTGCTTGCGGCATGTTATTCGAGAGAGGCAGTGCAGTGATCTCTTCGCGAGGGCCAGGCAGGCAGACGCATGAAACTTCGTACACACCTGAGAGCACAGTCGACAGACGCACTCGGTGTACCCTTCGTGGAAGCTCGTATTCGAACAAACCAGGTGATGAGTGCCATGAACTATGTATCCGGTATAGACGTGGCGATTGTCACATGCAAGACCAGACCAGAGGTAAGAGGCCCTGAAAATATCTAGGTCTCCAACCTTTGGTCGGACTTGTTTAACTTTATTTTCCCATTCCGAGATAAAGCTCTCGAATGGTACGGTACGCGGCGTCTTCAACCTCAATCGAATTATCTCATTAACCGGTGCACAGCCTGACATTAGGTACACAAAGCGGCTTCTTGCCCGCATTGCCCGTGCCTTGCTAGTGGCCAGGCACCACAGCCCGAGAGCGTTTGGCGTAGCTACCCGATATGGGAAACCACCATAATCATCGTCAGTACTGCAGTCGGGGATCTACTGGAGGTGCCACGTACAGCACCCTTCAACGGAGCATTTGTTATTCCGTTTCGGCCCCGAGTGCCTAAAAATGCATCTGCCAGTTAGCTCGCTACAACCGACAAGCTGAAGGAAAATATTCGGTGAATTATCTCCAAATAACGCCCAAATTATGCTAAAAGCTCATTCAAACTAATATATCCCATATAGACAATGCGGAAAAGTTCCCGGGTGGCCATGTTCCTGACATAATCTTTCAGATAGAACGATGTGCACAATACTTTCTAATAAAATTATTTTTGTGTAATAAAATTCAAACTTTGACCGTATTTAGTCGATATATATATATATACATATATATATATATATATATATATATATATATATATATATATATGTATATATATATATATATATATATATATATATATATGTATATATATATATATATATATATATATATATACAGTCCCTGAAAAAAATATAGGGCCACCTATTTTTGCCACATTTCACGCATTTATTATAACCAATCGCGTAAATATCATAGTGATACATGCTCACAGAGTAACAGCGGAGACTTCTATCGACATTTGGGGTCTCGGATTACTTTGACCACGATGTTTCCACATCTGGCACAGCTATACCGCGAAAAAATGATAATGCCACTAGCAAGATACATGTCTTAACGAGTGAATTATGCGGACTAACGGCGTTTGGGCTCATTTTACGGCACCCAGAAACTATACTTAATACTCAGTGAACTTCCCATTAAGTCGGATAACCTCAAAAGTGCGGTTTGGTATAGTGTTAAACAAATTTTAAATGACGTTTTGCAAGAGCTCGTCCCAAGCCTTGAAAATTGTTTTTTATCGGTGTAAACTTATTGTTCGAGCCAGCTCCACACATTCTGGATCATATTAAGATCAGGTGAGAGTGCAGGCCAACGTAGGACCTCAATGTGACGTTGGTCGAACCATCTTCGGATCAGCCTGGCGGTGTGAATCGGGGCGTTATCGTGTTGAAAAACGAAGTCTGGCCCCCCATCAGCTCAAAATGCGCCGATTGCTCTTTTAGTAAATCCCTATAGCACGTCGAATAAACACGACCGTCTAAAAACGCAATCGACGACTTTGTATGATACCCGACAGCGACCCAGATCACCACTAAACCGCCACCTGAGTGACGTTTTGACAAAATTCGTTCTTCTTTGCGGACATCGTGAAAATAATAGTTAAATCGATCCGGTTTATCAAAGTTAATCTTTTTTCATTCAAAAAGAGCACTCTGTGTCACTCAGTGATCCATGACATCGTATCGTGGGCGAAGACGAGACGAGCTTTCGTCGATCAGCGGTCAATCGTTGTTTTTTCTTGTGTTTTTTTCTCGTGAGCCAATGTGTCTTCCTGAGGAAGTTTTGCACATTTCGTACGTTCGTTTGTACATCGGCCGCCGCCGCAATTGCCCTAGCCGGGGGCGCAGAGTTCGACACTTTCTTCAGAATTGCAGCTCGCTTCGTTCCGAAATGGCATTTGAATACCCGGAAATATTTTTCACGGCGTTATTTGTACCTAACAAACTAAAAAAATTACAAAGTTATTCACTGCTTGAGTACAACGCGCCAATCGACAGGAAATTTCGCGATTAGAGAGGCCGATGTCCTTATAAGCCTTGATATGGGCCTTTTCGTCACTCATGGGGCGCCAACCTAAGCCTATCGTTGCAACAAAGAAAAAACTTCTGGTAGGAGGTCTGCCTTTGTTTCTGTCGAGCCGTGAAATGAGCCCAAATGCCGCTAATCCGCTTAATTCACTTGTTAAGACATTATTCTTGCTAGTGGCATTATCATTTTTTCGCGGTGTAGCTGTGCCAAATGTGAAAATATCGTGGTTCAAAGTAGTCCGAGACCCCAAATGTCAATGAAAGTCTTCGCTGTTACTCTGTGAGCATGTATCACTGTGATCTTAACACGATTGGTTATAATAAATGCGTGAAATGTGGCAAAAATGGGTGGCCCTATATTTTTTTCAGGGACTGTATATATATATATATATATATATATATATAATATATATCATAGTTTTAATTTAAAGTATTTTATAAGAATGTATCTAAATATAGGGATAAATGGCAAATACATATATATATATATCGATTGTGTGCAAGCATATGTGCAAATTTACTACACCATGTGGAATCATATTGAACAAGATGCAAACAAAATATACAATGAACTGAATGAAATAATTGTAATATCTTTTTCATGAATTTATTTGACTAAGTTAACTACGTACAAATCAAGTCAAATTCCTCATACTACGCCCCACATATACGCGTGAGTGCAGTAACTAATAACCAAGAATTGGACAAACGTTGATGCTAATTCAGATTTATTTGCGACACAAGCGTTATTTAACGTTGAAAATGAGAAGGTCTTATGATCATCTTGAACATGTGTCATGTATAAACACACTGAGCATTTCTGTCGTCAACGCAGCTGCTTCCTACGCGGTGCGACGGGCTGCGATCGTGCGAACGGCGGAAGTGGCGTTAGCCAGAGCGGATGACCTGGTTCTGGCCACGAGCGCCGAGAGTCTGAAAGTCCGGCGCGGGAAAGTGCGGCCTATTGTGGTGAAGCTGCGGTCGGTGATGAGCCAGCTGAGGGTTGCTGGCCGGATAGAAGCTGGAAACGGGGACGGTGGAGACCGGGACGTAATAAGCGGGCACTGCGGCGTTAGGCGTAGAGAAGACTGTGCGGGTCGCCAGAGGGGCACCCCCGGCGCCAGCAGCAGAGGGCGCATAAGGCATAGCGGCAGGGGCGGGGACGGGAGCGGTGGGTGCATACCGTTGCATACCGTTAGCGTTAGCTCTGGCGGACTGGCCGTGGAAGTTGGTGGTGGCGCCAAACTGCTCGTTGAGGTCGTAGAACTTGTCAGACGAGCTGCACTCGGCCGATGGCTCGAAGACGCACGTCATCGTCTGCTGGTCGAACGTCGATTTGGCCGGACACATGAACGAGTACTGAAGAACGGCACGCTGGCCATCGGGCAGCTCCGACGGGTTGCAGATGTGGTACAGCTTGCAGTCGTTGTTCATATCGGCATAGTAGCCGAACGGGCGGCCCGAGCACGAGAAACTCGTGTCGATCCGCTGATCGAGGGTTTCGTCGGCGCCCGCCGGAAGATTGAGGTAGCTCGCCTCTGGCGACTGCGTTGTCGGCGAGGAAGACGATGAAGACATGGCCCCGCGAAGACGGGCCGAGGCCATGACCGGGACGAGAGCGGCGATGAGCAGGCAACGCATGGTTGCTTCTGTGTCGTTAGGGTGCTTTTTGCACGAGCAACGGCTAGAAAAACCAAATCAGAATCTCTACGACAGCCACGGAGGAGTGTTGGTACTGCTCTGGTAATCAAGCTTTGCTGTGTGCATGATTAGAGTCTCAAGCGATGCGTCTTTTATACGAATGCGCCGGCCCGTGTTTCGTCTTCTCAGGCTGGACGACAGCGTTGATGAGTGAGAGCCGCGGAGAGACACCCCTAGACCCAGATCGTAGTAGTACCGCTGTACACCCCTAAGGATACCTTTGGGGGACGAGCAAACGAGGGGAAGGCATCACTTGAAATCGGCAAACCCCACCGAGAAGCCGGTCGTCGAACTGAGGCACTTGTTTAATGCAAGCAATTTTGAGCGCAGCCACATCACAAACGAAGCGCGGGCCATACTTTGCGTCCTCATATCTTCGGTTGCGTCTATTTAATTTACTGTGACACGCGATAGCGAATACAGACGAACAATGCAGAAGAACCTGAATGCGCTTTAAAAAGGCAAACGCATAAAACATTATAGCTCTTCTAAAATATGGTGCAGAGAACCAAGCTATATAAGCTTTTCTGACGCGTCTTTTAATGTTCTAGTTGTATTTGAACGAACTTGGCTTTATGTTACACAATTATTCATTGTTTTGTGATGTTCATATTAATTACGAGTTAAGTACAATAATGTCGATTTGCTGGCGCAAAGAGCAGCCTTAAGACACACCTGGATATCATATCTCAAGCAATTTATTCTAAGTGAATACCAGTCGTATATATATATATATATATATATATGGAGCATTTCATAACCGTGTATACTTATCTGAAGGCTTGATAGAACTCGGCAAGAAAAGTACCTAAGCTTTTCGACAGCCATAGCTCTCATGTTTTTTGTTGAAACTTTGACGTTCAGAACTGTACAATTTTGCCAAGACGTTTTCGCCCCCTTTTTCTATTGGGAAAACATATTTTCTTGCCAAGTTCTACCTTGCTTTAACATATGTATCTAATATTCTGATATTCCCTTGCTGAAGCACAGCAAAATGCTGGCAAGTATGCATGCCTTCACTTTCGATATGGCGACAACTACGTAATACAGCACCAGTACTTTGGTATGAAAATGATAGCCATTAAAATTGCTATTGCATGGGAATAGTCTTCTGGGCGTACATTTTTGGTCGTAATGGCAACGTTTTACGGTTCTAAATGTAAAAAGCCTCAATGTAAGACATTGCAACATATCGATTTTTTTGTCTCTACTTATACTCCTTTTGCTAGCTTGCGTTGGGTGTCATCCAGATTATGTAAAATTTCCCGCCGGTATAATCGCTTCAATTATTCGTTGACTGGTTCTTTCATATATATATGTAGGAAAAAAAAATAGCTAAAAAATGTATCCTCTTCCTAAACAAGACGTTTCCGCCCCCTCCTTCCATAGGGAAAATGTATTCCGAGTTCTACAAGACCTTAAAATAAGTACCTACGGTTATGGATGACCCTGTTTATATATATATATATATATATAGTCATGTTCCGTTCTCTTGTTATTGTTCTTGTCATTATAAGGGATTAACTATCTACTATATATTTAAGGGACACAGACACTTTAACGGGCTATCTCAGCTTAGATCCTAAATGTATGGTTTTCAACATCTGAAACCCGTTACACATATTTTCTGTGGGAATACTCTTAAGTTGCAATGTAGTGTCAAATTAACGTTTCTTTCCGCCATGATACTATGGGTCAGCACGACCCAAATTCACCTTATTGTCCTTGGTAAGCACGCGTTTTGCTTGAGCCATCCGTGCTCTGACTGCACCACCCGGCATTATGCACCAGGCGTTGCACATCGTAGCCTGAGATGCACAACTATTCTAGTCCAGACCAACCGAAGAGAGCGCGGGTCTACCCAGAATAAAGAGGGGGATCTCATCCCTCAAATGAAGGAGCACCGGGAAAGCGCGGGAAAGGCGCTAGAGGAGCAGGAGACCACAGACCATAATCATAGATACATTCGTGTAGCTCCTTAAACACGAAATTCACGAGTAAACGCTAGCAGATCCATACGCTTAAAATAGAGATCCTGAGGGCTGAACTAGATGAACTAGAAAGCTCTAGTTTGCTTACGGAAAGCCAAGTGGTTTAGCATCAGCTCGATGTCATGTCCACTGCATCATGCGAGAAGGCGAGCCCTTCACAGCAGTGCAGAAGACGTCGCCCATCTAAGTACCTGTGGAATGAAGGGCTCACCAAGACCAGAAAAGCATGTGCTAGGTTTCAAGGAGTCCGTCAGCCCGGTGGCGTAGTAGATTAAGTCTGCGCCTTGCAACCGGAGGAGACACATAGGTGCGCGGGTTCGAGCCCCACCGTTGCACATTTGTATTTGTGATGGGGGTCCGTCTATGAAACAATGTGAAAAACAGTTCCGTGGACGTTAAATCTTGGCTGAGGGTCAGCCCGAAAACTTTAGGTTTCAAGGAATTTACGCGAGGGCGCGGAGCTGGCTGGGCGGAAAAGAGCAGAGAAAGGACGGGCCGGACGAGGCAGACGTGGGAGGAGCTGACGTCCAACTGGCGAGAAAAGAACTGATAGAGGCGGTGGACAGTGGCATATAGAGTCTGCCGTCTTAGATTGTGATGGCCAAGCTCCCGATGGACGTGCTGCTGGAGATAATTTTTGCTCTCTTTTCGACATAGCCCTGGAGGAGCAATGAGGAGTTTCCGGTCGTCCTGGAAGATAATCCGGGTGGCTACGCTTGAAGATATCAGACAAACTGAAAAACGGTTAGCGTGGAAAAGTCTCTTGCCCCGATGGTAGTTGTACCCTCCCACGGAGGTAGCTGAGCTATTTGTTAAGCAGTGGCCAAAAGTCCTTTAACGGTGGCCAACAGACTGCTCACAGAAGTGAGATTTTCGAGCCTATGGATGAAAACAAGCCTTGTTCTCATGCCCAAACCCGGAAGTAGGATAGATCATTCAGCCTACATGCCGATATGCCTCCTTAATACCTTGGAAAGATCCTTAAAATCGTTCTGATCAATAGAGCGCACGGTAAAATCGAAATTAGGGAAGCTTTGTCAGACGCCCAACACGGTGTCCAGAAAAACAGTTTAACCATCGGCGTCCTTGATAAGGTCCTGAAGCGAGCAGGTCGGAAGACTGCGAAGACTACCAAAACAGGGGAATTCGTGCTTCTGATCCTCTTGAATGGTCAAAACGCCTTTATTACGATAAACTCTAAATAGTGGTAGAAGCTCTGGAGAGAAAGGAATTATCTACGTACTTCTGCCGAATGATCTCACCCTACCTGGAGAACGAAGTCTAGTTGCAGGTAAGAGTAGAGTACATGATTACTGTCGGCGCCATACAGGGCTCTGTTCTGCGACCCGTATTTTGGGACAGGGTTTAGGACGTGCCGCTGGAGATAATTTTTGCTCTCTTAGACTTACTAGACATCTACAACTACCTAGAAGAGGCCCATGCTCTTCGCCTACGCGGATGACTTGGCCATGGTGATCACGGCGCGAATCAAAGCGGCGCTATAGGACACGGCCAACGAAGATATATCCACAGCGAGGGAGCTGATGGACCGCAGTCATCTGACGCTCGCACCAGATATGGCCGAGGCACTGCACCTAGCGGACCGAAGGAGGACCAAAAGAGTTAGACTTATGATAACGGACTTTGTAATAAAAATTAGAAAAGAGGGCAAGTACCTCGGGATGATCTTTGACACGGGGTTAACTGAAGCGCCGCTCTCATGGCCCAGATCTCCGTAGAGCAATGCTATGGGCTTTCAGAAGAAGTAGCAAGTTTCCCATCGGGTCACTTGCCGTGGGTCGCTCATGTGTTATTTTACCTGTCAGGCGCACTTTGTCCCATTTCTTGCAAACCCGTTTGATTAAAAGGTGCGTTATCATCAGTCGCGACGGCCCCGAAAAGATTTTACTTCTCCCTATATCTTTTGTACTTTACTTCTAGCACCTCCCGTGCTACTTCTGCTCCGGCTTCTCATGCCTAGGTAGACCCTAGGATGTTCTCTATGACGTCTTTTATACCATTCCGCGGAGGTAGCTGGCTATTTAATGGATGACCAGGGGCGACGGACCTGTTCGACGCCTTGTTGACGCTTGAAACAGGCCGGAACTGCACTATACCACAAGGCTTGCGCGGCACCTTCGAGAGAGGGCGCTTCTCGTTTTGACTACTGCTGGAAAAGTGGTCGCGACGAAGGGTCGATGTAGGTGAAAATGGAGAAGAAAGTGCAGCCAGGCTTTTAAAGTCTTGACGCATCTCTTCAGGACGGTTGGCGTAGACCTTCTATCTGGCACGTAAATATGCAGAAATATAGGCGAAGACAGAACTGAACTACGGATAATGACAGTAAGGTCTGTCACGCAGGCTTTGAACAAATGGCAAGTATTGCCGAGCCTAGGAGAATAGGAAAGAGTCTGGGCCTAATGGGTTTGTGAGTCCCACGCTAGTTACGCAGACTGCTAGTGAAACACGTAAATTATGCAGTCCTAAAACCCTTAAAAAGATATGTATTTCCCGTAACACAAACTCTGTATTAAAAAAAATATATATATATTATCTAACTGACTAATATCAATACGTACAATATACTACGTATAAAATAATACATAGCTATAAATAAATATTTATCTCTCAATGTTAAGTATCTTGACTATGCATATGATATTCCCTTCTTCTCTGAGAATTCACCTACTCTGTGTAACAACCAGTATTCGATGGTGCCGCTGGCTGGTACACTCAAGCAACGAAGAAATATGTTGAACCAGACCATCGTGTACAACAGTTTTAACTACAGAATTATTGACAATATGCTATCCACCCTCACTCACACTTGAGACACAAGGGTTAATGTTTCGCCTGAACATAATTTGAGTAATCACATTACCTAGACGCTTTACTGCTATTTGTTCATGCTATTTCGGTGCTATTTTCTAATATCTCCTGAACTGTATATCCGTCCGTACAACGCGCTTGTTCCAAGCCTATTGACTGATGTACGGTTTGGGAGTCTCAGCAAGCTACGTGTGTGAAACCCTCTAGTGTAGCAAACACATTTCTCAAGCGTCACAAGCTGAAAAGCTCCTGAGGATTTGCAACTGAAATTCTATCTGGTCAAACCTGTTTGAACAGCAAAACTTTAATTGTTAACTAATAATACATTTCTTCGATGCTTGCTTCGCCAACCCGTAGAGTCGACGGTTCATTGCACTTTATGGTCACTTTGGATCACATAAATGGATTGCTCGTTCGGCACGTGGCTCAATGAGCGCGCATTTTTGTCTTTCGTTGCTGTTATTGAACATTTTTACAGGGTTCATCGGACGGAACTAAATCGCTTGCTATATATATATATATTCAAATAGAGTAGACATGACATTGCACTGAACAGTCGTACTTAATTTTTATTTATGTATTTAGGAAGTTTAACACAATTAAAAGTATGATATTACATTCGATACATACGTATGAATGCAGTAACAACTACAAAGGACTGGACTCAATCTATACTCTGACGGTGATTCAGCTTTATTATGGCGACAAGCGTTGAGATGACGTTGAGAATGGCCTTATGATCATGTGAACGATAAGAATAAACCCTCTGAGCTTATTGTTGTGCCTGCTGTTGCTATTGTTCTTGCGGCGTGTTCGCGTCAAATCTTCGTCTGCAAGTGTTTAAGCAATTTGTCATTGCTGCACTTGAAGGCAAACATCTGGCCAATGTTGGTCCTGCGGTCATTGGTAGCGGTGAGTGCAACGGTTACATGGGGCGTAGGCAAAATGTTCTTCTTTGTCCTCCTACCATACCAAGCAACACATTTCCCTGTCAAAGGCGAGAAGATCTCATGGAGCCGAATTATAGGCATAACTGGTGGTGTCCCAATAGCTGCAACAAAGTGCCCGATTGGCCTAGACAGAGGACAATGGCCAATGCAGCCGATTCCTACGCGGTGCGACGGACCGCGGTCGTGCGAACGGCGGAAATGACTTTAGCCAGAGCGAATGACCTGGTTCTGGCCACGAGCGCCGAGCGTCTGAAAGTCCGGCGCGGGAAAGTGCGGCCTATTGTGGTGAAGCTGCGGTCGGTGATGAGCCAGCTGAGGGTTGCTGGCCGGATAGAAGCTGGAAACGGGGGCGGTGGGGACCGGGACATAATAAGCGGGCACTGCAGCGTTAGGCGTGGGGAAGACTGTGCGGGTCGCCAGAGGGGCACCCCCGGCGCCACCAGCAGAGGGCGCATAAGGCATAGCGGCAGGGGCGGGGGCGGGGACGGGAGCGGTGGGTGCATACCGTTGCATACCGTTAGCGTTAGCCCTGGCGGACTGGCCGTGAAAGTTGGTGGTGCCGCCAAACTGCTCGTTGAGGTTGTAGAACTTGTCAGACGAGCTGCACTCGGCCGATGGCTCGAAGACGCACGTCATCGTCTGCTGGTCGAACGTCGATTTGGCCGGACACATGAACGAGTACTGGAGAACGGCGCGCTGGCCATCGGGCAGCTCCGACGGGTTGCAGATGTGGTACAGCTTGCAGTCGTTGTTCATATCGGCATAGTAGCCGAACGGGCGGCCCGAGCACGAGAAACTCGTGTCGATCCGCTGATCGAGGGTTTCGTCGGCGCCCGCCGGAAGATTGAGGTAGCTCGCCTCTGGCGACTGCGTTGCGGAAGACGATGAAGTCATGGCCCCGCGAAGACGGGCCGAGGCCATAACCGGGACGAGGGCGGCGATGAGTAGGCAACGCATGGTTGCTTCTGTGTCGTTAGGGAGCTTTTACACGAGCAACGGCTAGAAAAACCAAATCAAAATCTCTACGATAGCCACGAAGGAGTGTTGGTACTGCTCTGGTGAATAAGCGTTGCTGTGTGCATGATTAGAGTCTCGAGTGCGTCTTTTATACGAATGCGCCGGCCCGTACTTCGTCTTTTCAGGCTGGACGACAGCGTTGATGAGTGAGAGCCGCGGAGAGACACCCCTAGACCCAGATCGTAGCAGTACCGCTGTACACCCCTGAGTATACCTTTGGGGGACGAGCAAACGAGGGGAAGGCATCACTTGAAATCGGCAAACCCCACCGAGAAGCCGGTCGTCGAACTGAGGCACTTGTTTAATGCAAGCAATTTTGAGCGCAGCCACATCACAAACGAAGCGCGGGCCATACTTTGCGCCCTCATATCTTCGGTTGCGTCTAATCAATTTACTGTGACACGCGATAGCGAATACAGACGAACAATGCAGAAGAACCTGAATGCGCCTTAAAAAGGCAAACGCATAGAACATTATAGTTCTTCTAAAATATGCTGCAGAGAACCAAGCTATATAAGCTTTTCTGACGCGTCTTTTAATGTTCTAGTTGTATTTGAACAACTCTGGCTTTATGTTACACAATTTTTCATTGTTTTGTGATGTTCATATTAATTACGAGTTAAGTACGATAATGTCGATTTGCTGGCGCAAAGAGCAGCCTTAAGACACACCTGGATATCATATCTCAAGCAATTTATTCTAAGTGAATACCAGTCGTATATATATATATATATATATATATATATATATATATATATATATATATATATATATATATATATATATTATTATGGGACCTTTCATAACCGTATAGACTTATCTTAAGGCTTGATAGAACTCGGCAAGAAAATGATTTTTTTCCACTAAAAGGAGGAGTTTAGAATTGCGGACGAAATTTGTAAAAGTAACTGTTCTGCTTTTTTTTCTCGTAGTTGTGCAA
The DNA here is from genome assembly GCA_003439945.1 of Dermanyssus gallinae. Taxonomy (NCBI): domain Eukaryota; kingdom Metazoa; phylum Arthropoda; class Arachnida; order Mesostigmata; family Dermanyssidae; genus Dermanyssus; species Dermanyssus gallinae. Next base: position 377,557 of record QVRM01003646.1, read on the forward strand.
AATCTACGTCTGTGGGAGAACCAACGAATGAAAAAAGCGATCATACTGGCGTATTCGGCGGAAAATTCTGCATAATATGAATGACCCGACGCAAGCTAGCAAAAGGCGAATAGCGGAACTAAGGGAAGTCTTATTAAGTCGATATGTTGTCATGTCTTACGTTAAAGCTTTCACGTTCAGAACCGTGAACCATTACTACTAAAAACGTACGTTTAAAGGCTGTTCTCAAATTTAATGCGCATCATTTTTGTACCAAAAAGATCGTACAGCGTTACGTGGTTGCCAAGTGCCTAAACATTTTGACAGCCAGAGCTGTTATGTTTTATGTTGAAACTTTCACTTTCAGAACCGTACAATTTTGCCAAGACGTTTCCGCCCTCTTCTTTCATTGGGAAAACATATTTTCTTGCCAAGTTCGAACAAGCTTCAAAATATGTATCTAACGTTCTAATATTCCCTTGCTGAAGCACAACAAAATGCTAGCAAGTATGCATGCCTGCACTTTCGATATGGCGACAGCTACGTAACACAGCACCAGTACTTCGGTATGAAAATGATAGGCACTAAATTTGCTATTGCATGGGAATAGTCTTTTAAGCATACATTTTTGGTCGTAATGGCAACATTTTACGGTTCTAATTACAAAAAGCTTCAATGTAAGACATAACCACATATCAATTTTTTATGTCTCTTCTGATTTATAAAGAATGCAAATGGAGCTACAATTGTCTCCCGCAAACGTGTGCACTAGGATATTACTCGTATAGAGTGGGTTGGGACCACTGTCTCTTCTTATACTCCTTTTGCTAGCTTGCGTCGGGTGTCATCCAGTTTATGTAACATTTCCCGCCGGTATAATCGCTTTCATTATTCGTTGACTGGTTCTTCCGCAGACGTTTATTTTGCACATCTATGTAGGAAAATAGGCTGAACAAAATGTATCCTCTTCCTAAACAAAATGTTTTCGCCCCTTCCTTCCATAGAAAAACTTTATTTTCTTGCCGAGTTCTACCAGACCTTAAAATAAGTACCTACAGTTATGGATGACCCTCTTTTATATATATATATATATATTGTCCGCGACGTTACTACAAATATTTGCTTTAAAATTGTATGTATATATGCAAGTGCAGAATTTGGAGTCTTAGTACAAGTAACAATTTGCTAGTTAGTAAGATCATGACAAGTGAGAAAATGTAGCAGTTTGATACAAAAATATTCTATATTTCAGCAGCTACAAAGTACGGCGTTATTAAAGCCCAATACAATGTATGTGCATACAGTTGCGCTATATATGATTCTTTCAGCAGAAAACTTGAATTGTTTCAAAAATTTGTCATGTTCCGTTCTCTTGTTAATGTTCTTGTCATTATAAGGGATTAGCTATCTACTATATATTCAAAGGACACAGACACTTTAACAGTCTATCTCAGCTTAGATCCTAAATGTATGATTTCTAACAGCTGAAACCCGTTACACATCTTTTTCGTGGGAATACTCTTAAGTTACAATGTAGTGTCAATTAACGTTTCCTACCGCCATGAAACTATAGGTCAGCACGACCCAAATTCACCTTATTGTCCTTGGTAAACGCGTTTTGCTTGAGCCATCTGTGCTCTGACTGCACCACCCGGCATTATGCAGCAGGCGTTGCACATCGTAGCCTGAGATGCACAACAATCCTAGTTCAGACCAAACGAAGAGAGCGCGGGTCTACCCAGAATAAAGAGGGGGATCTCATCCCTCAAATGGAGGAGCACCGGAGAAGTGCGGGGAAGACGCTAGGCGAAATCCACGAGTAAACGCTAGCAGACCCGTAGGCTTAAAATAGAGATCCTGCAGCCTGAACTAGATGAACTAGAAAGCTGTAGTTCGCTTACGGAAAGCCAAGTGGTCCAGCATCAGCTCGATGTCATGTCCACTGCATCATGCGAGAAGGCGAGCCCTTCACACCGGTGCAGAAGACGTCGCCCACCTAAGTACCTGTGGAATGAAGAGCTCACCAAGACCAGAAAAGCATGTGCTAGATTTCAAGGAGTCTGTCGAGCCGGGTGGATTAAGTCTGCGCCTCGCAACCGGAAGAGACACATAGGTGCGCGGGTTCGAGCCCCACCGTTGCACATTTGTATTTGCGATAAGGGTCCGTCTATGAAGCAATGTGAAAAACAGTTCCGTGGACGTTAAATCTTGGCTGAGGATCAGCCCGAAAACTTTAGGTTTCAGGGAGTCTACGCGAGGGCGCGGAGCTGGCTAGGCGGAAAAGAGCAGAGAAGAGACGGGCCGGACGAGGCAGACGTGGGGGAGCTGACTTCCAACTGGCGAGAAAAGAACTGATAGAGGCGGTGGACAGTGGCATATAGGGTCTGCCGTGTTAGATCGTGATGGCCAAGCTCCCGATGGGCGTGCTGCTGGAGATCATTTTTGCTCTCTTTTCGGCACAGCCCTGGAGGAGCAATGAGGAATTCCCGGTTGCCCTGGAAGATAATCCGGAAGCTACGCTTGAAGAGATCAGACAAACTGAAAAAGGGCTGGCTAAGCGGTGTCCAAGAGTCTATTAACGGTGGCCAACAGACTGCTCAGAGATGTGATATTTCCGAGACCTTGGAAGAAAACAAGTTTTGTTCTCATGCCCAAACCCGGAAGTAGGATAGGTCCTTCAGCCTACAGGCTAATATGCCTTCTTGATACCTTGGAAAAATTCTTGAAATCGTTCTGATCAATAGAGCGCACGATAAAATCGAAATTAGAGAAGCTTTGTCAGACGCCCAACATGGTGTCCGGAAAGACAGTTTAACTATTGGCGTCCTTGATAGAGTCCTCAGGCGAGCAGGTCGGAAGACTGCAAAGTCTACTAAAACAGGGAAATTCGTGCTTCTGATCCCTTTAAATGTTAAAAACGCCTTTATTACGATAAACTCTAAATAGTAGTAGAAGCTCCGGAGAGAAAGGGAATATCTACGTACTTCTGCCGAATGATCTCACCCTATCTGGGAGAACGAAGTCTAGTTGCAGGTAAGAGTAGAGTACACGATTACTGTCGGCACCATACAGGGTTCTGTTCTGCGACCCGTACTTTGGGACAGGGTTTATGACAGAATACTAGACATCGACAACTACCTAGAAGAGGCCCATGCTCTTCGCCTACGCGGATGACTTGGCCATGGTGATAACGACGCGGATTAAAGCGGCGCTATAGGACACGGCCAACGAAGATATATCCACAGCGAGGGAGCTGATGGACCGCAGTCAGCTGACGCTCGCACCGGATATGGCCGAGGCACTGTATCTAGCGGACCGAAGAAGGACCAGAAGAGTTAGTCTTATGATAACGGACTTCGTGATAGAAATTAGGAAAGAGGGCAAGTACCTCGGGATGATCTTTGGCACGGGGTTAACTGAAGTGGCGCTCTGATGGCCCAGATATCCGTGGAACAGTGCTATGAGCTTCCAGAAGAGTGTAGCAAGTTTCCCATTGGGTCACTTGGCGTGGGTCGCTCATGAGTTATTTCATCTGTCAGGCGCACTTTGTCCCATTTCTTGCAAACCCGTTTGATTGAGGAAAGGTGCGTTATCATCAGTCGCGACGGCCCCGAAAAGACGTTACTTCTTCCTACATCATTTGTGCTTTACTTCTAGCACCTCCCGTGCTACTTCTGCTCCCACTTCTCATGCCTGGGTAGACCCTCGGATGTTCTCTATGAATTATTTTATACCATTCCGCAGAGGTAGCTTGCTATTTAATGGATGATTTCGACGGAAGCGTGAGGGGGGCGACGGACCTGTTCGACGTCTTGTTCACGCTTGAAATAGGCCAGAACTGCACTGTACCGCAAGGCTTGCGCGGCACCTTCGGGAAAGGGTGGTTCTCGTTTTGACCACTGCTGGAAAAGTGGTCGCTACGAGGGGTCGATGAGGGTGAAAATGGAGAAGAAAGTGCAGCCTGGCTTTTAAAGTCTTGATGCATCTCTTCAGGACGGTTGGCATAGACCCTCTATCTGGCACGTAAATATGCAGAAATATGGGCGAAGACAGAATTGAACTACGGATAATGTCAGTGAGGTCTATCACACAGGCTTTGAATGTACAAATAGACAAAAAATGTACAAATGGCAAGTATTGCCGAGCCTAGGTGAATAGAAAAGAGTCTGGGTTTATTGGGTTTGTGAACCCCACGCTAGTTACGCAGGCTGCTAGTGAAACACGTAAATTATGCATTCCTAATACCTTTAAAAAGATATGTATTTTCTGTAACACAAACTTTATATATAATATCTAACTAACTAATATCAATACGTACAATATACTATGTATAAAATAATACATAGCTATAAATAAATATTTATCTCTCAATGTTAAGTATCTTGACTATGCATATGATATTCCCGTCTTCTCTGAGAATTCTCACTCTGTGTAACAACCAGTATTCGATAGTGTTGCTGGCTAGTACACTCAAGCAACGAAGAAATATGTTGAACCAGACCATCGTGTTCAACGGTTTTAAATAAAAAATTATTTACAATATGCTATCCACCCTCACTCACACTTGAGACATAGGAGTTAATGTTTCGCCTGAACTTAATTTTAGTAATCACATTACCTATGTTCAAGACGCTTCACTGCTATTTGTTTATGCCGTCTCAGTGCTTTTTCTATTTATTCTTGGACTTATATTAGTCTGTACAACGCGCTTGTTCTAAGCTAATGTACGGTTTGGGAGTCTCAGCAGGAGAAGTGTATAAAACACATTTCTCTCTAGTGTAGCAAACACATTTCTCAAGCTGAGGAGCTCCAGAGAAATTGCAACTGAAATTCTACTTGGTCAAACCTGTTTGAACAGCAAAACCAAGTCGCATTACGAAAACGCTCTTATGACTTATCATTTCTTCGACGCTTGCTTTGACAATCCGCAGGGTCGACGGATCATTGCACTAAGAGAAATGGTCACTTTGGATCACATAAATGGATTGCTCGTTCGGCACAAACACGCATTTTCGTCTTACTTTGCTGTTTATGAACATTTTTCACAGGGTTCAATCGCTTGCTATATATATATATATATATATATATATATATATATATATATATATATATATATGGGCAACAATATGTACATATACTGTACATTAAGGCTATGCACGTTAACAGTAAAACTCGCACATATGTTGACTCACATTGAACCAGATGCAAATAAAGTAGTAATGACACTGCACTGAACAGTCGTACTTAATTTGTATTTATGAAGTTTAACGCAATTAAAAGTATGATATTACATTCGACACATACGTATGAATGCAGTAACAACTACAAAGGACTGGACTCGATCTATACTCTGATGGTGATTCAGCTTTATTATCGAGACAAGCGTAGAGATGACGATAAGAATGGCCTTATGATCATGTGAACGATTAGAATAAACCCTCTGAGCTGGTTGTTGTGCTTGCTGTTGCTATTGTTTTTGCGGCGTGTGCGCGTGTCAAATCTTCGTCTGCAAGTGTTTAAACAATTTGTCATTGCTGCACTTGAAGGCAAACATCTGGCCAATGTTGGTCCTGCGGTCAGCGGTAGCGGTGAGTGCAATGGTTACATGGGGCGTAGGCAAAATGTTCTTGTTCTCTTGTCCTCCTACCATACCAAGCAACACATTTTCCTGTCAAATGGCAAGACGATCTCATGGAGCCAAATTATAGGCATAACTGATGGTGTCCCAATAGCTGCAACAAAGTTTCCGATTGGCCTAGACAGAGGACAACGGCCAATGCAGCCGATTCCTACGCGGTGCGACGGACCGCGATCGTGCGAACGGCAGAAGTGGCTTTAGCCAGAGCGGATGACCTGGTTCTGGCCACGAGCGCCGAGCGTCTGAAAGTCCGGCGCGGGAAAGAGCGGCCTGTGGTGGTGAAGCTGCTGTCGATGATGAGCCGGCTGAGGGTTGCTGGCCGGATAGAAGCTGGAAACGGGGACGGTAGGGACCGGGACATAATAAGCGGGCACTGCGGCGTTAGGCGTGGGGAAGACTGTACGGGTCGCCAGAGGGGCACCCCCGGCACCAGCAGCAGAGGGCGCATAAGGCATAGCGGCAGGGGCGGGGGCGGGGACGGGAGCGGGGACGGGAGCGGTGGGTGCATACCGTTGCATACCGTTAGCGTTAGCTCTGGCGGACTGGCCGTGGAAGTTGGTGGTGGCGCCAAACTGCTCGTTGAGGTTGTAGAACTTGTCAGACGAGCTGCACTCGGCCGATGGCTCGAAGACGCACGTCATCGTCTGCTGGTCGAACGTCGATTTGGCCGGACACATGAACGAGTACTGGAGAACGGCGCGCTGGCCATCGGGCAGCTCCGACGGGTTGCAGATGTGGTACAGCTTGCAGTCGTTGTTCATATCGGCATAGTAGCCGAACGGGCGGCCCGAGCACGAGAAACTCGTGTCGATCCGCTGGTCGAGGGTTTCGTCGGCGCCCGCCGGAAGATTGAGGTAGCTCGCCTCTGGCGATTGCGTCGTTGGCGAGGAAGACGATGCTATCGGGGCCCCGCGAAGACGGGCCAAGGCCATGGCCGGAACGAGAGCGGCGATGAACAGGGAACGCATGGTCGCTTCTGTGTCGTTAGGGTGCTTTTTGCACGAACAACGGCTAGAGAAACCAACTCAGAATCTCTACGACAACCACGAAGAGGTGTTGGTACTGCTCTGGTGATCACAATTTGCTGTGTGCTTGTGAGTCTCGAGCGACGCGTCTTTTATACGAATGCGCCGGCCCGTTTTTCTCCTTTCATACTTGATGAGAGCGTAGATGAGTGAGACCCGCGAGGACACCCCTAGACCCAGATCGAAACCGCCAATCACCCCTGAGGATTTTTTTGGGGGCAAGAGCAAACGAGGGGAGGGCATCACTTGAAATCGGCAAACCCCAACGAGAAGCTGAAAAAAGCCGGTCATCGGCTGAACAATGCAGCTCTTGTTTAGTGCAGGTAATCTTAAGCGCAGCTACATCACAAAGTGAGGCGCGGGCCGTGCTTCATGTTATCATATTTTCGGTCGCGCGAAACTAATTCACTGCCGCACGCGGAACAGAATGCAGACGAACAACAAAGCGTTTCAAAAAGGAAGATGCATTTGTACTTCCAGTTTCATTTCAATGATTCTGGTTTTACATATATATATATTTTTTTCGCTACTAAAAATATATCTATATATACACATAATAATCCATTCAACCGAGTAAATAGTGGTACTTTGTTATATTATTAGCGGAGATACAGATTACTATCAATCTTTTTTATCCGTGCTTTAAGTTTTTCTAGCGATACCTGTTAGCAACAGTAAGTTGTAAACCATCTAAAAATATCGACTTCCTCGCGCAATGAGCAGCCTTAAAATACACCTGGCTATATATATATATATATATATATATATATATATATATATATCAGGGCTATCAAATAATTTATTCCGACTATAAATATATATATATATATATATACGGGGCTACAAAGTTGTCTTAAATCTAATATTTCTTCATATATGTTAGAAAACGCAGTTCAATAAGTTTGCTGCCTGGAGCGAGCTACAATTTACTAGCTTTTGAGATCAAGAGAAGTAATAAAGTATTGCTGTTCGGTAAAAAAAACAATTAGGAAGAGATATTTCAGCAGTTACAAAGTGAGGCGTTAAAAAGGTTCCCTTGAAGCGTACGAATCCCAATTTATATGTGCATACATTTTCACTATGCATGCTTTTTTAACAGTAAACCTATATTAATAAAACATTTGTAAGGTTTTGTTCTCTTGTTAAAAGATTTTTAATAGAAGTCACTGTAAAAATAGTTGGCATAGTTAACGAACGTGCACAGGCTCTAACGGGCTAACATAGGTCAGAGCCTCATTGTTCTCTTTCTAATAGCTGACACCATCTAAACGTACTGTGCGTAGGAGTACTCATAGCAGTGTAGTAAAAAATTCTACAGCCATAGTACTATGACCGGTAGTCAGCATGACCCAATTCATTTTATTTTATTGTTCTTGGCAAACATGTGTCTCGCTAGAGTCATCCGTGCTCTGGACTTATTACATAACAATAATAAGTTCTTGCACACCTTAACCTATCATGCACAACTTAGTATTATACGAATAGAGCAATAATAATAATAAAACATAATGATGGTAGAATATGGTTAACATACAGCAAAAGAAAACATAATGTTGGCTTTATAAACTTGTCGACTCAGCGTCAATTAATTGGTGTCTAACTTATGAAATGAAATAGCCTCATTTGCAACCCTGTTTGTTTATTCTTACCATGCACTGGGCCGTAACATATATATATATATTCTTTTCTATCTCATATATAAAAAGCAGTATAGTACACTGGGGCGCACAGGCAGAGAACGGATTTTTAGAATCTAGTGGCGTTTACATTCTCCAGCTTAAATCTGTACATTTGAAGAAATATCGCTTCGGAGGCTTCGATGTGTTACGATGAGATTACATCTGCGACTCGCTGGAATTGCTAGAATCGGCGGTCAACTCTAACACTCTATACTTTCGATAGCAATTGTTGACCTTGTCGGTTACGTCTGACAGCAGTACAAAACGCCTAAAAGCCATCAATCGCATTACCCCTTAGGCGTTCCTTGTCTCGAAGGGACTTGAGATAAACACCAGGTCACCAATATCAAAGCCTTGAAATTAAGACGTGAAGATTGATTGGCTGCCGGAGACGCTGTACGTTGCTGGGGCCAACCATAGGAGTTTGTCAACTCTTTCCAGTATTTTAGCCTTCCGGTTCACTACACAAGAACGAGGTTCACAGCGATATCAACGTACGGATGGCGCTTGCCTATTTTTACGGGGAAGTAAGTTATGTCCAAAGACTGTCCGTTTTCTTAGCTGGGAGGCTCTTTGTGCTCAAGACTATTCTGGATATGATGGTTGGGTTGATAGAGTTTGAAACCGCCTCACGCTTGTGATGATCAGCCAGTTTAAGGGATCTCGTTTTAATTTTATTTGAAGCGAGTGCTTTTTTGTATATTCAATTCGATCAAGGAACCGGCTGTGCACAAGGTACTGAAGTAATCTAACTAAGGTTGAAGGTGCCGCGTGCAGTGCTTTACGAAGGTTTTATTTTATCAGAGTGGAAAGCTATAATCGAATAGGCCAGGCGGGAGGTCGGGGGTTTGGACGTATTTAATGCTTCGCACGCTCGGTCTGGTCCTGCATGTGAGTGACAGTCGCGATGTATACATTAGAAGCATAGTGCATAGCTATGACTACCTTTTTTGGGCTGACTCTTAGCCAAGATTTAACGTCCACGGGACTGCTTTTCGCTGTCACTACCTGGTATGCTCAGACGCCAATTTTCACGAGGAGTATGAGTTGTGAACCCGCCGGTTTTACCTGCAGAGGCGTGTCAAGTATTCTGCGGTGGAATGCGCAAAATTGTTGCACTACCTTTCTCGTCGGAAGCGTAAAGAGATAACGGAAATAAAGCGGATTATGAAGAAAACCTTATAAAGTGTATACTATACTCAATTTGAGTAAAATAAACATAACTGAATTGTAAATTACTGAACTAAAAGAACGTCTCAGACCAGAGGTGATAAGCATGTCATCAAAGTAGCTTTGTGTAGTAATGTCTGTTTCTGTCTATGCTGTTTGACCCTGTTTGCGTACCGAAAGGAAGTTTGTGTACATAAACCAGTAGCCAAGTGCTCTGCGGATATACCCATTGTACTATTAACCGAAGATCTGGGAGGTTTAGAGTGAACCTCAAGAGAGGCTGCGGTTTTCAGTACAACAAAAACCCGGAGTTTTAGTCGGTAACGCCGGCAGTCTTGCGCCGAGTCCGAAACCGTTCGGCCCACATCCAAACGCATATTTCCCCTCTATGGAGAAAAAGTGCTCTGCGGCTGACTTCATATTTACACATACTCGTTTATATATATATATATATATGTATATATATATATATATATAAATATATACATATGTGTGTGTGTGAATGTGTACGCGCAATATTGTAAACCAACCATCGGTTAATAAAGCTATTATGTTAAAAAATAACTATGTACGTTTATATATGTTCATCTAATTTAATAATCTTGCACACACGGTACGTATGCATGTAGCGTAAACAGTGCAGTACTTTTGCCGTTCTTTGTGCGTCGTACGTTTCGTACTGTATTCCCTGCGGTTGCCGTCTTTGGCTGCTATTCGACGTACAAAACAAACAAAGCTATCACATTAGCTGCCGCCACACGATGAAAGTGTAATAGACATAAGCATAGATGTATTAGTATATGTTTATTTATGTATAAACTCGAAAATCTGGTATATTTCCACGCGTGATGACATCGCGGCAGAATCAGCAAAAAAGGTCGCCGTCTCATCATATCATCCTCGGTTCGTCGCCGCTGCCATCGCAAGGGTCTTAGGATCATTCTCAACGGCGGGTTTCTTTGAATTGGCTTCGATATGGCACCTGCTGAATTCGGCTTTCGTTTCAGTTTCTTCTGGCTGATGCTCTTCTGGTTAACACATGTCATCGGTCCGTTCTGCTGCTCTACCTATCTAAAAGTGAAGTAAATCAATCACAAGAAGAAGCTTCAGTCCGACTAAGAGTTGATCCGAAGCGATCGAATATATGTATGTATATATATATATATATATATACTATTTGGCCAGACCATACCATGTAGGAGTTCGTTGGTTCGGATATGCCTAATCCTCCACTCTTCGATGACGATGCATAAAGTAATTAACCAATCCGCAGCAGCCTTTTCGCGGATGAACTGCACCATGTGACGGCATGCAGCTGCAGTCTGCAACAATGCGAGACCGGCGGGTGCCGCTTTTGCCGACGCTGGACGACCGGGTCGGCTTGAACAAAGCTTGGGGTTGGCGATCGGCCCTATCGGTAGACAGCGTGTACTTGGCTCGCTCGCGAAGCCTCGAAGGAAGTGACTACTCGAGGGGCCAAAGTGGCGTTGGCGGGTCCCGACTAACGCCGATGGCTTCGCCAGTCCTAGATCTGGGAGTCTGTCTACTGCGGCTAGACGATCAGCACGCTCTCATCACCCCTGAAATTGAAACTGAAATTGATGCAGTGCACCTCCACGATGTCTCCGAATGGCGCCGCGCTACCGCGGTCGCAGAGGAGACGAGGACTCGACGATGATTATAATAATAGTAATAATAATAATAATAATAATAATAATAATAAAGGTTATTATTGACATATACAGGTATCACAATTACTAATACACGAATTATATAATATTTACAATACTGATTGTATCTTCTTGGGCCAATTTTGCGGAGGCATTAGCACCTCTGAAACGGCATATTTTAGGAGCCAGTTGCTTCGTTATCCAACAGCGCATGTCTCCCTGAATTCGCTGGTAATGTTTGGTTTCTCTATATGAAAACTAAATCTGTAAAGGAGCACTACAATTGTGAGGTGTGAATGTGTACCCTCGTTATTTTATGGTTTCCCTCTAGCTATTCTCAGCCCATAGCACCTAATATCGACGAGGCATTTCCTCTGCAAACTGCCAATGAAGGCAGCTGCCTCAGAAACTCGCCTTCGCGTGTATCCCCGGTGTAATAATAATAATAAGAATATTTTTGAAACAGGGTTTTATTATTATCATTATGTACATGTATATACTAATATATTAATTATATAACATCATTGTTATTGCTCGAGTGTTGCTGACCACTCAACGGCATCTTGGCGTTGCTTCTCTGGAGCTCCAATGACACCCTCTGTCGGAGGAACGCGGTTGATCTTGGCTCCGCTGTAGCCTCAAAGAGCTTTTTTCTAAGCTCTTTCGTCAGTTTAAGTGCATCCTTGCCCCAAACGCCAGATGACTCGAGACCAAACGCCATTACCACATGGTCCTCAAGAAGATGCGCATATAGGCGCCGTTTGTGCATCTCCCGTTGGCGAATGATGTGGCCGACGCCCGCGCTAGCTAGTGCATGATATCCGAGGGCGTACGAGTCAGAGACAGTGGCGTCTCACGCCAGCGGCCGATTACGGTCCTAGTACCGGCTGGTAAGACCACCCGGTCGACGCCTGTCGTCCCTCTGCAATCCACCAGGCTCCAGCGTGACGCGGTAGCCGGCTTGCCTAAAAGCGCGCCCAAGGACGTCATTGATGGCATCGTGGCGGCCCTGCCTAAGCCCCGTCAGCTTAGTGCAGCTAAGCCCGTGCAGGCCGCGCGCATCTACTGTTCCACCGCATGGACATTCCTCTTCCTCAAACATGGCAATGCCAAGTCTAATACCAATAGCGGCACTGAACTGGTCGTCGGCCAGCTTACTGCCTACGAGCCCGGAGGGAAACACGTCGAGCCACGGTCCAGCGGCGTCTTGTTGGTGGCTGATGGTTCCGCCGGCAGTATTGGCCACTGCGGAGGCGCAGCTATGTGACGAGGCCAGGAAGGCGGACAAAGCAAGGCCCGTGGCCGAGCGAATGCCCATTCCACCCAGCCGGACCGGTAGGCTTGCCTGCGTCCATGCCTTATCCTCGAGCGTCAGGTCAAGGATTATCTCCAAAGCTCTCCTTACCTGGTCGTCGAGATCCAAAGTTTCTGATGGCAGAAGGAAGGCAGGTGAAGTCCGTAGTACGTACAAAACCTTTTGCACTCCCATTGCGTGCCGGAGCAGAAAATAGGCTTGGTGTATCCCGAGATGGTCCAGCCGCTGGTAAAGACGGGAGAGTTGTTCTCCCTTCTCGGCCAGTACCGGGCCAATTATGTTAGGGAACACCGCCGTACCCAGCAGGTCCAGTTCACACGGGTCCTTTACAAGGATACCCGGGAGCTTGCTGTTGAATTTCGCGATTAGCTGCTGTCGTTCTTCGACTTCAAAACCCTGAAGGAAAAGCTCGCATTTAGAGGGGTTGAGCTGCAGCCCGCTCCATTGCTCAAACGCTCTAAGATCCTTGATGTCTCTGAGTAACACCGACATATCGTTGTCAAGAAGGGCCCCATCGTCGAGGTAGAAAAGAGAGACCCTGCATGTCACCTGCTTGACATACTGATGTAGAAGCAGGCTAAACGCAAGAGGAGCCGCTACGTCCCCCTGCTGACAACCGGCCGATGACGTGATTTCAGTCACACAGAACATCAGGGGAGTCGGCCCGCTATAGGCCTGGGGCATATTAGATAGAGGGCCGGATCGTGCTTGGAAACCTTTGTTAAGAGGTGCCCCCGTTTGTTTAAGTTGAAAGCATTCTTAAAATCTAATTTTAAGAGACAACATTTCTCGTTGTTTTCGAGATCGGTGCAAGCCGTATGAACAATTATTTCCGCCCCATTATCAGTGGCGTACCCCATCTGGCGTGGCTGCAGGTAGTTTTTCACATTAACCTAGGGAAGCAGGGTCTTTGTGGCCAATCTACGTAGAGTGCAGCCAACGGCTATGGGTCGGTATCCCCCGATTTTGTTTTTCAGGGCGATGCCAGGGCGACCCGCCATATATGACGCTTCTCACAGCCTCCGGAACTTGCCCGTAACGTATGATGTCGCATAGTTTGGCAAGTGTTTCCAGCACATCGTTGTGGTCTCCGTTGGCAGGAAGAAAGCATTTCAGATGGTCGGGCGTAAGGCCTTCGAGTTCTCCTGCCGCGCCAGATGGAAAAGTGGCGACATCCTCGCTCGAGCACAACGCTACCGCTGACAAGCCGATAGAAAACGGTGGAATTACGTCCCCTGCAGGAGCAGGAGAGTGCTTTGTCATCATCTCACTAATTGACTCCGCCGTTACGGATGAAATCGTGTCGTCGGAAGACAATATTCTAATGGCGCTCCGCACATTCAAATCCATGAAGAGCTTCTGAGCAGCAATCTGAGCGCGGGCTTTATCCGTCATTAAACGTTTGCCTCGACCCTCGGCTTCCACGAAATTTAGATCTGCACCTCTGAAAAGGGCCACCTTTTCCCTGACCACGCTGGTCAGGTTATAACCTTGTTGAGTTTCTTTGTCGACATGCAATACTTTTGGAGCGAAAGTAAGCAGCGCGGTCCAGTTTGTCTCGTCATTATTTTCTACGACATCCTTTAACAGACGGTGGAAGAGCCTGCGCAAAGGGATTCTGGCTCCCTTTAGAATCCTGCGCAGCACCTTGCGTGTCATCTTGACGTTAGCTAGTAACCGGTGAAGGGGAGATGAGGATAATAATAATAATAATAATAACTTTTTTCGTCCGCTACGTTCGGACAAGGTAGTCGCATTGAGTTTGAGCTCCGCAAAATTGTTATCTAACAAAGTGCCAGCGTATTCAGTGATAAGTGCAAAGTGACTGAGTGCTCACCCAAAGCTTGGTATTTTTGATTCACATTACCTGCAGTTCTTTTGTGAGCGACGCGACTAGCACTTCCAAAATTAGCCGTGGCCGATAAATTTCAAGAAGGCAAAGTGTTTTATTTCACCGCCGGCGGCACGCAGCCGCCAAACAATTTTATGAATTCCGGTGCACTGCATGTTGAGAACGTGCAATCTAAAAGAAACGCACGTTCACCGTCTCCAGCAGCAACGTGCAAACGAGCCGAATGGGACAGTGAACATCGCTGCTCAGCAAAGTGTCGCCCGTCAAACAAAGTATCCGCAACAACAGCTGTGGCTGCCAAACTGGCGCTGAGAAGAGAGAAAGCATTGGATAGCTTAATGGAATCAAATCAGAAACGCGCAGAGACTAATGATGGGGAAAGTTCTGGAAAACAAATTACGGACAATGACGAGATCCCAGATGACAACAACGCTGACTGGCAGTACAAATCTACCAGAGCAGATCGCGCCATCAAAGATGCTCGTAAGAAAATAGCGATGATGATGGGCAGACAGGTAGACCAAGAACACCAAGGTGCAGCCTATAGTCCACGCCAAAGCAGCCTAGAGATAATTTTTGAGTGCCGGAATGATCCTGATGCTTTGAAAGGGCTGAGCGTTTTAAAGATATACACCGAAATAAGACAATCTATCCCTGGCGCACACGCACGAATCACGTCACAGGGCAGATTAGCTATCCGTGCAGCCAGTCAAGACCAAATAGCATCTGTCAGGGCACTAAAGAATGTTTGCGGAGTAGACATTCAAGAGCTCTCTGATACATCAGCCCTCTGGGGAAGAATTTCCGGAGTGAATCCTCAGTTTTCTGAAGAAGATCTTCTGGAATATCTCAAAGAACAAGGCGTTAAAGAAGTTCACAGAGAGAAGTTTTCCGCAGCTGGCGTAGGGAAGGACAATACCGTAGTAAAAGTAATGAAATGTTTAAGCAGGGTGTGACTGAGGTTTAGCAATACCCTGAGGGCTGAAGTAGACATAATAGGCGAGGTTTTTAAAGTTACATTATGTCCCGGTTCACCACTACAATGCCTCTCGTGCCAGAAGTTCGGACTTCCTACGTGCAGGAGATGTGCACGCCCCGGCCACCAAATGTGGGAATGTCGAGAAAAAGCTCGGTGTGCCAACTGTGGTGGCGCTCACTCGGCTACCGATGGCCGATGCGATGTAAAAAGAGTGTATATGGAGGCGGAGAGACAGAAACTTTACACAAAGGTTTCTAACCGTTTTTCGAATCTAACAGTCGACTTTCCCAGCTTCGACTTAAACGTCGAGCACGAGCTCAACCATCACGAGCAGGGATGGGCAAAAATCCCGACGCAGCGAGGCCCGCCGGCCCACAACCGGTACTTGACAAGAGTGGTAAAACATTGTGCCACCTTTCGCCGCCTATTCTACAGAAGAAAACAGCGGCCAAGCCCTCAAGTGGACATAGAATTGTCACTCGGCGAAATCAACAACAGCCGTTGCCTTCTCAGATTTCAATCATGGTTAACAATATCTTAAAAAACTGGAAAATTGTGAAAGGTCTACTAAGTGCCTGGCTAGAAGAAAATCCTGTGATCGCGAAAGTGCTCGATTTTTTAGAAGCCGAGCCTGGAAAGGCACTTTTGATATCGGCCATGGAAGGTAAAGAGACACCAACGCCCACTATTTTAATAGAAAACCTGAGCGAAGAAGAGCATCAAAACACTACGAATTTGCCATGAGCTCCCAATCTCCAGCCCATATAAACCCCGATCAACCCCAACTACGATCACAACAGTCATATACCTGCGAAATGTGCAGAAAGTCCCTAAGGTCACTCCGGGGCTTGCGTATGCATATGACGCGCCCTAGATGACCCTACATATACCCGGCCTTCATCTAGTCAACCTATAAGAGACTCGCCGTCGCCTGCGTTGCTTTCGGCTCAAAACGATCCGAACAGGCCACTGGACGCGAACCTCGATTCGATTACGCTAATCCGTTCCCTGGCCCGGGTGCATCGAAACATTAAACTAGTCAAAATGATACCCAGAGGAGTCAGAGAAATATGCTGCGCAGCATACGCTGAAGCACTTTCGAATTTCAACACAAGGAAAGACAATGCGTCTTGGGAGAAGCTTCTAATATTGCCAATACTCATGCTACGCATCCCAGCACGGAGGCACAATGACCGAACATTATGCCAAATAATCAGAAATAACGTTACTGAATCGCGATTGAAAACACTTGCAAGTCTCCTAGACGAGTGTAACCGTAATAGTAAACAGTACGATACACCACTCGATACAGATCACGATAGGGGAAAGATGGCAGAGCGCAAATTGGCTGAAGGCGATGCGCGTTCCGCCGCACGGATCTTGCTTTCGACCGACTCTTTTGCACCATTCAACGATCACACGAAGCAAGAATTAAGAAGAAAGCACCCCCTTGCATTATCAGATGCAAGCGAACATTTAGGATCTCTCCAGGCACCAATAACAACAGAAAGACACACTATACATCATAAATTGGTTTCTGACGCCGTTCGATCTTTCGCCGTAGCATCTGGGATTGGATTAGATGGGCTGCGCCCTCAACATCTCCGGGACATGCTAGACAACTCAGTACCCTCATCCGGGAGACTTCTAGAAGAAGTCTGCTCCCTGGTAGCCTCGGCACTAAACGGCAGCCTGCCTTCTCTATGCCTGACAATCTTTTACGGGGCAAACCTTACGGCCCTAAAAAAAAAGGACGGCTCAATCATACCCATAGCATGTGGCCTCACGATCCGAAGGCTTGTGGCAAAAGTGGCTATCGCCATCAGTAAAACGTCTATAATAAAAGCTTTAGGACCGAGGCAAGTAGGAGTCTCTATAAAAAGAGGCGCGGAGGCAGCCGTCCACGCTGTACGAGCATATATCGAAACAGACGGTCCTGTGCGGGTTCTAGTCAAGCTAGACTTCAGCAACGCTTTTAACACAATACGACGCGACGTAATATTAGAAGAAGTAAGACTTCACGTACCAGAACTCCTGCCGCTAGTATGGCAAAGCTACAGGGATCCATCACTTGTGTCCTGGTGTGACAAAGAACCACTTAAATCGACAAATGGAGTGCAACGCGGAGATACACTGGGCCCCGCCCTGTTTAGCCTAGGAATCTCCAGTTTAGTGGCACAAATGAGAAGCCCGCTACACATCTGGTACCTGAATGATGGTACATTAGGAGGGCCGGCAGAAGTGGTGGCCGCTGACTTACTCAAGGTTTTGCAGTTTGCGAATGAAGGGGGACAGTTCTCAATCTTTCAAAATGCGAAGTAATAACGGTTGGGCCGGACACTAAAGAACGAGACGAGGCATTCAAAACAATTGCTGCCGTTTTACCAGGCTGCAGGCGAGTTAACCCGGTCGAGTTAGAGGTTATTGGGGTTCCACTTAGTCCACAAAGTATTTTCAAGACCTTAAGAGATAAACGCCGCGCGTTGATACAGACGCGATCTCGTCTGTTAGCTAGGCACTCACAAGCGGCACTCTGCCTTTGGAGATATAGTTTAGGTTCCCCTAAATTCAACTACACACTACGCACTTCACCGACAAGCCAATGTCCCGACGCCCTGCCATCGTATGACGACTTTACGAGGGACATATTGAGCAAAGTTCTCAACATTGACTTCACGGACAGTACGTGGCGAAGAGCAAGTCTCCCCATAAGAGAAGGTGGATTGGGTATTCGATCAGCAACCGAATTGGCCCCCATATGTTACGCAGCGTCATTATTAGAATTCGGCCAGCTGGCTGAGACGCTAGTTGACCCGAGTGCTCACCACCGGTTGTACATAGCTAAGCAGAAGGCAGAGTCACTGGTCAAACTGAGATTGGATCCAGGCCCTTAAGAAAAACATACAACGCAGAGAGTGCTCGACAACTACAGATGCAAAGTCATAGCCCGTGAGATCATCGAAAGCCTTGAGTCTCCCACAGATAAAGCAGTCTTCTTGGCCGCACGAGACACCTTCAGCGGCGGATTTCTCAGGGCTCTTCCGTCACCGCAGCTCGGCACCATGCTGGAGAACATCTCATTTCGCATGGTGTCGGCTCTAAGAATCGGCGGGCAAATATGCGAACCACACATTTGTAAGGCCTGTGGAAAACCAGTGGAGAAGAATGGCCTCCACCTATTGAACTGCATCAAGAGCCAAGGTCGGGCCCCTAGGCACACCGAAATAAACGCAATCATTCAAAGCGCTCTCCGGAGAGCGGGAATACCTAGCATGCTGGAACCCACCTAGGACTTCAAGACGATAAAAGGCCCGACGGTGTGACCATCCCGCCGTGGGAAAAAGGCAAATGCCTGGTTTGGGATGCTACAGTATCCTGCACGGCCGCACCGTCTTATTTATCCCACAGGTATGGGTTGCGGAACATGCAGAAAAAGAAAAATGGCATAAATACACAGAATTAGATGCTAGATACAATTTTGTGTCGATTGCAATGGAAACATTGGGCCCGGTCAGCAGAAGTACAAGGAAATTTATAAAAGACTTAGGTGATCGAATACGAGCAAACACCGGGGATATACGCGAAGACGAATTTCTGAGGCAGCTGCTTTCAATGGCAGCTTGCAGAGGAAATGCCGCGTCGATATTAGGTGCGATGTGTTGAGAATAGCTAGATAGTAACCATGAAATAACTAGGATACACATTCACACCTCACAATTGTATTGTCCTAACACATAATAATAATAATAATAATAATAATAATAATAATAATAATAATAATAATAATAATAATAATAATAATAATAATAATAATAATAATAATAATAATAATAATAATAATAATAATAATAATTTTTCTGAGCATTTTCTTGGGCAGAGTGTTAAACGGCCCATTACCTAAATTTTGTCTACTAGTATTTTATGGTGTAAATCTTACAGCTCTTAAGAAAAAAGACAACTCAATAAGACCAATAGCTTGTGGACTGACTCTGCGTAGGATTGCTGCAAAGATAGCAATGGCGAGAAATAAAAAGACAATTTTGACAGCAATTCTGCCACATCAGGTTGGAGTGGCTGTTAAAGGCGGCGCAGAAGCACTAGTACATGCTACACGTGCCCTCTTAGAGACTGAGGATCAAGTAAAGATTCTGGTGAAACTTGATTTCTGTAATGCATTTAATACGTTAAGAAGAGACCGGATACTAGATGCATTGATGAAGAAAAGTCCAGAGCTTTTGCCTATGGTCTGGCAACGTTACAGAGATCCTTCACTCTTAACCTGGGGCACAACTTCAACATTGCGTTCGGAAGCGGGCATTCAGCAGGGTGACCTGCTAGGGCCTGCTCTATTTAGTCTCGGTATATCAGAGTTAGTATCGCAACTACAGAGCCCTTTCAACGTGTGGTATCTAGATGACGCCACGCTTGCCGGCCCTGCAAGTATCATCGCAACAGATTTAAGAAGAGTGCTGCAGTTTGAAGAAGACGGGGGACTGACACTGAATGCTGCAAAATGTGAGATCACTGCTGTCGGGGGCTCACTTCAGGAGAGGGAGGAAGCAATTCAGAAGATCACAGAAATACTCCCTGGCATCACGCGTGTAGAGCTAAACAACTTAGAAGTTTTGGGGGCCCCCGTAAAGCAAGACGGAATTTCGCATACACTCTCTGAGAAAAAAGAAGCCTTTACCAAAATTCGTCCTCGACTGACACGCTTGCATCCTCAGGCTGCACTGTGCATTTGGAAATATAGCCTAGGGTCTTCAAGATTTAACTATATACTGCGTGCATGCCCTGCTTTGACGTGCCCCGAAGAATTAACGGCGTATGATGACGCCAGCAGAGACATACTTAGTGAAGTCCTAAATGTAAATTTAGAAGAAAACACCTGGCAGAGAGCAAGTCTTCCGATACGTGAAGGTGTGGGAATAAGGAGTGCCACTGACCTAGCTCCGGTCTGCTACGCTGCTTCACTGGTGCAATTTGGTCCGGTGGCAGCTTCGTTAGTGGAAGAGGCAGTTCGACCACAAATAAGATATGAAACCAGTAAAGCACGGGACACTATTAGAACCATGCTAGACCCGGGCCCTTTAGAAGAATATCCTAGCCAATATAACCTAGATAAGCTCAAAAGCAAAAAAAGAGCAGAGAAATCTTAGACGAGCTTGTTTCCCGGAGAGACCGCGCCGTATTCTTAGCGGCACAAGATAACTTCAGTAGGGGTTGGCTTAAGGCCTTACCCTCGCCTCAGCTCGGCACCATGCTGGATCTCAACTCTTTCCGCATGATGTCAGCACTTAGAATCGGCGCTAGCGTCTGCGAGCCGTTTCAGTGCAAACTGTGCGGGGAGATGGTGGATTCCAGTGGCCTACACCCACTGAGTTGCCCGAAGAGCGCCGGTAGATCGTCCAGACATGCTGAACTAAACGGTGTGATCATAAGGTCCCTTAGGAAAGCCGGTATACCACCTACACTTGAACCGAGAGGTTTAGTGTCCGCTGGCGAAGAAAGATCTGATGGGGTGACCATTGCATTATAGTCACATGGAAAGTCCCTAGCTTGGGATGCAACGGTTTCGTGCACAACCGCG
This sequence comes from Dermanyssus gallinae, assembly GCA_003439945.1. Classification (NCBI taxonomy): domain Eukaryota; kingdom Metazoa; phylum Arthropoda; class Arachnida; order Mesostigmata; family Dermanyssidae; genus Dermanyssus; species Dermanyssus gallinae. The sequence continues at coordinate 398,454 of QVRM01003646.1, forward strand.
GCTTCATATTTACACCACAGCTCTCTTGAGCCGGGGTGGGTAGCAAAGCACGCGGACGCCAGAAAACGATTTAAATATGCTGGACTGGAAACAAGATATATTTTTGTGCCTATTGCCATGGAGACACTAGGACCAATCAGCAAGGGAACCGAAGCATTTCTCAAAGATTTGAGTAAGCGAATTCAGGAGGTCACGAACGACCGAAGGGAGGGTCAATTCTTGAGGCAAGCGTTGTCCTTGGCCGTTTGCAGAGGGAACGCGGCATCTATTTTAGGCGCCATGCAGTGAACTAATCATTTAACAAAACATTGCAATAATACGTTCAGACCTCACAACTGTAACATTGTTTAAATAATAATAATAATAATAATAATAATAATAATAATAATAATAATAATAATAATATTAGAAACCTGCACGCACCACCATGCTGGACCCCAACTCCTTCCGCATGGTGTCAGCCCTTAGGATAGGCGCGCCCGTCTGCCAGCCTTTCTCATGTCTTTCATGCAGCCAACCTGTTGACTCTGATGGTCTACATCCTCTAAGCTGTCTAAAAAGCCCTGGCAGACTTACAAGACACGCGGAACTCAACGCCATAGTAAGAAGAGCCCTTAGAAGGGCAGGAATACCATCCACACCCGAGCCGAAAGGTCTTTATAGAAGTAGTGAGCTACGACCGGACGGGGTCACCATTCCGCTATGGTCACATGGTAAAGCCTTGCATGGGATGTAACCGTTTCATGCACAGCGGCCTTGTCGAATCTACGTCACAGCGCAGTTGAATCTGGATGGGTTGCAGAACGCGCGGACTCTGAAAAACGAGGAAAGTATCTCGAGCTGTCAAGGAGGTACCACTTTGTACCCATTGCATTGGAGACACTTGGGCCCATAAGCACAGTTACGGCGAAAATCCTGAAGGATATTGGAAAGCGTATAGAAGATATTACGGGTGATCGACGCGAGGCCATGTTTTTGAGACAAATGATGTCTTTGGCCGTGTGTAGGGGGAACGTGGCTTCTATCATAGCATCATGAACCTGGCTTAAACGTTCATACCTCTATTGTGCGGCAGCCGACCTATTGTGTCGGCTGCCGCATGTTTGGAGCGCTCTACCAGGACGCATACGATCTCTCTCCTCTGTGAGTATATTTGTGCGGGAATTATCTTGCTACCGGCTCTGGTATAACAGATCGGTGAGGGTATTAGCAGGCGTTGTGAAGTGAAGAGTTGTGGAGATGGAAATTGATTCATGAGTTATAGGAGCCACCATACAAAGGGTCGGCAATACTGTTGTGACGAGCGTATTTCCTTGCTACAATGTTGAGTCACACTGATGAACTGATCACCGGTTTACTGTGTACACACCTGTATATATAACCATGTGACTGTGTAAATCACTCTATTTTATGAAATGAATTTTTTTTCTCGAAAACTTAAGCATTTGTAATGCAGTTTCGCAAATAAACCACGTTTTGAATCTGAATCTGAAAAAAAAACCTCACAATTGTAAATCCGAAAAATAATAAATAATAATAATAATAATAATAATAATAATAATAATAATAATAATAATAATAATAATAATAATAATAATAATAATAATAATAATAATAATCACCATTATAGGCTGGAGGCTATGCAGATGGATGTTTAACTTATGGGTTGCAAATTCTTTCTGGGCCAATTTAGCGGCGGACTGAAAATCTCTAAAACAACACACTTTTTATAATCAATTCTTTAGCTTTATTTGCTTTGTCAAGCACTGTCGGCACTAGCATTTTAAAACTAGATAGAAATCATACAACTCTTTTGCTGCATCATTTGCTGAGGTTGGGAACGGTTTTGTACAACTCTAGAAAAAGAAAATATTTAAAGCAAGCAGCCGGCAGCAGCAGCAGTAACACAGCCGCCATCTTGGAGCAACACGAGCGCCTATCGAAGGGTTTGAGAGAAGAGGCGGCATGTTCGCGCTGAGCGAAGCCGCCATTACCAGCTGATCGGCGGTGAATGTTCTATTTCGGCTGTGTCACTCGGCTGGTTCGAGACGTTCGTCGAGTTCTATTTTTTGCATTTATGAATTTTTGTTTTATTATAAGTGAGCGTGTCACGTGTTGGTTATGCTGTTACGCTGTGCTAACGTGCTTCAGTGTTCGATGCGGTGCTAGTTGTGCAGATTCTTCTCAGAGAACCGATCGCGTCTTCATACGTATGATAAATTAGTAGAAGTTCATATTCTTAATTTGTTATTTGTATATAATGAAAACAACTCCTGAAGAAGGGCAAATTAAAACACCAACAATATCGACGACGAAGACAACAAAAACAACAGCAACGACACCACCCACAATTTCAACGACAGAAGATAGCTATGGCTACGAGGAGTCAATTAAATTCTTTGACGAAATCCGTCGTGTGAGGAAACCCAGGTTAGTCGGCAGTAAAGTTCACGCTCTGTGTTTGCGATTTTTTCATTTTGTTTAGGATGACAACCGTCATAACACGTTGTTGTGTCACGCAACAGTGTGATTTTACTCACCAGTCTTGCGTTTCGGCCTATATGTATAAGAATACGTACAAATAAGTTGGCAGCTGAGCAGCTGGCATGTATTGCGCAAGTAGTTGGTAATTTGGCGTGCTTTTTTATACACCGCAATTTATGTACACATCTATAAACTCACGCATATATATATATATATATATATATATATATATATATACCTACGTATATGTTTGATTGATTGACAGACGTGGTTTATCATGAGAACTGCATCTTACAATGATTGAGTTCTTACAAAAATATTATTATTTGATCATTATTATTGTAATATAAAGGGGATATATAATAATAAAATGATAGAGTATGCATGATATGCTCTAACGATCGTATGTAACATTACAAGTAACAGATTCACCACAGGGCGTGTTCCTATAACAGACAACCACCACCTCAGCCTTAGTCAGGAGTCCCTATAAGTCGCAATGCGATAAGCTGCAAATCTATCTGGTGGCCACTATCCTAACAATAGTAGTAACCACGCATGAGAGTTCATTAGCTACACACGAGGTATTTTTTAACTCTCGCTTGAATAATCTTAGGGAAGTACAAGATCTTAGGCTGCTAGGCAGCGAACTCCAAATCTCGGGCAACCGGCATATGTGTGCTTTTTTGTATGATTACGTTCTCCTTGCAGGAGTACGCATACTGCCAAAAATCCATGAATGAACATTATAATTTTGTACGTGATATTTTTTTGTTAAACACTTTTTATGTGGTCACATATATATATATATATATATATATATATATATATATATATAATCTTTATTATTGCATAAAATGGTCTTCGCTACAATTTATCTATCAATTATACAATTTTTCATGTTCATTTATGTATTGTTTCTAGTATGCATACTCTTGGCAGGTACTATCCCATGGGATCTAAAAGCTAAAGAGCGTGGGCAACTATGATATAATCTACAGCTTGAAAAATGAAGACCGGACGCGAAACACAGGCCGAACGGAACAAGATCCCAAACGGCGAATCAGAGGCGTCTTTCAGGCATATCATCTCGTCAATCAAAGAATGAAGGAACGAGCTTTCCGGGCGAAAGCTGACGTGCCACATGTCGCAATTTCTAACAATATACGGCGATTCTCAGATATATCTGCACAGGGTACAGGAATGGCACCTTCGATGTCCTGCCTTCACTGCAGGACAGAAGTAGATGACGACGCTTTTCACACTTTAGCCTTCTGAAAGACACTGCAGTTGAATAGAAATAGGTCGGCATACTCAGAGTTGAAGGAGGCACTCCGCGAGGGCATGCAATGTTTCCTAAACTACATTTGTGGATCAGGCGAAAGGTTGGGAAAAGCGGGGACTACTGGCGGAAGCCATAGTGAGAGAGAAGCACAATTTTGGAACAGCCCGACCTTGGCGACTCTTTGAACAGCAGGAAGACAGCACTGCTTACAGGAGACCAGGTCCACAAGTTAATGGGCAAAACGTGATCTAATGAGATGGAGATCTCGGGAGTGCCCCGCCACGGCCGCTTGATTCGGTTGGCACCCGCCACATATCCCGATATACCACCACCACGTCCCTCGCCCGTCTGTGTGGGACTTGACTCCAGCAGTTGGATGTTGGGGTTTACCCACTAAACACACCTCCCCCTTAAGCTTCACTCTCAAATGGCCCAGATATCCAGTGAAGAGTACAATGGGCCATTGGGAGAGCTGGCGAGCGCCTAACGTATCATGTGGCCGAGGTCACTCACGGGCTTCCCCACCGATCTGATGTTCCTGTCCCAACCCGTTTGAGTACAAGCTAAGTCATCGGTTGAGCGTTGTAAGCGCAATCCGTTCTTCTGCGTCTGTAGTGCTCGGCTTTCTCTTTCATCGTTGCACTTTCAATTTCCTCGTTGATCTTGAATATATGCACATATGTGCTACAGCTCTCCTAAATAACTTTCACCAGCGATGTTGCTTTTGTACATTGTTGGAGATGATACAGATTACATGATTTTCCGCATAAGTTGCATTCACACTTGGTCGATATCTCATGCCGCCCATGTCGTACACATATCTTCATATGAAATCCATGTATTGCAAACCCAGTATTGAAGTACCTGTTTCTACAACATGGGTTCTTCCAGTAGTTTGTAGTCATCGCTCTAGTCTCATAAAAAAACGCCAATCAACATCCGTAAATTGATACTCTCATTCGGCAAGGTGATTCTCAAAGGCCTCCGTTCTCGGTCAAGCATAAGTTGAGATCCTTTACAAAGAGTGGTTTCGAGGCCAACAGATAGACAAGCTGGTTGCGGCTAGTGCCGTGGACTACTAGCACTCTTTTTAGAAAACTGGCTTTATTTTGTCAAGTACTTCGCTTTTGATAAATGGGGCCATATGACCTGTATTCCGTAAGCAGTGGTCGGCGCAATCTAAAAATTAAAAAGGTTAACAGAAGGTTGAAGAGCGACATTCAGCTACATATATATATATATATATATATATATATATATATATATGCTCTAGACCGCAGGGAATTCATTGCAGTTTTGCTGAAGCAGGGATTTTGCAGCATAGCGCAACTGAGGTGTTGCTGTGAGAGCCTTATTCAGGATGACGGCCAATTCCTTAACCATAGGTGTGAGTTACTCGGTAGAGCTCCAGGCGTAAGCTAAGGTTTGGTAGAGGCGCCAAAAAACGGAGGTGATTTTTAGAAATTGCCTTGCTTTAAGCAGTTTTAAGGAATACTTTTGTTTTTTTTTGCGAAACCTATTCGAGGCCTAGCATTATCGGATATTAGGTTGTATAGGTATTATCGGATCGATATGTTAATATATATATATATATATATATATATATATATAGTCTGTATTGTATATAGGTAATATCGGATACCCGGCAAGCCTCTGCTGATTTCTGTTACTTCATCGAGTAGACAATCGACGAGATAGAGATCACTACTCTAAGCTAAATCGGCAAATCCTAACAAATGATTTGATGGAATTGTGGAATTGTTTGCGTTTTGTTCGTTGCGTTACGTTGCAGTGCACTTACGAGCAGCAGAAACAGCCGCACCAGTATTGCCATTAAGGACAGCAATGGCCAGTGCCGGCAGACGACGACAGAGAGGTCGTTTCGGTGGCACTCTTTGCCGCAGCAGCAGCAGCAGCAGCTGTCACCACTGCCAGCGCCGCGTGCGGTATTCGCATGCGCCCCGATGGTCGATCAAAGTGAGCTGGCCTTCCGACAGCTCGTGCGGCGACACAACGTGTCACTGTGCTACTCACCCATGCTGAACGCGGGCCTGTTCGCCAGTGATGCCGGCTATCGGCGGAGCGCGTTTTCGACCTGTCCCAGTGACAGGCCGCTCGTTGTCCAGGTAGACGGTCGCAGACCGCACACCGCGTACCCGTCGTATGTACGGACATGGTGTTTGCTCACACTTCCAAGTCGCATACTAATGCTGTCGCTAATCTTCTTCGTTCTCGCCGGCAGATACTTGTACGGAACTATATATATATATATATATATATATATATATATATATATATATATATATAGTTCCATACTAGTATCTTCCGCATATATATATATATATATATATATTTCGAGCAAGATGGCTTAGTGGCAAAGCTGTTGCCTTGCGTTCGTGAGGACTGGGATCGAGACCCAGACCGGCCACTCTTAATTTGGTTTGCATGGTTTCCAATTTAGAAAATGTAAATGCCGGAGTGATTAAAAATTAGCCATGACATGAAAAAGCCGTACACAGGCATTAGCCTTACGGAAATCTAAAAAAAAAAGATATATATATATATGGGTCAAAGGCTGCCTTTCTGTTGAATCCTGTGTATGTAAATAGATGGATAAAAATTGATGACCAGGCTGTTTGAGCTGTTGCCGGCGCCTTATTCTGTCGGATTTAACAAACATTTAGCTATTACTTTTGTCTGTGTTCTGTTTAGTTCTGCGCCAACGATCCACAGAGCTTCATTTCTGCCGCAACGCTTGTTCAACATAACTGCGATGCTGTTGATCTCAATCTTGGCTGTCCACAAAATATTGCGAAGGTAGGAAAACATTATATTTAATTACAGTGTGTATATATATATATATATATATATAAATGCTCAGAGTATTTAGACGAGTTATGTACCAACCTACATTTCATTATGCTCAGTATTATATTCCAAGTTAAGACGATGTGTATTGCGCATCATATTAACAAATGCATTATTGGTTTTATTTAAGGTGGGACGGTATGGCGCATTTCTTCAGGATGACTGGGACACGATCTCGGAAATTGTCTTCAAAGCCAAAAACGCTCTCAGAGTAAGTTCTCAGGGGCTGCTGTTCTGTGCTTATAAAACTTCAGTATGTGATGTACACATACTTATTTTGCTACACAATGCAAATCTAATAATAAACGTACCGGTTGAAGTTATTATTATTATTATTAATATTACATAGCATTTTGTATGTGATTAACTACTGTTTCACGAAATTTTAAAGCGATTAGGACATTATGCGCTGATGTCCTATGTAAGTACATTTCCGCTAGAAATAGATACCTAGCCAATTGTACTAATTCGCCTGGGCCTCTGAAAAACATTGTATACGTATTTTATTGTTCGTTGCGAAGGTTCCGGTGTTCTGCAAGATCCGCGTCTTCGATGATGTGAACCGCACGGTGGCGTATGCCCAAATGCTCGAGAAAGCGGGATGCGCTCTTATTGCCGTGCACGGCCGTACACGCCAACAGAAGGTGCGTTGTGTCTGTGTGGAACTGTAAATTTGAATACGTGTGTGTGCGAGAGAACGTTTCCTTTAGAATAGATGTTACTATAATACGAATTCTAAGATGTGCAAGAGCTCGATGTCGACACCATCGGCTACTTTTTCGTTTATAAAACGAACGTCCACGTACCAAATAAAACGTTTTCATTATTAGCTATCCGCGTACGGTCTGCCTCAGATACATCAATATATATATATATATATATATATATATATATATACATATATATATATATATATATATATATATATATATATATATATTGATGTATCGGTTTCTGCTTTGGTGGATAGGGTCACATGTACATTTAGGTATACATGCCAAGCGAATAATAAATCAATCAATTATGATTTATTAAAACTGACCCTTTCTCAATGAATATCTTTGCGGGGTGGATTATTTTTACGGTACTGCTATCTCGCCTTATAAAGCGCCTATTTTTAAATGTCTCTGTTCCCTCTCTCTCTAGGGCCAAGACAGCGGGTTGGCGTCATGGGACCAGATCCGGGCGGTGGTCAATGCTGTCAGGATACCAGTACTCGCAAATGGCAACGTTCAGTGCTTTGAAGTAAGACCCTCTTTTATGGATGTGTTAGCAGAATCGTTATTACAAATATAGTATGTTGCATTAATAAAATATTTCAAACCTATTTTAATACAATACCACACTTTCGACGTCCTCTTGGATTGTCAGTGATTGTATTCACCATTTATATATATATGGTGTGGCAGTATATAGTAGTCCGGGACGTATAACTTGTTTAAAAAATCGATTGGAATGGGGGTCAGATATGTCTTGTTTAAGGAGGCAGTTTGCGTAGGAATTAGTACGAAATTTGTGAGTAAAATAACTACTTTTTGCTTTACCGTGGGTGGTCGGATGTACTTTACAAGTGCGATTTCAAGAGAACGAAATGATCGACTGAGAAACCAATGTTTCGATGTGTTCGGAAGAAAATTGTGCTTTGTTTGAGATATATTCGGCGCTGGCTAGGGGAAGCAAGATGAAGCGTAGAGAAAAGTTTGCAAATATCAAGATCCTGAAATGTCTTGCCATTACGTTCATATATTAAACCCATTCAAGAAAATGCGCATTTTATTAGAATTATTTTGATATCCCAGGTCCTTGAGATTTGCTAATTCTATTCTCAATGTTATCGTTTGCCCTTCGCTAGCCAATATGAGTATCCTTCCGACGCAGCGGAACTTTATTCCAAATGCGCAGATGTGTTTAGTTTCTCCGTACAACAAATTAATAATTCCTCTATATATTATAAAGGAAACATTTCCTCGCGTTAGAAAAAAAATGCTTTCTTGAACACGTATCTCCATACCCTATACCTGCATCCTGTATGTATATGTATATATATATATATATAAATACAAGGAGGTATTTTTGTTCCAAGAAGTTTGGAAGAAAGGTAGGTCTGAAAGTCCTATACCAATAGAACATCAAAATTATATGTGTATCGAGAGAGGAATAAAGATAACAGCAAAACAGGCAAACGTATTTCTAGCGCCGTATGATGCTGATGGCGGATGTTGCTCTATTTAGGACGTCGAGCGTTGTTTGGAGGCGACCGGCGCAGCGGGCGTCATGTCTGCTGAGGGACTGCTTCGAAACCCTGCGCTGTTTTCCGGACGAGCTTCGTCCGTTCCACTGTTAACGCTCGTAAGAGAGTACCTTCATTTGGCTCAGGTTAGTGTAGTCTGTATGTCCAGTAAAATTACGGATCTGCATTAAGGCTCGGCGCTTGAACATTTTATTATTACCACATCAATACAACAGGACTTATTCTCTGGATATTGGCTAGGGGCTAAAGCGGCTTTGTTATGATCACAAAAAGAAAATATATATATATATATAGATTTAAACGAAATGTGGTTGTTATATCACTGTTTGTCCATTGTAGATTTATAGGCCGCGGATTCGAACGGTGCGGAGTCACTTGTTTCGCATGCTGAAATACGTTCTTGAAGAGTGCGTGTTTCTTCAGACGCGGTAGGTGGTTAAACTGTACTATTATAAAGTCTATGAGTCGCCTGATAGTGTGCTATGGGTACCAAGTGTGCAGTAAATATGATGTGATTTTACATACCAAAAGGATTCAATTAATGCTGTAAGGATAAACAGTTTACACATTTATAACGGCTCGTATGAAAAAGCTAACGATTAATCAACCGTTGTGCATGGTTCTTGTGTAAATATTTAAGTGCTCATACATGCAGTTATTTTCTAAACTTTCATAAAGACCATACTGTATTGTAGATGTGTGGCTTTGCGATGGATAGAGTTTGCATCTGGAATAATGTGTTGTTGTTGTATATATATATCATAATTTAGTATTCGCTTTTATTATTATTATTGTTACTGTTTTTGTATTTTGAGTGATTCTCTAATTTTAGAAGCTTTAGATGTATTCACGTAGTATTGCGGCTTTGTGGAGACGAATCTTAGATATCAATCATCAATAGAGATGATGCTAACGGTTGTGGCATGCATTGATAGGCTGGCGAAGTTTTCGAGTCTTGAGGAGATTCGCAATTTCGTTGATCGCCTCGAATTACTCGAAGGGATGTCCTACGCGTCGGTCGCTGAAACCAGTACGGCTGATTTTCTGGCGACACGAAAATATATCACGGATGGGATTAATGGGGCGAGTTTTCGAGACCAGCAAGGTCGCATTGTCAACGAGCGCAATTGTTCACTCGAAAGCAGTATCGTCGACAAGGAGGTCTTGGCTAAGCTTCGCAAGGTAAGTATTCCACGATATATATATATATATATATATATATATATATATTTTTGTGAATTCTTTGGAGTGGACAATTGTCTCCGCGTGAACGTGTGGCCACAGGTTCTCTAGCCCAAAATTAGCCCAGTTCAACAATGTGCCCCGAACAGATGCTGCGTTCCCTCGTTAAATGTCGAGTGACAGCTTCTGACGCGAAAAGCCTCCATAAGGTGGCTACCCCTGGTGGAAATACTCAGCAGACTGGTAACTGTTGGTAGTGGGTGATAATAGAGAGCGTTTTTTACGCATTTTCTGATAGCAAATGGTAAAGTAAAGTGGCAGCCGTTGCTTAAGTTTGTGCCTAAAGTAGAATAGATCTTGGTAATTAATAGATTAGATTTGTATTTGTCGTTTTTAGCGTATAACGACTTTTCATTACGATGGTTCTAGGAGCGGAGGATAGCCCGTCGTGAAGGTCATCACGAGAGGGTCTTAGTCGCACGTCGTGCAAAACGCAAGGAGAAGAAAGACAACCGAACTCGAAGAATCCGCGAGGAACGAGAACAGATGAAGGCTCTGGGCCAGTTCAATGAACGTAAGCATCTTGTGGCTGGCACTTAGATTTGCGTGCGCAACGCTAACTACTATTATATGCACGAGATTCGTTTTGCTTAGAGGCGTCATTTATCAGCTGCACACAGGCCAAATTTGTGACGAAGAGGAGTGACGAAAAAGAGGTCGGCGATTTTTAAGGAAAGGAAAATGGAGGACCAATGAATCTGCATCAAGTTCTATGTTATAAACCAAATCATGTGGTGGCAACTTTACAAACTGTTTATGCTGATCAAGCAGTGCTCCCGCACTCTGTGTATACGTATTACCGTCGATTTCGCTACGGGCATGAAGAGACCGAGGATGACCTTCTTTGGGAAGACCTTCGACGTCAATAACAGAGGAAAACGTTAAAACAGTTCGTGATATCTTACTCAACAATCGCCGAATTGCTATCAGGGAGATAGCTTAGGTATTAAAGATATCTTATAAATTAGTTGTAATAGCATATACCGATATGTTATGCGTCAGAAGACGGGCAGGGAAGTTCGTTTCAAAAAAGTTTAATTTTTTGCAATTGAACGCCCGTCGGGCGTCCAGTGTCCCAACTGAACGAAAGAAGCCTCGGGATTGCTTCAAAGAGTGATTACAGCAGACTATATGTCCTCTCAGCGGTGCTTCCAAGGAGAGAGTCGATCGAACAAATTCAGACAGAGCAGATCCAACGCTAGGGTTCTTTTGACTGTTTTTCGACTGCAAGGGAATCATAATTTCTGCCACCTGTTTGTGCGGTCAATAAGAAATACTACCTCAAAATTTCTAAAATATTGCGCAAGAACGTCCGACGCAACAGCACTTAGATCCTCCATTACGATTTAATGACAAATTTGACTTTTCTGCTTTTCATAGATAAGCAAATTAAAGCACAATGTTTCAAGACTTTTGCCAAGAATTTATTTATATTTAATAAAATGACATTTAAGTGTTACAGCGAGATGTAATTAACTATCAACACTAGGGCTTGTGGGGAGCGCTACCAGTTGAGCTTATCCTCGAGGCAGCCCCTCATTGTGCCCATTATTGCTGCCGCATTGCCGCGTTGAACTGCCAGCGATAGTCGCTGAAGTAGAAACTCAAGTGCTCTTTTTTCCCCTGTCGCAAGTTCAATTTGTTTGCCAATCTTCTGTAAAAGCGACCATGCCTCAGGGCCGGGCCCCCCGAGTGTCTCGAATACTAGCGGCACGAAAATGAACTCGTTGGCGAGCTGGGCATATTTATTGGTCTTTAGACGCTCAGCCTTGCGTGCTGCGGAAACCCACTTTGAAAGATAAAATCGTTTCTTCTTATAAATTTGTATTAGAAGTTATTGATCTGCCCTCGTATATGAGTCGGCGGGGTGGTGTGGCGAATAGTGCATGCCTAGGTTCCCAAGGCTCTCTGGCAGATTTTTACAATACACAGAACTAAAGGAAATGTTAAAATGAGCTTCTAGGAAAGGAGGGCTACCGGCCACATACAGGCACGAGGTTTCAGACAAAATAATGATAAGGGACCTGAAGGTGTGGCCATTCTGTTGTGGTCACAGGGCAAGTGCATAATGAAATGCTACAGTGTCCTGTATTATGGCTTCCTCCTATCTAGGACATGGTTCCGTTAACACTTAATTGCAATAGGAGCGCTCTGAAAAGAATAAGATGCGTAAGGCAGATTTCAAGAATAACTTTAAATTAAAGCCAATATCGATAGAAAAACTGGGTAGTGGAGGCTGATTTGGAAGATAGTACAAAGGCAAGACAGAATGATCAGGGGGGAAGCAGAAAAATAAAAGTAACAAATGTGGTCCGCTTGTGCGTCTTCAGATGAATACGTTTCAAAGCGAATCTTACGTAAGATTTTGTTTCTTCGTCTACAAGAAGTGTCGTCTGCGACCTCTACTGCAACTGCTGTTTGCATCGATCTCGGCTTGTGCAAACACATGAATTCAAAGGAAATTGGTATGGACATTGTCTAAAAACGGCATTGCATGCTTTTTTATTAGCGTCACATCTATATATATATATATATATATATATATATATATATATATATATATATATATATATACATATATATTTAAACATCTCTCGTTAAAATCTAGTCTAAATTTCATTTGGGTCTGATGTTTCTAAAACGTTGCATGCTTGCATTTCTAGTAAGTGTAGCTTCTGTTGCCAAAGACCACATCGCTTTGTGATCTTGATCTTCTAACGATTTTACCTTTCATAATGAATCCTTAGTGCCAGCCTAATAATAGATCTTTACCGCGGTCTATGCTATGACCAATATAGCAGCTAGGTACATTATAGCGGCTTTTCTTGTAGGGCGCTCATTAGGTGACTGCAATGACGATCCATGTCTATCTATGTAAATCAATTATGTCAGATAGGATCGTAAGGAATTAAACCTGGTTACCTTCCTTAGATAATTTACTGTAAATCACAACTGAAAGTCAGCGTCTGACTCAAAGCTGAAATATATATATATATATATATTATACTCATTAGCCCCTTCGATGGTCGGTGCAGGTGTGGACCAGGCAGGTCATGCGTCTAGGTTAGCAGAGGCTAACAAATGTAGAAAATACTCAGGCGTTAGTTATCCGCACCATTTTTATCCGTTGGCCTTTGAAACAATGGGAGGACCAGGCCCGCTTACATTGAAGTTGATTCAGCGCGTGGGTAGAAGTCTTAACCTCTCCACGGGGGACTCAAGAGCATCGGAATTTTTGCGTCAGAGACTGTCGCTTGACATCCAACGAGGAAACGCAGCATCTGTTCGGGGCACATTGTTAAACTGGGCTAATCCCGGGTTAGATAACCCGTAACCACACGTTAACGCGGAGACAATTGTTCACTCCAAAGTGCTAACATAAAAAGTCGTTTAATGTGAAAGAATAAATATAAATATATATATATATATATATAGAGTACCAAGTAAATTCAACTCACTCCTCGTGTGATTCTCTGATCGATTGTGCATTACAGGCAAACTGTGTTCCCAGATACGTCGTATATATGGTATTAATCGGAAAAGTTCCACTCCTCTAGATCTCAACCTCATCAATTTTTCCGAGGATACGGAACTGTTTCGGCATTGTGTCGCAAAGAATGAAGGATTTCGCAAATATCAGGTAGGAAATTATTTTGCGTATCTGTCATTTTAAGTGCGGTTGTAAGATTTGTTTCTCTAGGCACATTGGAAACGCACTTCGAGGAACGCGCTCGTGAAGGCTTTCTATAAAATGATGGCATACCGAACCTTGTTTTTAGATACATTAAGGCAGCAGCCGCAATCGTATTTTTCATCCGATAGGTTCAACCCCGCTCTTTGCTAAGAACCTCCACCTTCGAGAGAAAGAAGGTATGCCTTTTCTCGAAAAATTGAAGCATTTGCATTTGAGGAGCATTTGTCCGACTAGGAGTAATGCAAGACACTGACCCATCATTCCACATGACCAAAGAAACGACATCAGATGGCTGGAAGAGATTGAGTTACGAAAATCGACACCTCGTCTATAGATTGCAGAAAACGGCACACATTTATTCACGAGAAGAATTTCACCAAGTATCGTCGCGATGGAAATGCAGGTTCTGCGGGCAACAATGGCATGTCTACAACATACGGCAATGCCTGTAGCAAAGGCGCCGCCGTTAAGCAAATTACAATGACGACTATACTTGTTGTAAAGTAAACCAAACCTTGGTAAGATAAAAAAAAAACGTCAACTACCAAGTTCCACTCTTTTATTTACGCGAGGAATATTGTTATATACGGTACATTAAGATTTCAGTAGGTGCAGCAGTCCCTGGCTAGGCTTTCTGCCTTTGTCTATGAGCTTGGACTGGATACAACGGAAGCTACGAAGTTTCGCAGGGAAGGGCGAGTTGTAGCTAACGATACCGTTCGGCTGTGCTCAAGGGACCTCACGTATGTTAACAGATTTAAATTCCTTGGAATCGTAATCATTAGAATATCTCATTAAAGCTATAAATTTCACATAAATAATCATTAAAGTTAAATAAATAAATTCAACTGCCGCTTCTTTACTGACCACACCACTAGTAGCACGAGGAGCAAGTGGGTATGTACTCGTCCTGCAAGAATCGTCTTGTCTCCCCGTTGGTGGATACACCGCTTTTCATTGGGAATTTGAAATGGAGATTCAGCTTACCACCAACACCAGCATACAATCAATTCATTCGCATTTGGGAAGACAAAATTGTCAGTATTAATCCACAATGATTTAATACCAATTCAATTAAGTCTGTACTTGGAGAGGCGTTTCTTTCTCGCGCTAGTCGCCATGTAGTGGTCAGACTTGCTGTTTACGGGTTTTACCGTGTGCTCTTTACAACCAAGTAATGCAGCTATGATTGATATGAAGCGTTCTACCTGAAATATCACGGGGCGGTTTGTAGGGTGAATGTAGCCATGAACAGTAGCTTGAAGTAAGTTAAAGTAAATTCTCGTAATTTATATTATCGTCGGTATATTGGGGTCATAATGTACTGCAGCTAATACAGATGAAAATGACAACGAATGGTATATTCCAATAAAGCAACACCCACTAGTTAACCATGCGCGGTACTGCGTTTTGGTCACACCTATTTTGCTTAGGATTACACATTCATGAGTGAACGACTTCACATCATAAGGGCCTATTAAAGATCTAAGAGTACTGACAGGTACTGCACCCAAGTACAGCTCACACATGACTGAGAATGTGGCGTCCGCGTCCAGTAGAATCAATTAAAGCATGTGATTCTTCATCAAAGATATGGCTGTATTTTATATATATATATATATATATATATATATATATATATATATATATATATATATATATATATATATATAAATGCGTATAGTAATTTACGCATTGTTGCGATTTTAGTTGTGACGAATTGTACAAAACAATAAAAGAAATGCCTTCTATCCGTTCTTACGGGAGAGCGGAGAGCATAATGCCTAAAGTCAGAGTAGAGAAAGTAGTCAGAACTGTCACTTGATCTTGAATTTGTATTAGAGCCAAGGCGATCCTCAAAAAAACCTTGCGAATAAAATGAATGCTTGATCCACTACACATCGATATAATTAAGGTATATAGTGCAATATTGTCGCACAATTTTATACGGACGTTGTTCTGCAACGTGTACACGAATGGTGTATCGATGTATATATATTTATCTTACTATAAAACCCCCCTTGCTATACGTAAATAGATTCAAAGATAGTATCATGCAAAAGTTAAAAAAAAGTTTACGAAAATGGTGGCGGTAGGAGAATTCAAAGCTACGATAGATAGCCACATAATTATTGGCATCAACCGCGTTTACGGGAGCAACTCCACGCGTGGAATAGAAACATCGTTAGTATCAAAAACTTTATTCTGGACATGTTGATTTCGAGTAAAGGTGAGAGACGTCTAAAAACAGCGGCTAGCAGGGAAAAATGTGGTCTTTGAAAGAACAAATATACATGGTTTCAGTAAAATTATCATTCTGGGTTTTATAAACAAAAATGCTGTTTAAGTGCCTCTACTCTAAAGCCAACGTTGTGTCGCTTTCTCTCAAGAATTTAAGAAGATTTTCAAAGGTGGCTACTTAGTCAAATTATCCAAAAGGTTAGAAATAGGGTATAAACGAAGCGCCTGCGGTTGACTAGAAAAGTGATGCTATCGAACACAGACTTGCGCGGCTAGCGCAGCATTCTAAAAAAATAGGGTGATGCCAAACGTTGCATCGAATCTTGCTGGGGTTAAATTCCTCCATATTTCTTGATTAATAAATAAACATATCCTGCTAGTACATTCATCAGCTGAAGAAAGCCCAGATAAGTTCATTATGAGCACGCTATGGCTTAAACATAGAGATGAAGAGGCATACAGTAGTTCCTTACCAGCCAACACAAAGAACACGTGAGCTCAATTATGCCTAGAACCTCCTATCTCCTATATAATTTAGAGCCTTTGCCCATTTTTTCATTATCATTCTTATTATTGGGGACGGGAGGCCATGTCCATAACGCGGACAATCCGCCAAAGACCATCGAGAATTTGAAGGTGGCAAAACGATTCGCAGCGTTTCTAAGGCAGTCTATCGCTTTAGAAGTTCAGCATGACAACGCGAGAATGATCCTTGACACGCTCCCGAAGGGAAGAGGCCAGGAGGAATGTATAAAGCGAGTTAAATCTGTACATATACGGACGGGCTTCGATAACAAAATAAACAACTGTTATGATGATGATTATTATTATAATTATTATTAATATTTAATATGTCTTAGGGCAATACAGTTGTGAGGTGTGAATATGTATCCTCATTATTTTATAGTTTCTTTCTTGCTGTCGTCAGCTCATCGCACCTAATATCGACGCGGCGTTTTCTCTGCAAACTGCCAATGAAAGCAGCTGCCTCAGAAAGTCGCCTGCGCGTGCATCTCCGGTGTCTGCTTGTATTCGATCACTCAAGTCTTTAATAAATGTCCTTGTTCTTCTGCTGACTGGGCCCATTGTCTCCATTGCAATCGGCACGAAATTGTATCTAGACTCTAACTCTGTGCATTTACGCCACTTTTCTTTCTCTGCGTGTTCGGCCACCCATTCCGCCTCGGTAGCGCTGTGGGACACATAAGACGGTGCGGCTGTGCAGGAGACTGTCGCATCCCAAACCAGGCATTTGCCTTTTTTCCACGGCGGAATAGTGACACCGTCGGGCCTTTTATCGTACGTCCAAGAAGACGCCTTCTCCGTAGAAGACTCAAGGCTTTCGGTGATCTCACGGGCTATAACTTTACATCTGTAGTTATCAAGCTATCAAGTTATTATTATTAATATTTTTTTTGCTTTATTATTATTATTATTATTATTATTATTATTATTATTATTATTATTATTATTATTATTATTATTTATTCAATTCGTAATTGTGTTATCAGAGTACAGTTGTGAGTTTCGAACGTGTCGCGTCGATTCAAGCACGTATTTAGCTGCTCATCCCATGGCGCCGATTATAGAAGCGGCATTGCCTCTACACACCGCGAGAGACAGAAGCTGTCTCAGATATTCGCCTTCGCGCTGGTCCCCCGTTGTTGCTGTCATTCTCCTGGCCAGATCCCGAATGAATTTTGCTGTTCCACTGCTGATGGGTCCTAATGTTTCCATAGCCACCGGTACAAAGTGAAGACTGTTTAATATTATTACTGTTAATTATACTGTTAAAATTATTATTATTATTATTATTATTATTATTTTACTCGTTGTAAACATGTTCCAATTCTTAGAGTCATGCAATACGTGCAAGATCGTCTATACTACTTCACCTTATTATTATTATTATTATTATTATTATTATTATTATTATTATTATTATTATTATTATTATTATTATTATCATAATCATCATCATTATTATTAAGAGAAGTGAACGTCTGCTTGACCTTCAATGTTCACTAACTCAGTCTATGGCGCCCCTAGTGGAAGACGCATTTTCCGTTTAGACAGCCAAAGACAGCATCTGCCTCCAAAAATGTGCCTTGAGCTCCTGTGGTCTCTTGAATACGTTTGGTTAAATATCTGAGGAACAAGTCTATCCCTCAACTAGTGGTTACTTCCGGGGTTATTAATACGATTATGGTGGTGATGGTAATGGTGATAATGATGGTTAGCATGATGATGGCTGCCCAAAAATTGAGTAATCTACAAAGTGATGACTACAGCAATCTCAACAACTCATCGCGCCGACAATCAAAACGGCGTTTTCTTTTAGAGCGGCAGGAAAGCACGAACATTTGACAGCCACTGCAAAGCCAGCAACTGCTCAGTTTTGCAGGAACAGCAGCAACGGCTAATAGGTTTAAATGTCCATGGTGTTCAGTGTATTTTCCGCCGAAGATTCACGCAGAAAAGAGTTATAAGACGAAGAGAGCCGAGTCGAGCGGAACAGCAGCGCTCTAACAAACCGCTGCCACTGCTGGCAGCATTTCATAACCGCTGCCTTTTCCCTGCGCTCTACTAGAAGAATCTTTTTACCCCGCCAGCCAGCCAGCCGCCAGCGAATGGAAGGCCGTCCTTTAGCCAACACCGGTCGCCCCGTTCTCCCCCTCCTCCTCACCGGCTACTCGCCAACGTCAAGATGAGACGCAAGGTGCTGCACAGGATTCCAGAGGGGGCAAAGTCTAGAATTAAAAACATTTTTTAAGGAGGTTGTTTTTAATTCTAGACTATCCTCCGTCCCCTACGGGCTTGGAACTCAACCTGAGGTATATCTCCAAAGCACCGAGAGCCGGACATGTTAGGATATCTAGGGTTTTCCTAACAGTCCTTGTGGCAGCATGACCGCTGACCCTCAGCGGTATGGTTATTCATCTAATCTCAAAGAAAATTCGATCAACAACAGGGATCGAATCGGGGACCGGTAGATGACAACCATGACTAGCGCTCTAATCCCCTAGACCACGCCGCCACGGGGGCAAAGTCTGCGCGGGCTTTTTCACCGTCTACTCAAAAACGTTGTGAAACGAATAACGAAGCTAGCTGGACAGCGTTGCTCACCCTCGCCCCAAATGTCCTCTACGTCGACAGAGAAACCAAAACAGGCCATAGCCTGGTCGAGGCAAAGATGGCCCTTTTCAGAAGAGCCTCTTTCACTTGCGTGGAGGCGGAGGGTCGAGGCAAACGTGCAATCACGGATAATGCCCGCGCTCAGATCGCTGCTCACAAGTTCTCCATGGATTTCAGTGTGCGCAGCGCCAATAAAATATTGTCCTCCGATGACACGATTCCGCCCTTAACGGAGGAGTCGATTTGTGAGATAATAGCAAAGCAACCTCCTGCAGGGCACGCAGTGCCACCTTCCTCTACCAGCTTCTCAGCGGTCGGGTTGTGCTCGAGCGAGGATGTCGCCAAGACACTTTGCACTTTTTTTTATATTGTGCGGGGAGAGACCTCGACGGCCCTACGCTCGACCATCTAAAATGCCGTCTCTCTGCCAATGAGGACTAAAACGATGTGTAGGCCACACTCGTCAAAGTATGCGACATCAAACGTACCGGGCAAGTTCTAGAGGCTGTGAGACGCGTCATATACGACGAGTGGCTCATCGCCCTGAAAAAGAAAACCGGCGAATACCAACCCATAACCCTTGGCTTCACTCAGCGTAGACTTGCCACAAAGATCCTGCTTCCTCAGGTCAATGTGAAAAACTAACTGCTAACCTAGCTCGGCTATAACAGGTGGGGTACGCCACTGATAGTGGGGCGGAAATAATCGTTTATACTGCTTGCACCTATCTCGAAAACAACGAGACATGTTGCATCTTAAAATTTGATTCTAAAAATGACTTTCATTTGAACAAACGAGAGTACTATGTGATAACGATTTGCAAGCGCACCCCGGCCCTCTATCAAATGTTGTACCAGTCTTATAGCCAACCGACTTCCCATTAGCACGTCAAGCAGCAGGCATCCAGAGTCCCTCTATTCTACCTCGACGATGGGACCCTTCTTGCGATCTTTCGGTGTTACTCCGAGACATCAAAGGTTTTAGAGCGTTCGAGCAATGAGGTGGGCTGCAGCTCAACCCTGCTAAATGCGAGCTGTTCCTAGGGGGTACCGAAGACAAAGGGAGACAGCAGGTAATCACCGAATTCAACAGCAAGCTCGCGCACATCCTTGTAAAAGGGCGGCATGGACTGTACCTGCTGGGTACGGCGGCGTTCCCCGAGATAATTGGCCCGGTACTAGCCGAGAAGGAAGAATAACTCTCTCAACTCTACCAGCAGCTGGGAGATACCAAACCTACTTTCTTCTCCCGCACGCAATGGGAGTGCAAAAGATCTTGTACGTATAACGGATCTGATTTTTTTCTGCCGGCAGAAACTTTGGACCTTGACGACCAAATGAGGAAAGCTTAGAAAACATCTTCGACCTGTCGCTCGAGGGTAAGGCATTGACTGGTACGGGAAAGCCTACTGCTGGGTGAAATGGGCATTTGTTCGGCTACAGACCTTGCCTTGCCCGCATTCGTGGCGCGTCACAGAGCTGCGCCTCCGCAGTGGCCGCTACTGTTGGTGGACTTATGAGTCACTAACAAGACGCCGTTTGGATATGGGACGCACGTCAGACTAATCGTCGTCACTGGCATCCTCGGGCGCGCTATCAGGCAAGCCGGCTACCGCGTTACACTGGAGCCTGGGGAAGTGCGACAGGCGTCGACCGGATGGCCTTACCAGCCGGGACTGGGACCATAATCGGCCGCTGGTGTGGGACGTCACTGTCTTCGACATATACGCCCTCGACTTTCGTGCAGTAGCCAGCGTCCATCCTCTGAAAGACTTCGTTAAAATGGCGTTCGGTGTTGAGTTATCCGGCGTTTGGGCCAAGGATGTACTCAAACTGCTAAAAAGGCTGTAAAGAAGCTCCTTGAGGCCATAGCGAAGCCAAAATGGGCCGCGTTTCTTCCACAGAGAGTCTAATTGGAACTGCAGAGAGGCAACGCTAAGATCGTGTTGAGTGGTCACTGATACTCAGGCAATAATACAAGCAATACTATAAATATTATATAAATAATATCTTAGTAATTTTGATACCTGTGCACATCAATAATAAACCATTGTTAAAAATTACCATTATTATGCAATTTTTCGATTTCTAAATTATCTAATGTGCTCTTTCATGTGTTGTGATGGTATTAAACCACGCACGTCCGAATAGATGGGGATGTATCAAGGAGGCGTGGAGGAGGTCATGTGGCGGCGCAGGCTTACCCGCGTTGTCTATCTGTCGCCTGATGCCAAACATCCCTTGGAGGGACCTTTGAACTCTAAAACTACCATTTATGTGATCGGTGGTTTAATCGATGAAACCATTGAAAAGGTGAGTGTAGAAATCGACGTGCAAGAGAAGAAACTATTTGTTGATAGGTAGGAATGCCTGTGGGTTGCGTTTAGGACAACATAGGAATGTTAACTAAGCCGCATCCATTGTCGTAAAGGATTGCCAGCATTGCATTCTGTGGTCTCACCTGCTGTCAAAAGTGTCTACCATAGCTGAAGACAAAGGTATCTTATTAGCTTAGTTTGGCTCCTAAGATGGTTCCCGTCGTTTATTTTTATATTGTTTTTGTACAATTAAGAATCTGAATTGAAATGACCACAATATGACGTATTTAAATTATCTTTATTTCATCTGATGCATGTGGCTAATACGCGAAAATTATATAGCAAATCATTTATAACAATATGATGATTTGTCGTACTAACCCAACTATATATATATATATATATATATATATTGGCAGCCGTATTTGAAGAAACATATTGATGCAATTGAAAAAGTTCAGTCTAAATTTCTTCGACGTGTTGCATTAAAATGTAAGGTAGAGCGCGTCAGTCTCGACTTAGTACCTATATCAGAACTACACTCGAGAGCAGATTTCAAAATGTACGCACGAATCTCTCAGTCGAATAGACTTCCCATCTTTTTTTAATATTCGCGACAACAATCTGCGCAGTACTCAAACCATGTCGTCGAAAATAGTTACACGATCTGACCAAATCAACAATATGTTTTCGTGGCGCATGGCGAGATGTTGAGAACCATGAACTAGTGATATATTATATACTGTACAATTGCATATATTTTGCAAAGGTACTATTTCGACCTATTATATAGTAGATTGTTCTCTATGCTTCTTATATTGTGCATTGTATATATTGAGTACAGGATTTTCGTGAATAATTATGCATGTAATTTTCAACCCTTTGAAAACAGTCAAGAAACGCTTAAATTGAATTGAAAAAAAAAAAAAAAAAAAAAAAATATATATATATATATATATATATATATATATATATATTTATATATATGATTGTTATAGTTACACGATCGTTACACGATATGTAACGATAACTAATGTATATCGATATAGTTACACGATCGATAGTTACACGACGAAAATAGTTACACGATCTGACCAAATCAACAATATGTTTTCGTAACGCATGGCGAGATGTTGACATAGTCTCGACCCGACCGCCGTAGCGTACGGACGTGTTTTGTGAGTGCTCCGTGATAAAGGGTGATAGTGGGAGCCTGTCGCATCTGCGGCAAACGCAACCACTACTCCCGACACCTCAGGTCAGCACCAAGTTCCGGACTACTCATCTACGACAGCAACGACTACGCGGGTGAGAAATTTCCAACTTCATACTGTCTAATACTTAGTGTAACAGACGGCAATTCGAACGGCACCACGTGCGGCAATTCGAACGCCGTTACGTGCAGAATCGAAGCGCCGCCACGTACAATTTCGAAACACCGCCGCGTACAATTTCGAAACACCGCAGCGTGCAGCAACTCGAACGGCGCCACGTACGCGATAACTCGAGAGCGGAAGCGCGCCAAAACTTAAACGTTGCGAAACGACTCCAAGTCGACAGATTAGCAAGTGCGGGTAATACACGCACATTCGCTAACTGAAGGACGGGAGTAGCTGAGCACAGACTCGGCGACTCAAGTTTTAAGCCCGGCAGGTCTCAGTCTTGCCACCCCCCTCCGTGATGGCCGCCTCTGGCGGCAGCCCGACAGGGCCCTCAGCTACTCAAGAGTTACATGACGAGGAACTCTCTAGCATGCTTGAGGAAGCATGGAGACCTGCGTCACAATTCAGTAGACGCAACTCTCGCGCTCTGAATCGACAAGCGAGCCTCCAGACAAAACAGGCTCAGGAACAGTCGCCTCTACCAGTAGCAAAACCTGAGGAAGCAACACTCCCAGACGAAGCTATGGACACCCAGAGCGAGCCTAGATCTGCCTCCCTTAAGAGAAAAGCTAGCTACACTCCTGAATCAGAGAAGAAAACCCGCGCGCCTACTAGTCCTGAGCAAGAAGAGCCTCCTTCGCCTAGCTATGTAAACGAAAAAGACCTACAGTTCCTACTGACGTCAGTGGCCGACATAGAACAACTAGTCAGCAAACACCGAACTACGCACCTGCAAATCTCTAAAGCAGTGCGAACTATGGGCCTAAATATACGTGAAATCTGCCGTAGAGCGCTTGACGTAGGTTTCACTCCCGCCAGAACAAAGGGACAGTCCGTCGAAACAAATACCGACCCACTCCCAGAGCTTGCACCTCTTCCGCCGCCAGAGGAATTTATAGCTGCAGAGATACAAGGCCTTCTCGTTAAAGAGGAACTAACCGACGAACAATATGCAGACCTCATGCAAAGGGAGTGGCCGGCGCGCACTTATACTAGCACCAGCCTCAGTAAAGCAAGTATTTTAGCTGACAAGGCCCCAGCAAGAGCCTTACTGCTTTCACAAAAGTCCGACAAAGACGAACGCCTTATAAACCGACTATCGCCACAGTTCCCTGGACTGCAGGATGCATTGCCGCACCTTAAGGAAGGGAAGACTATTTTCCTGCAAAATCGGGACATCCTAACAATCGAGGGAGTTGAAAACACTCCAGCTCCAACACGAGCACTCTACGCACGGATGATCCCGCATACTGAAGAAAACGAAAACGATTTTTCTTTGCAAGTCCTGAGAGAGGCAGCAACCAGTCTCTGCGGCTTCCTTAGAACTAGAGACATCCAGGCAGCGGCAGTGGCCATCCCGGCAACAGCCGATATTACTCTGTTGAGAAAAGTATTAGAACAAGCCCTCGCGAAACATCCAGGAATGACCGTGGAAATCCGAGTTAAAGGCCGGAAAATAGAAGAGGCTCACGACAAAAAGAAGAGAAAGAAGCCTGACTCTACCTTTGCAGTTGTCGTGAAGTCAGGCAATTCATCCTATGCTGAAGCCCTACGTGCACTCAGGAACAACATTGACCCAGCGACAGCTGGAGTGGATGTTAAAAGAGCCTCAAGAACAGCTACAGGCGAAATCCGACTGATCGTGCAAGGGACTACTCCCGATGCCACCGGCAGATTTCTTCAGCACATAAAGGAGAAGGCGTCCTTGGAAGCGACAGCCCAAGCGGTCTCACAGACCAAGGCTATGATAATCCGGGACCTAGATGAGTCCATCGAGCCGAAAGACATCCTCAAAGCGCTTACCAAGAACGGAGCACCGGAAATGGCTTTTACCTTAAGTCCGCTAAAGAAGACCCGGGCGGGCGACTTCTCGTGCATTGTTAAAATGCCACCAGAGGAAGCCCAAAGATTGCTACGTCAAAGACATATACACCTTGGTTGGACTCGGTGCCGCATAGACGAAATGGTCTCGGTACCGCAGTGCTCACTGTGCCTGAGCTTTAACCACACGGCCAGGGACTGTACCGCAGCCCGACCAACCCAACCTCGCTGCTTCAAATGCGGAGGACAAGGACACGTCGCAAAGAGCTGCACGGCCAATAGTAGGTGCTACGTATGCAACGTAGATGGACACTACGCCACTACAACGCAATGCCCAGCATATAGACAACGGGTTACAAACCTCCGAGTAAGCCACAATCAAAATGACCAGCAAAATTAAAATACTGCAAATAAACCTCCGTAGAGCCCCCAGAGCATACGATCTGGCGTCCCAATTCGCAACCGAAAACGACATAGAAATCCTGCTTCTCTCCGAGACCCCTACCACACAGCTTTCTCAACCCGGGCCCCACGCTGGTAACAAATCCGCTTCGATAAAGGTATTTCCTACAAGATACTCGCCCACGTCAGTGGGACAGGGGACCCACTTCTCCTTTATTACCACTTACGACTTCGCGATCTACTCAGTCTATATCTCTCCGAACTCCACCCTACAGGAATACGAGGACTTCCTTGAAGAACTGGACCTCAGCATGAGCGCTCGCGGTCACCGAAAGGCGATTGTGGGAGGGGACTTCAATGCGGCCCACAGTCTGTGGGGAAGCAGGTCCTCATCAAGGAAGGGAGAGATCCTGCTAGAATGGGCAACCCGGGCGGATCTACAACTCATGAACACCCAGGGATACACCTTTGATAATGGCAGGCACAAATCAACATTAGACCTGACATTTGCATCAGAGAGACTATCGCACCGAGTAACCGACTGGAGGATTCACGAGGAAGCAGAAACTCTATCCGACCATCTCTACGTAACCTTCTCTGTCAATCTAACTTCTTCCCAGCTTCATCGTCCTACAAAACCGCAACGTTTTCCCAGGCTAAATTATACCCGCCTGCAGAAAGCATTAAGAAGAAAAGTACATAACCTCACTGAATGCTCGGCAGCAGAAATCTCTACACTACTAGAGGAAGCCTGCCGAGAGTCCAGCTCCCGCCCACACCCTAAGATAGCCAATCGACCACCGTGCTACTGGTGGAATAATCGGATTGCCGAAAAGCGAAGGGCCTGCCACCGCATACGGCGAGTATGCACGCGCCGCAGAGCAAGGCACCGACGAGAACTCTTCTACCTATGGGAAAAGTACAAAGAAGCACGAAGAGCCTTACATAAAGCCATTAAGGTTAGTAAAAAAGACCACTGGATCTCTCTGGGTGAGGAGGTCGAGGGAAACCCTTGGGGCAAAGGATACATGATTGTGCGAAAAAAAAAATGCGCCACGCACAGCCGCCTTTACCTGTAGAAGTGGCGCGACCGATTGTAAATGCGCTCTTTCCACAAAGACCATTGCCGGAGTCGGTAGTCTTTGAAGAAACCTCAGATCTTTCCTTCGAGCCAATCTCAATTCAAGAGATCAGAATAGTGGCTGAACGCATACGACCAGGGAAAGCGCCGGGCCCAGATGCTGTCCCCCCTCAAGCAGTACGCGTACTCCTAAAGAACCATCCAAAGGTATTCAAACGCATGATGGACACAATTCTCACCAGCGGAGAATACCCAAAGCCTTGGAAAACGGCACGCCTAACCCTTATCCCGAAACCCGGGAAGCCACAAGGAGACCCCTCAGCATACCGCCCTATAAGCATGCTCTCCTGCCTATCCAAGGCAGCTGAGCATATTATCAACGGGCGATTAGTTACAGAATTAGAAGACAAGAAGGCGCTGTCAGAAAACCAGCATGGTTTCCGCGCCGGGCACTCCACACACTCGGCTATCAGCAAAGTTCTAAACATAGCTGAAACACAAAGAAATTCACCTATCGCAAACCGGGCGCACTGCCTTGCCGTCCTTATTGATGTCAAAAACGCGTTCAATACGCTCTCGTGGGACGCCATAAACCAAGCACTTGGAAATAAAGGCGTGTCTCCCTACCTACGACGTATCCTAGCGTCGTATCTAAAGGACCGAGCATCTACATACGATGGAGTGGACTACGCCGTCACTGCCGGGGTTCCTCAAGGATCTGTACTGGGACCAACCCTGTGGAACATAACCTATGATGGAGTACTAAGACTGCCGCATCCCCCGGGAGTTTTTTCTATCGCCTACGCAGACGATCTGGCACTGATCGTTACCGCCAGTGACGAGGATTTGCTCGAAGGTACAGCCAACGGAGCCTTGGCGGATATCCGACAACACCTCCGCACGCTTGGCCTCGAACTGGCTTCACAAAAAACGGAAGCAATCCTTCTAAACGGACTGAAGCGTCCTCCACGCAACCTAAATTTACACCTGGAAGGCCATCCAATAACACCCACGCCCGTGGTCAAGTACCTGGGCGTGATCCTGGATAGAGCTCTCACAGGAACACCTCATGTGCGCTATGCAGCTAAAAAAGCAGCCAAAGCCTCAGCAGAGTTACGGAAAATCCTCCCACGGACCAGAGGGGCAAGCGACTCTCGGCGCCGACTCTTAGCATCAGTAATAGACAGCATCATGCTATACGCCGCACCATTATGGAAGCGCACTACTACAAGAGCTACAACACGTCGCCTCCTCAACAAGACCCAAAGACCTATGGCGCTTAACCTAACACGAGCAAGTCGCACGGCCTCTACAGCAGCCGTACAGGTACTCTCCAGACAAATTCCCTGGGACTTGAGAGTAAAAGAATTGGCATCAAGAAGCCCTGTAACCAACGTTCTGACGGAGGGCACACTAGTCAGCAGAACCGACACACTAAGCGAATGGAGCCAGCAATGGGAAGCAATCCAGCCGGGCCATCCTGGATATTGGACAAGATCAATACTTCCTGATCTTAAAAAATGGTACAGCCTCAAACACGGCTCGCTTACCTACCCACTCGCGCAACTGTTAACAGGCCATGGTGCCTGTTTTCAGCAGTACCTACACCGCATCGGTAAAACTGACTCCCCTGTATGCCGCATGTGCAACTCGGGGGAGCCGGATGATGTTAGGCACTGCTATGAGCGGTGCTCCTTCTTCGACACTGAGCGAAAGCTATTGTCCCGGAACCTAGGACTGCAGAACCCCCTGACATGCCAGGCCCTTGTAGAGGCGCTCCTCAAAGATCACAAATCCTGGATTCTAGTAAGAAGATTCGCACAAGGTATCTCTGAGGCGAAAATAACCGCCGCACAAAGCCGAGCAGCCTAAATGGCAAGAAGAGTGGCCAGGCGAAGTAATCTCGAGAAGACAGTACTGCGGCCACCCCCCGTCAAGGGGCAAAGAGGACGACTGGATTTTAGTGGGTGCGAGTCCCACACTACCGAGGCTTTAACAACGTCGCCCGGTGTGCATAACGCATTTTACCAGTTACCTCTATAAAAAAAAAAAAAAAAAATGGCGAGATGTTGAGAACCATGAACTAGTGATCTATTATTATATACTGTACAATTGCATATATTTTGCAAAGGTACTATTTCGACCTATTATATGATAAATTGTTCTCTATGCCTCTTATATTGTGCATTGTATATATTGAGTACAGGATTTTCGTGAATAATTATGTATGTAATTTTCTACTCTTTGAAAACAGTCAAGAAACGCTTAAATTGAACTGAAAAAAAAAAATATATATATATATGATTGTGTGTTTAACCACGCTGACATACTATTTATTTCAAGGCATGCCCTAAAAGGGTTTTTAAACACGTTCTATTTAAGACTCTACTGGTCGGATTATGCTGTGCTCATTTAATTCTAGTAGAGCTGTTCGTTATTCGTGCTTTAAAGACATAGACTACTTAGCTACGTTTTTTGCCAACTACAAACGATGATCATAAACTGGCAACATAAAATGCGGTGTATGGCCTTCATGACAAGGTTTGTAGAGGCCAGAATCTGCGCCGAAGGAGGGTCGCGTGTGTGTTTTGTAGTTTTCGCCTACACGCGAGGCACTGTTAGGCAAATCGAGATCAGCACGCTAGGTCAAAGACTTTCCCATTTAGGTCATTACTTGTCTCGCCGTCTGATACATTAGCGGTGATAGTATGGCACGCATGAGCCGAAGGTACTATTTGAAGACCGCACACGAAGAATCCAGCTGTGAAGAATCCCGTACATGAATCTTAAGAACCCTTTGAACGAATTCCTGTTTGAAATTCGTTCAGATGTAGCGAACGGCTATGATCAATGAGTCGCAAAGATTAGTCGTCCTAGGAGGACGTGGCGTATGGGCGGTTGGCTGAAGATATCCGCGGGCAACAAAGGAGACATGCACACATACATTATTTTCTTTTATAGGAAAGGCAAAGGGCGCTTTTACTTATAGCCAGAGGTCCGGCTTATTCAAGCGTGCATCTATCTATGCACGTAACTGCGAAGTACACATGCTTGTCTTATAGGACGTGAATACTTGATATTAACGTTTGCCTAGCTACGAGTATTTATAAGACCCCTAGTAGGCGCCACTTGCTTAGCTGGTAAGCTCTTAAGCCCCCCGTCATTGAGGGAGCGGGTCTAAAATCGGTTCTGAGTTCGAAACTAGAGATCGGACGGTAACGGATGAGGGCACATGATCTTTTTGGCCTACGTATCTTTATGTCGGGCGCCAGCTTTGTTTTCCCTAATGTTGTGACAGTAAGTCACCCAATCCTCCGCTTGTCAAAAGTTAACGAATTTTTAACCATCCTAAAAATTCTATGTGGACACTCTGGAAATCCGCATTTGCAAATTAAAGAAAACCATGGTTGTTTAGCCCTGAAGTCGTGTTCGGTATCTGCATGATATGGTACTATTATACCAGAAGACAGCAGCAGGTTCCGTGAACCAAAAGGCAGATCAGCACATTTGACAATTTCCTCTCCACTTGAGCTGCGCTTTACGGCGTTCTAACTCGTCTTAATAAGGTGACGCTCGGGCACGTGCAGTGTAATACAAAAGACTCCCTGCAGTGCGCCCCTAAGCCCTGCCACGAAAATCTTGATTCTCTTAATCAAAGTAGTTTCTTTAATATTTTCCTCAGATAGAATGAGTGCAAAAGGTAGGCGGTTCATGAGTTTGCCTCATCAACATAGACACAACGATAGATGTATAAGGTTGGAACCAGAAGGAGAAGTCTGTTGACGTTCGATCAGAAAGTGGATCGCGTCCTCCCTCCACTATTTTCGTATTCCGACGCTTTGCTGACGGTGCATGCTCGTGCTGTTATTTACAAATAAGCAGAAGTGACAAGTTAGTAGCAGTTGGTCTAGCTTCTATCGGTTATAGATTTGAGTTCTTCAAAGTCTTTCTGCAGTGGTGAAACAAGTGTAGAGTATGACAGACAATTAGCACCCCATAAGAAGTTAACGCTACTACGAAAGATTTACTGCCGTTGAAGTCATGGCGATGTGGTCTGGGTAGTTGGTGGGCCATATTTTCTCGGGTTTCTGGAGTGCTCAAACGCAGGTTCGATCCCGGTGTGATAAATTGTTTCTTGTGTTCGAACTTGTGTGTGTATGTGGCGCAATAGAAAAAATGATGACACATTTTGGTGTGTGCCTATTGGGTTCTGTGCTTGGTCATTCCAAGCTGCCACATGGATTTGTTGTTAAAACGACGCCCATACAAAAAGGCAACATTTCCGAACAAAGCCGGAGAGGTTGATATCGGCGATACAAAATGTACTGCATTAGAAATGTAGCCCAGCCAATTAGAAAGAGACTAAAGCAATGTAGCAGCAAAGTTATTCTAGTCATTTGCACGCCGGCGAGTTAATAATAGACATTGGGTGGACTTAGTGGGTAGTCAATTCTCATTTTGGCACTATACTTACTTCTTCAGCGACAACGAGGAGTGCGTTAAAACGCACACTTTTTCGTGAGGAAGTGAGATTACCAAGTGACTAAAACAATGTGTTCTACCACATTACCATTGTCAGGGTGTTTCCTAGCACCCGTCAGAAGACAATGCCAGTATATTTTTGAGACATGCACCATGTTTAAAACTAAAAAAGCAATCATGTTTTTTTTTAAATTAAAAAATAACCCTTAGCTTCTATACTATTTAAAAGCTAGGGTATCACATTATGCTGCCATTCGGAGTGCTTTCTCTGTGCTTTGGATGGGGTCAAGATGAATACTTTTCAACGTATCTATCAAAAATGTCGACAATATCTTGAGATCCAGTCTGATTGAGAGACAGCGCTTGTTCAAATACATCATCCGACCATGCATAACACAAAAATGAGCAAAACAGTTGATAGATATTTGCCTGCCTCAGAGATGGACTCTGTCAAGTAGACGCTTTTACCTGCATTGGTCTTGTTCTGATGTAGAATTCTGGTATATATATATATATATATATATATATATATATAGGAGGGGAGCTGTAATTTCAGACAGAACTTCCCTTCTTGGCAGCAGTAGTGGTGGTAATGTTAATAGTAGTAGCTGTAGTAGTAATAGTAGTAACGGAAACCCTCCTTTGTTTAGTAGTAGCAGTAGTTGTTGTTGTTGTCGTCGGGGTAGGAATATCTCAATGGTAATGGTTTCATACTGCAAAAAGTGAGGCGTAAAGGCGCTCGTCCAAGGTGAGATCTTGTTCGTGGCAATGGCAGTGGCGGGCCACCAATTCGTCGCTTTGCGTTCCATCTATGCGTAGCCGTGTGGTTAGGCTCATTGCTTGCGCTTAGTCAAATCAAGCAATTCACGATTTCGCTTTGGTTCCCACCTTATATATCTATATATAATATATATATATATATATATATATATTCGTGTGAGTGGGTGCTTGTGTCGGATCTCCGCCGTTGCGGTGGTGATGGTGATCTTTACCGCGTTTCGTCGCCTAAATATAGTTTGGTGTGGCATACCAGCAACGGCTGAAGTTGCACAGTTCGAACGGGGGGTAGTTGGGTGGTGGTTGTTGTTGTTGTTTCGCGCTGGTTCTTCTACAACTGGTCAAAACAGGGCTCGTGAAATGGCGGGGCTCGTGGTCATTCGTCGACCGTGCGCCAGTAGCGGCGACTACAAGCGCGCCAGCCAGTACAGCGACTAGACCGATCGTCGTCAGAGGTTGTCGAAAAGTCGAGAGCTGTGAGCGTTTTCGGCGGCCGCCTGGCACGGACGCGAGTGGCGGCGGGGCGGGAGGGGGGGGGGGTGCGGGGGTGCGATGGTCTGAGGGGTGGTGCGAACAAATACGAGGCAGTGCGGGCGGGCGGGCGTCGAATTAGTTAGAACAGAGCTGAACAGAACTGATCACAGCACGAAGCTAAGGTCCGAACGCGGCAGCAGCAGCAGCGGTCGTCTCAACGGTGCTCCCTGTTGCTCAAACAACAATGACAACAACAACAGCAACAGTAGCAGCAACAATGACAACAACGGCAACAACAACAACGGCAACAACAACAACAACAACAACAATAGCAACAATAGCAACAACAACAACAGCACCAACAACGACACCAGAAACAACAACAACAGTAGCGCGCCTATTGAAGCAAACAGGCTTTGCAGCGGACAGGGGCCAGAAGAAGTTAGGAACTATCCGAGCGATCAGCTCGTGACGACGATAGTCAAACGCTGCTGCTGCTGCCGCTACGACCACTTCGACGACTGCTGTGCCAACGGTGACGGACGCCGATCGGCGACGTTGTGAACACCGCTGTTATCCGCGCTGCTATTTCCGGGACCACCGGGTCGCCAGCAACAGACCAGACGACCAACGTAGAGCCGCCATGTCCACACAGCTAGCTTATAACAGTCATATTAATGATAAAAGCAATTCGTATCAGTAAATGAATGTTGTTGATTTAAGTACGTCAAACGAGAAAGAACACGAGGATAGTATACAAAGAAGAACGCGAAGAAAAGCCAACAAAAAACGTAGCAAAAGAAGTACGTGGTCGACGGCGATCGCGTCGTGTCGGATCGATAGTGGGGTCACGACGCTGGCCGGTCGCTCTTCTGCCACATAGCCACGACAACACATTTGATGTGCAAATATTGCCGGATTGCTCTTCTGGGGGGCATATATATATATATATATATATATATATATATATACATACACGCACATACATACATATAGCTGTGTAAAGTAGCGTTTGTAAAGTAACGCTAAACTAGTCATCATCGTTTTAGACCTGGCTGAGCGCTCTTAGTTCCTTTCCCTGTGAGATTTCACTCGACACGGGTGTTGACATTTTTTCAAGATTTTGGCATGGCAACGGCCTACTTCTGTTTGAGTGGTGTGTTAGCCATCCAATCCACGACATTTGTACCACATAGTTGGATGGCTGAAAGTAGCTAGAACTAAAATTTTTTTTAAGGAGGTTGCTTTTAATTCTGGACCATCCTCCGTCCCCAACGGGCTTGGAACTCACTGTGAGGTATATCTTCAATGCACCGAGGGTCGGACAAGGTTTCCCCAACTGTTCTTGCGGCAGCAGCATGGCCGCTGACTCTCAGCGGTATGGTTTATTATCTATTCTTAATGAAATCATCGCTCAAAGATAATTCGATCAACAGCAGGGATCGAACCGGCGACACCCCGGTAGATGATGACAACCATGACTAGTGCACTCGCCGTCCCCTAGACCACGCCGCCGCTGGTTGGAAGTAGCTGAAAAACGTTTAGTGGTCTCTAGGACCTAAGCCATCGTACCCACGCTAAAACCTGCTTTCATGCTTCGGCCATATACGAGGTTACATCGAAGAGTTCTATTACATATTTATAAACACTGAAATATGTATTCATTATTTCCCAAAGAGTTTTTAGTGCCTTTGAAGTAGCTCCCGCCCACAGCATTGCACTTGCCCCACCATCTTTTGCACTCTTCGAAATACTTTTCAAACGCGTTATTCAGAATCGAGCTGAGGTGCTCCGGCGAATGGTTCTTTACCTCCTCTATACTCTCAAAACGGTATTCTATTCATCTTCTATCCGTGGACGCAGGAAAAAGTCACACGGAGTCGGGCACGGCAAATAGGGAAGTTGCGGAAATATAGAAATCAAATGTTTCTTTGGAATTTCTTTGGGTTGGTAATCATGTACTCATGACTCGTCTCCTGCAATCACTTTCTGACGCAATCTTGGTCTTCTGCGCTTCAAGGCTCAGTTCAGATATTTACCGACAGACGTTCGTTTGGTGGAAATTCAACATTTTTGGAACGAACTTCGCCGCCAGTCTTCTGACGCATAAAATATCGGTCAGGACTGTTACAACTGATCCGTAGGATCTCCAATCTCCAGCTATCTGCTTGTTAGTAATGCGGCGATTGTTGAGTACGATATCACGAACTTTTTCAACGTTTTTTTTTCGATTGATATCGAAGGCCTTCCCGAATAAGGTTCATCTTCGGTCTCTTCATGTCCGTCGTGAATCCGACAGTTCCACAATAATTTGATCTGTGTGCAGCTGATTAACGGCGCTTCTAAGAACAACAACAAACCGAATGACCTTAGCTGTTTTTTTGTCTGATGGCAAAATTCGAATTACGATACCTTTTCGAACCGCCCCCGCAAACCTTTTGCTACTCTTATGATGGAGTATATATATAGTATTTTTTCTTTTTTTTTGAATGTAGATTTATTATTTAGATTTTAACGTAATTTCCACCGATTTCTATATATTTCGCACGGTGCCAAATTAGACGAGTAAGCTGGATGCGCTGATTTTGCATTCGAACATCGTTGGGGATAGTGCAGAATGGACACACAAAGCCTGCACTTAAACTCAGGAGACACTTCTTAATGCTTTTCACGTGTACATAGCTTCGTCGGGAAGCAGTGAACTGCGAAATCGATTTTCATTCAGTATAAATATCTGTGGTTTGGGCATTTTCAGGCGTTCGACCTATTTCCCTGTAGAACCCATAGAACAGCACGTCTATTTCAGTTGTTGATACCACTCAGGGAGGTACTCATTGATTGCCCTCCAAAGGTGCTCTACAAAGAGCGCCATCGAAGCTAACAAATGCACAGCCGATTACGGCTAGTACAAGCAAATCCAACACCAAGCTTCTTTTGACTAATTTGTCGACCACAAAGGAAACATCCTTCTCTCTTGCCACCTGCTTTTACTGATTTCGTATCTTCAAGTAAAAAATCGATTTTTCGCAATCTTCTTATGCACAGGACCTGGCTCCGTTTGCCTTTTATCTGTTCCTACTGATAGAACAAAATGAGGGGAAAACGTTTTGTGGCTATAGAGGAGATATTGACAATTCGCACCTCAACTCAATTCCGAAAGAAGCGTTTGCCAAGACTTGGCGGCATTAGTGTACGTAGAGGGGGTAACTATTTTAAAGGTAGCAAAAACACTTGGGAAGATTAAACAAATCTTATTTTTTAACATTTTTATCAGCACTTTCCAACTCCGTCTCGTATACATATCCAACAGTACGACGGGATGCACTGGCTCTTACTGACTGCATTTTTGTGGTTTTAAGATACGCCATCCGGTGTTGCGAGCAGTCTCAGTATCGTAGTTCCAATCAATATCTAGGCGCTGAATTTTTTGAGCCAATTGTTACAGATTCTATTCCGCGGAGCAATTACCTCGTTAAACGACTGAGAACAGCATTGGTACCTCTTACGCTTCAAGACCGCTTCTTCTTACCGTCTTTTAAAGATGGCTCAGAAGTGTCCTGCAAGTGACCCAAAATGTGTCGTCCGTAAATATCGCTTGTGAAGTCACTTGCGTCGAGTTTCAGCGGCGGTCGACGTTGCTTAGCACCGGCGTCCAGTGCCGCTGGGATACGCTCTCCTTCCGATATATATATATATATATATATATATATATATATACATATATATAGCTCGAAAGGAGAGCACTTTTCTAGGGGCACTGGACATATGGTATCAAGCAACCATCAACCACCATATTCATGAATCGCCGTCAATGTTGTGTTTACAGAGAGTTTACTGCTTTTGGACATTTTTCTCTTGGCATTTTATTTTGGCAGCTCTCGTTCATATTATTGTCACACTTTCAGGTAGCATCAATATATGTACACTTGATCATTCTAAACATCGAGTTTGGCCCGCGACGTCAGCCACACCTTAGCTATTGGCTTGGCACTCCTTGCGAGCTAAGTGCGGACACACGCGAACATATGTCATGAAAACCCACCACTGTCACAATGATGGACATGCAACACGTATTGCGTATATACATGTCTATTACGTCAACCGGGCCCTGACGACAGTGGTTTACTTTACGATGAGAGTTCTGATTGTTGGAGCTCACAGTTGAGCATTGTCCACCTTGGCAATCCAATAGTGCAGAATATTGCTGAAACCGCTTTGTGCAAGTCAATAGTTACCTAGGCAGTGATTTGCATTAGGCAGTGAATTTCATTTATTCCAGTTGAGCATGGATCAGTTTAGGTGTACGTCACCTTACGTAGACCAGCTTAGTTGATCTGCTCTGTGGTCGTCTCTCCAGTATTGCATCGTCTGTGGATGAATATTCTAGTTGCGGGTGGCTTTTAGCAGGTTTTATGTAAAGTTTGAGTTGTGAGGGAAGTCAGGAAAGTCTGTTTGTTCCGAAGGTGCTTTTGAAAATAACGATATCAGAAGCGGCCTATTTCGTTTGTTTGTGTGTTTTAATCGACCAGCTACCCATAAAAGAGCATAGCAAAAAAAGCTGTGACAAACTTCAAAACGATAAAATGTCGAGGTTTGACACAGTGGTTTAGTATGCTGTTTTATGGTTAGCCGAACAACTAAAAAACAACGCATTAGGCCGTTTCTGATACCGTTAATTCTACAACACCGTCGAAATGAGCGAACCGCAATCCCCCACAGCAAAAAAACAATCTCTCTCTCTCTCTCTCCCTCTATATATATATATATATATATATATATATATAAACAGGGAGAGAGAGCACAACGATCATACATTAATACGTGAACGCTCAGGCGTTAGTAGCATTGACTGACGTGTGCGAGAAAATTTACTGATATTTAAATTTTACCCTAGAGCTTCTGGGGTTCCCACTTAGAAGCTTAACCACAGAATTTTCTCGGGTCGGATTTCAAAGTCATTCTTACAGGGCCACTAGAGAATCAGTCAATTTACATGAAGGAGATACATTGAAGTAAGCACATTATATACATCAATTCGTTTGTCAAAAAGAGCTTTACAAACATATGTCACGCATAATGTTTATTGCATCTTGTTAAAGTAAACATTTACGGTTAAGGTTCAGATATGACGCACGCGAATTGTGAAGCGAGAATCGAGCCAGACGGGATCACTAAATGCGATTAGAGCTAACTTGGTATGATCTATTCATGCCGCAACATATATATGTATATATATGATTTTTTTTACTTGACATGAATATTTAAATACACTTGTCATGTTTTTTTTTATAACAGGAGCGCTTAGAGCGGCAGCATAAGCGGACACGTTAAGATGTCTAGGGTTTCCCCAAAAGTTCTTTTGGTAGCATGACCGCTGGCTCTCAGCAGCGGTGGTTCATTATCTATTCTGAATGAGCATCGATCAACAACAGGGGTCGAACCGGCGGCATCCCGGCAGATGACAACCATGACCAGCGCACTGGCCCAAACCACGCCGCCATATAATACGTATGTATCAATCAGGTTCGGAATATGTAATGTGGAAATACAAATTAAGGAATCCGAATATATATATATATATATATATATATATATATATATATATATATATATATATATATAGGGTCATCCAGAATTGGCTCAGCCTTGGGGGTCTGGTTTAAGTAGGAGATAAAATAATTTTTTTCAATGGAACGATGGAATGGGCGGAAATGTCCTCTTCTAGAGTGAGAGTGAAACTACCAAAAAATGTTGTATCGAGCTTTTTATCCTGACATATCTTTATTAAATTGTGAAAGCCTCGGCCTATCGAGAAGCTAATAGCTGCGTGTTTGGGAAACAAAAATTGCATCTGCTGAATTACATCCAACGTTAGATCAGAATAGGAAAAAAAATGATGTATTGAAGATAATTTTTTAAAATGAAACTCTGAAATTATTTTATCTCGATTTTCACGCTCAATTACTCTTTTTTTTACATTAGGCTCCTTTCAACACAATAACGATCTAATAAAGCACGTCTAAGAAAGCACAATAACGATCTAATAACGAATAATTTTGGAAACAAGTCCAAGGTGTTACGAGCTGTGGTTGAGAAGTTATACAGGTTTTGTGACATACACAATTAAGCGAATGCATGCACATACGTTAGCATTTTAGGCGTGCTTTATCAAATGAACCAGTCATGTGACTTCTAGCAGCACACCAAACCGTTATTTCATTACAAAAAAAAAAAGCTTTAAAAGGGCCTCCTCCTGCCATCAGACACACGCTCAGCGGCAGCGGTTGCAGAGGTTTCGCTGGGCGCGTTCAATAATTCAGGCCTATTGCCTAACGACTTCAGCAGCGGCGTTTCTTCTGTCGGTCGGCTCCTCGTGCCACAAGTCAACAGGGGTCGCCAAAACGAGATTCTTCAGATGGCCCCAAGAGAAAATTCGAGCCTTGAGGAGAGGTCTGAAGGTCGTGCCGGCCAATCCACCGATTAGGCCCGCCCCGGCCAAACCATCGATTTAGGAAGGTTCCGCGTAGGCAGGCCCGCACCGCAGCAGTATTGTGTGCTGAAACCATATCTTTAAATGTATATCATGTGGAACTCGTGCCAATCGAAAGT
Organism: Dermanyssus gallinae; assembly: GCA_003439945.1. Classification (NCBI taxonomy): domain Eukaryota; kingdom Metazoa; phylum Arthropoda; class Arachnida; order Mesostigmata; family Dermanyssidae; genus Dermanyssus; species Dermanyssus gallinae. Next base: position 436,999 of record QVRM01003646.1, read on the forward strand.
CGGGGCAATGTTTTGCTCAAGTACACATACGGTACGCTTCTCTACGGTACAGAGAAAGAACCAAATACGTAATCCGTATGTGACGACATGATATAATGTGTGGTTATTCACCAGCCAGACCAGACGTTTGCTGGTAATCCGTGGACCCCAAAGCTTGAACTCTCTGGAACTGGTGCGGATGCAGCTTATCGTCGGTCGGTAGTAGCCTGTAGTCACGGTACTTTGATACTCACACCGACACTTGCGGCCACTGTTCTAATGCTTCCTAAAGGGGCGCTGGACTAGTTTCTCCATACTTAGCGTTCTCATTGCCGTCCGTGGGCGCCTGTCGTCGTGGCCACAATCATGAACTGATCCAGTCGCACATACTGCTGATGATGTCATTTTCGAAAGCGTATCATGATGAGGTAGTGGCGTATTTGGAAAACGCCTCCGCGTACAACCGACGCGCGGTCCTCGTGTTACCGTCTATTCATTACCGTACGTGATGAATGTATGCCAGCTTTCTCAACGTTTGTGAACTGATCATAGAATCATTTGGGAACCGATAGATGCAGTAGAGTTTGCATTTTGTATTGGAACGCTTATCGGATACACAAGTAGTTCGAATAAGCAGACGCAGACGTTACGCGAGTGATTCATTTGATATGGCAAGCTACAAAACCTGTGTTACTTCTCAAACACAACTTGCAGCACCATGAACTTGGCACCAAATTGATCGCTAGATGTGCATTTGTTTGGACGTGGTAGGTAATATAAGCATTATTTAAAAACAAATTCGAAATTGAGCGTGAAGCCCAAAATATCATTCATTTTTGAGAATTACCTTTAATACAACATGCTTTCTATTCTGATCTGGTGAAGGTATGCCGAAGAACAAAAAGCTCGATACTCGATTTTTTGGTAATTTCACTCTCACTCCAAAAAATACATTTCTGGCCCCCCGTTTCATTGGAAAGAAAATACTGAATGGAACCAGACCCTATAGTTTTTTTAGACCAGTTCAGAAATATATATATATATATATAAAATTGTCAGGTTTGCTCGAACCGCAAAACGGTATGCACTGACGCTGAGTTTGCAACGGCTACCTATTAATAGCTCATCAACACCAACTTAAATAGAGGTGATCGGGGGGTTAGTGATGGACAGATTGTCGCAAAGACTTGTTTAAACAAACAACAAAAAGAAGGCGACGTCGTGACGGCGTAGTTAGATGAGGTGTGCCCGTGCGAATAGTAGTTTAGGAAGGCGCAAGGTCGACCCCCCACCTCACAATCTCCCCCCGCCAGGTGCGTGGCCGTAACTGGCGTACTGGCGGGATTGCAACTTTTGTTACCGCCACCATTGTGACTCTAACGGGACCCCGAAATCAGCCTGGCTGGCTGTCGGCATGGTCAGCCCTGGCTAAAAGCTGACGCTGCCAACACATTTTCGTCTTCTTCACTTCGCCGTCCACTAGTGCTACAGTTAGCTAGCCGCTAACTATATATCAAACATGTGAGCAGTGCCCAGGTCGTCATCATCATCATCATCATCATCATCACCATCATCATTACCATTACCAGTATCATCGTCATCATTGTCATGAACAGTAACACGAATAACAGCAGCCCCAGCAGCCAACGTGGCGGCGCCAACTGTCGCCCACGCGCGGGGTGCCTACTTCCACCAGAAGCTTGGAGGCGGGGCACGCACCCGCCTGCCTGGCTGCCCGGACGGCCGGTGCTCGCCCGGCCAGCGCGTCTCCTTGCTCGACCCTATATATAATCAGGGATTTGTAAGAAGTCGGCGCGTGGCATTTGATTTGGTTTTATCTCCGGCAGATACGATCCGCCTAGGCAGTGCTCGAAGCCAACAGCCTGCTACAGCCTGTAGCGACCGCAGCAACAGGCACAAGAGAGTAGTACTTTGCACAAGAGTACAAGAGTACTTTGCACAAGAGTACAAGAGTACTTTGCACAAGAGAGTACTTTGTACGCTCATCACTATCACGAGGAGACCAAGCGACGAGTCTGCGTCTTGTTCAGAGAGACAGGACAAAGTGACGGACTGGCTGACGACCTGTTGAAGCAGGTGTGAGAGAAAAAAAAACGCACAGAACGTCACAAAGGTTCCACGGAGCAGGAACAAGTACCCGACGACAAAGCCAACGATAGAGCAGAGTCGAATCGAACACTTCAGAAGAAGAACAAGAGCTGGAATAACAACCCACAGACGTCGACAGAAGAGGTAGCCTGAGAGAAGGTAAAGACAAACAACCTAAAGCATTAGGACTCTGGTGGCCGAATCGTGCTGGTAGCCGATAGGATGCCGAGAGGCGAGTTTTTGGCGGTTGTCGCCTGTGCGGCGTTGGCCAGTGCCACGCACGGGCTTGGTGGCGGCTACGGCGGAGACTTGGGCGGATACGGAGGCGTTGGAGGCGGCTATGGCCATCATTACCAGCACGGCCACCACCACCACCACGTGCCCAAAGTGAACTACGTAGTGAACAAGGTGGCCAAGCCGGTGCCCGTGCCCCACCCCGTGCCGACACCGTACGCTGTGCCCGTGCACAAGCCGGTGCCCGTCTACAAGCACGTGCCGGTGCCCAAGCCCGTGCCGGTGCCCCACCTCGTGCACCAGTACTACCCGGTGCACAAGGAGGTGCCCGTGCCCAAGCACGTGCCTGTGCCCTACACCGTCGAGGTGAAGAAGCCCTATCCCGTTCCGCATGTCGTCAAGGTGCCCAAGCCGTACATCGTGCACGTGCCCAAGCCGTACGTCGTGCACAAACCGTACCACGTGCCGGTCGAGGTGAAGATCCCGCAGCCCTACGTTGTGCCCGTCCACAAGCCCTACCCGGTGCCCGTCAAGAAACACGTGCCGGTCGAGGTTCCGATCGTGAAGACGGTACCGATCGCCATTAAGAAGCCGGTCGCCATTCCTGTCCACCATCACCATCACTCGCACGGCTACGGCGGACAACTCGGCGGTCTGGGCGGAGGTTACGGCGGGCTCGGCGGCCTCGGTTTTGGCGGGTTCGGAGGTTCGCTCGGTGGCGGGCTTGGTTTCGGCTACGGTCAAGGACTCGACCTGTACAAAAAGGCCAAAGCTTAACTGCACGGATAGGTCAGGCGAGCGGGCGGTTTGGGTGGGCTGGCGTACATACATGCAGGTAGGCAGGCAGGCAGGCATGCATACATCCGGTGAAAACCATTACCGGGGACAACGTTCGTGCACGCCCAGCTGGGGGGTTGAGCGTGCACAAAAGTTCGATGTCTTCTGATTTTGCCAGCCATTACAGCGCCCATTGCCTCGACTCTAATCGACCGCTCGTCACCATGCTGGGAGGAGAGCTGAGGGCGATACTTCACCTGCTACTACTAGGACTTCTATGGCTACGGATCGTGTCGTTCCTGATTCGCTTTGTCGCTGTCGTTCGCTTTGTCTGCTACCAGAGCTGCTACACCAACGCTAGTGTGGCGTGGGCAGAGAAGCGCAAGGGGAGCAGTGACGCAAGAGTCGCATGTTCTAACGCTAGCTAGATTTGAAACAGTGGACGAACCAATGGGCATATTTAGCGGCGCTATCAGCTTGCGACTTTCGTCGGAGGTTGTTACAACGATAACGTATGATCGACCGCTTTAACCAATTCGATCGCCGCGAACCTTGGCTCAACGGCGCGAACGGTTTTGCGAAATTGCTTGCATAAATGTTGCGGTGTGATTCTTTGTCGACGACGAATCACTACTATTCATTGTCGACTGTTGATTTGCTCGTACAGCGCTTGCGCGGCATCATGCTGTTGAGGACGTGGTCCTCTATTGATGTGTTCACGTGTTGCTCGTGGACCTCGCTACGTGCAGCGAGACAGCCGCTGGTCATCTGATCTAGCGAGGTTTGGCGACACTGGCCAGAGAAAGAAGCAGTACCGAATCAGAGCTAATTGACTTGATTCCACATTTGCATAGATGTTTTTTGTTTAGTTGCTTGTTTGTATGTATGCCTAAAAGTATCTAGCCGTTGACGACAGTTTGCAAGACCAAGAAAATAGACGTATAGAAATCAACACACAAGTATCGTAAACCAACACATGAAAACGTGGCGGCAAGCAAACAAGACGGCGTACATGGCGTACTCCCACTCACCTCCCTACCTAATCCTGTAATATATGATGTATCTAATACATGAGGAACACGTGAGCGTGCCGTGCATGTAACTATTCAGTGCGGATACGCAACACTGTTGACATGCATAATAATAATAATGCAACAAAAACAAACTAACTAACTAATAGGAAGGTCTGTTGTAGTCATTTTGTCGAACATGTAGTATTGTAGTCGTTTTTGAGCGAGCGAACGGTGAGAGCGAACGAGAAGAGAATCTGTCCTCAGTTGAGGTAACTTATTGCACATGAGCTAAACGTTGCTGCTACGGATTATCTTTTACCTGTAAACTATGATCGCAATGAAAATGACACTGTATATCAATAAATAGTCTTTGATTGAAGGTCACGAGATGAACCAAGTTATTTGTCTATATATATATATATATATATATATATATATATATTTAAATATATATATATATATATATATATACATATATATATATATATATATATATACATACATATATATATAAATATAGATTTATAAATATATATATATATATATATATATATATATACATATATATATATATATATAAATGGTTCTGCATGTCGATCTGTTCGTGTCTATTCTCCAAGCAACGAGAGTCCCGAGAATCTTTGACGATTGGTTCTACACCTATATGAAGGCTAGACCGTTGTTGAATCATTGACTGCGCGAGCAGATTAGCATTGATTGTGTGTTGATGTTATTGTTGATGTTGTGTGAAGTTTTAGTTCTGTCGTTCTGCTTTACACAGAAACAGGCATAGCTTACTACACACGCCTAAGTGGGCGCTTATCAATGCCAGTGCGCCGTGGCCTTGATGCAGGCGGCGCCGTACAGACAGTTGTTGTTCCGTCTCTGGCCGAGCGGGAAATTTTACCGCGCAAGGCAAACTTTGGGCTGCTGGTTAGTTTTGATTACCAGAAAACGCTAGATAGATACGTAGTGATCTAAACTTGCCCAGCATGCGTGTGGCGCTTATATATATATATATGAACGCGAAGACTAAAACGGTACTGCTCAAAGCGTCTTTCTAGCGTAACTCTGTGGCTGAACGTTCTTCTCAAAGTATTCGTCCAAGAATTCGAATTTTAAAAAAAGCAGAAGAAGAAGAAGAAGAATGAAGATAAGCGCATTTGAGCAGCGCTCCAATAGTCCGAACGCAACGGAACTATAACGATTTTAAGCTACAAATGCGTTTTACGTAAGTTGTTCGAATTAGGCATGCATTTTGTTTTGTCTTTGGGTACCTGATACCTGTTCGCGCTAGTCTACAAAAAACAAAACTCCTACCGTAACTCTCGGAGCGTGCCAATACGCCAGAAAGGTCCGTTTTTCCTGTCTGCTTTGTTTGATGGATCGATGGTGAATGAAGACCACAAGTGTGTTGGCATTCTTTCTAGGTTACGTGCAGCATTTATGGTGGGCCATGATGATGCATGCATTGGGCCATGCGCGGACCAAACAAGTTGTCTATGTGCTGACGCGCTGAACCTACATCAAGGCACGAACGTTTTGGCCTGTTATAAGGTCAGAAAATGTGCCGTTATGCACATTGGTCTCCTTTGCAGAAGTAAATACGTTTTATTGCACTCCTTAGAGGAGGCTACGACACTTGTTTAATGGTATGGCTCTCATATAGGGGCATACATATAGCTCATGTAGCTGACAACAAGCACCTTATACAGACTATATACACGTGCGGGTCGGTTCTAACCCAGCATTTGAAAATTGCATGGTTTGCTAGAACCAACAAACGGTGCATGCAGGCATTATGCATAACAAGCGTATGACTGCTTGCACTGTTATGCGTAGAGGAGAGTGATTTAAGAATCGAATTTACTGGCTAGAATAGAACATTTAAGTGGATTTTCCTATCGACAACAGTGTGAGAAAATAGCGACCAAAAGTACAATCGTACCACAACAGCCGTGGTATCAAACAATCGGGCTAGGTAGTATTAAACTATGCATCTTCCAGCGATTTGATTGTTTCCAACAGCTTCGATTGAATATTAGGAATGAAGCCTTATCTCAGCGGTCGGCTTGTAGATGGAAACACAGAAAATTTAAAACTGGCCATTATATTGTGCACGACGAACCTCGCGAAGGACGTCCCAAAAAGAGCAGCGGACGACGAAAACGCAACTCGTGTGAAGGCTGTACTGACGAAAACTCAAACATAACAAACGTATTGCTAGATGAGACTAGGCTTGGATACCAATCTTTTCTATAAGACCCTGCACGAATACCTCAGACTCACCAAACAGGCTAATCGATGGGAACACTGTGACGCGTTTGCAAGACGAAAAAGAAGCGCGGGTCTTTCTGACTCGAGAACGCCTCGATATGAGGAAGGATGATAACATTCGACGAGGGCCTGTGTTTCTTGTACTCGAGACTGCTCACGGGCAATGAGATAGAACTACGTTATGATCCTCTACTAAAATGTCAGAGCTCGCAGTGCTCAGACGGTGAAGCAACCCTACCCACAAAAAATATTGGTGCACGGCAAAATGCCTACTACAAGTTTTCACTGCGCTTACCAGGAAGAAAAACATAATTTAGAGGGAGACGTTTTTTACTGGCGCGAACCGGTACTTAAGGCTACTGAGAAGAAGTTATATATATATATATATATATATATATATATATATATATATATATATATAGATATACACGCACATTCATACATAATCATATAGGTTAATGCCTTGTTGTCTTTCAGAATATCAGCCTGAAAGTTGCCGATTGCATGGGAGCTTACACGTATCGTCTTCCAATCCGTGAACATCTTGTGCAGGTTGGCGGCGGATCTCATTCCACAGTTCTCACCGTAAATCAAGGTTTGCCTATTGGGTTAATAATTTAATTTACATTAAGTACACAGCGGTGTTGGGTAATATTTCTCAACTGCCATTTGTATTCTCCATAGCAAGTAGTAAGAATACCGTGCACTAGGAAATCGCGAAGGAACATAGCCAATAAGAAACCGAGCCTGTCTATAGCGCTCTTTAGCCGATCAACGATTTGCCTTGACCATCTATATCTGCTCGTAGGTAAACGTTATCGTAATCACGTGGTCGGTGTGTGTAAAAACGAACTGTTTATATTGTCGTGATATTTGCTGCTAATGTGTGATGAGAGTAATGAGTTCGTTTCGTGTCTCGTTTCAGTGGCCGAGATTCTTCTTCGGGTTCAGGAAACAGCGGGCGATTGGGCAACCGCGCTTGCAGAGTGTGTTCCCAAACGAAAAGGCTTCATAAGGAGAGATTCTCGATAGATAGACGTTGTAAAGTTCGATCGTCTTCCAACAATCTTGAAGGCGGTCGTCAACCTAATGTCGCGAGCTGCGGCAGCTTTTTGCAAGCAGAGACGTATTTTCTAAAGACGCTGAATGCATAGCGATCATTCTAAGCACCATTAACATATGACAGTTTAATCATCAGAAAAGGCTTAAAAGTTTAATCATTAAAAAGTCTCAGTCAGAGGGCAAACAGACACAAGGCGGACAGACGTCATTTGTTCCAAATAATGACTGTGCGCCTTCAATAAGCCTAGCATAGTAGCTCGTAGTCTAACAGACGCGAGTCACTAACTGATTCTCACGAACTGGGCTGTGTATAGTACTTCACTTCGGACCACTTACCACTATTAAACGTAATGATCGCGTCTAATGTTAAGTATATGTATGTATATATATATATATATATATATATATAGAAAGAAATAGAGAGAGGGAAGGGGAGTGACATAAAACATTCGCTTAGATACAATGGTAAAATCTCTTTTATGAAATGAAAACACAATGAAAAATAAATGTAGCAGATATATGTCTCGAATGATATATTAAATAAATTATATGCTGCGTACGGTGGTGTTGCTAATTATTCCAGGGTTTCAGCGGACTTATCAAGGTAATAGCAGTCACAGGCTGTAATGTATTGCGGCTCTTACAAAAATACCTCCGCGGAAATCCGAATTTAGATTTAATATGAATGACACATTAGTACATGTATCTTTCCAGAGTTTAATTTGTAGTAAAACCCTGTTTTTATGCCTTATAGCATCCATCCACGACAAAATATTGATCTCAGAGGACCAACACGGCTTTCGCTCAGGCCACTCAACACATGACGCAAATCAAAGCATTTTAACCATAGCCGAAATTCAGGGAGGTACTCGCTCAAAAACGGGATCGCACTGCCTAGCAATTCTACTTGACATCAAGAACGCTTTTAACTTAGTTTCACGGAACTCCATAAATGACTCATTAGCACGTGCTCATATATCGCCCTATCTTAGAAGGATTTTAGCATCTTACCTGTTACGTATGGTGGTCTATCAGGTCAAGTCATATCCTGTTACCGCAGGGGTCCCCCAGGGCTCCGCGCCGGGCCCAACTTTATGCAACATTGCGTACGACGATGTCCTACGCCTGCCTCACCCTCCTAACGGTAAATCCATAGCCTACGCAGATGATTGCCGCGTGATGCCGGGGAGCTGGAGAGGACAGCAATAGGCGCCTTGCAAGACATCTCCATCTGGCTCATTCCGCACGGACTTCGCCTGCCTCCACACAAAACAGTGGCAATATTTCTAAACGGACAGAAGCGCCCTCCCCATCTTAACTTTACCTTAGAGGGACACAACATTACCCTCTCCAGCGAAGCAAAATTCTTAGGCGTGCTCCTGGATACCGGCCTGACAGGCACCCCTCATGTGCACTACGCAGCTGCTAAGGCCACCAAAGCTATCACAGAACTCTCAAGATTGCTGCCGCGCACACGGGGTGCGTCCGGTTATCCGAGGTGTCTCCTAGCGACGGTAGTAGACAGCATTATGCTCTACGTAGCCCCGCTGTGGCAGCGTACGGCTAAGCGGGTCACGTGCCGGCGGCTCCTGGATAAAACGCGCGTCCCTAAAGATTGGAAGGGCCAACAAACTGCGTCCACCGCGGCTATCCAAGTACTATCCAGGCAGATCCCTTGGCATCTACGGGTTCTGGACAGCGCCATTCGTCGTGAGGACTCCTCTATCTCTCAGGAAGACGCACGACGTCAGACACTAGATGCTTCGAACAATATGGATAGAGATCCAGGCGGGCAAGCCGGGTTTCTGGACCCGCTCCATTATCCCGGATGTTCGGGAGTGATTTAAAAGGCGAGAGGAATCACTGTCGTACCCTCTGACCCAATTTTTGACGGGCCACGGCACTTTCAGAACATACCCACATCGCATCGGACGTGCCCCGTCGCCAGCATGCATTATCTGCGACTCAGGGGAAGAACACGACGTCAAACACTCCTTCGAAGTATGCGCGGCTTTCAGCGCAAACAGGGCTGAGCTGGCGCGGCTCTTAGACCGGGAACTCCCGGTAACATGTGAACAAATGGCTCAGGCCCTCTTGAACGATACCCAAAGCTCGCACATTGTGAAGGATTTTGCCGCGACCATCATTAAACAAAAAGATTTGGCGCAGACCGCGATGTGCGCTCTGTCCACGCAACCCTAAGGGAGAAGTGGGGATTGAAGTAGTATTAAAGAACGTTTCCAGCTACTCGCCTCTTCCTGAGGCCATTTAGGTGACAGGTTTTTAGTGGGTATTATGCCAACAACATTGGAATCGAGTCCCACACTACCCGCTTCGGGTGTGCGTAAAAGCATTTTTCCCTTTCATCACCAAAAAAGTTTGTAGTAAAACAAAACATTTTAAGAGTTTAAATATGTCAGAAAAAGATGTTCCGTTTACATGAACGTAATCCTTTGTCGAAATTGAATGAGTCGGCGACTTTAACCTGAGGAGTCGCGGATAGTATCCCGGCGCGACATATGCCCACTTTCAATGCAATATATGTGTTAGAAATTTTTTAGTTCTCTTGTTCATGTGCTAGAAGGTGGTTCGCCACTGAGAGAGGAATTAATGATTAAGTGTAGTTTGGAATGACCTCTTTGACCCATATCCAGAATAATATATATATATATACGATCAATACACGTTTTACTATGTTTTTGCAATAACATAAACGTTGTTTAACTTAGAAAAGCTTCAATAAAAAAGCAAAACTTTGCTGGCTTATACATTCACTGTTTAGTATATTGTAGACTAGAAATTGGGTATCTTTGCATCAGACTTCTCCATATTTATGTACTCTACAAATATGGCAGTGGAAATGGAGAGTGATGACACGTCTCCCTCTATCCGACGACATGTACACAGTGCGATAATGTCTGCTGTGCAAAGATTGACGCGTCCTACGCTAAGATCAGCTCGTGGACAACGATCCCAGAAGGTGTGCCAGCTTTTATGCAATGCCTCCAGTATTTCTGTATTTTCAGAGCGTTCTTGGATCAATACCCATTAGTAAACCGATGTTCTGTTATAGATCTAAGGCAAGTAGATACTGGGAGCTGTTGTTGCCGCACTTTGTTTAACTATAGACATAGGTAGCTACGACATGCGACGATGGAATTGAAAACGCTTTTATTTGAGATGCTAAAAGTAGATTATACTTGCGTTTTACTTTCTGAAAACTGTCCCCGTGGATGACGCCGAACAGCAAACACGGCGAAAATAATCTCATTTGGAGAGCAAGTCGACAGAATTGTTGCATTCATTAAACAAACCGCACATATTAAACTAATGTTAATGTCATATGGCAAATAAAGCTTCCTATAGGGTTTGACGCTGATCTCTAAATCGTGTGCGCAGTCCGCCTTTTTTCAAGAGCGCAAGAGAAAAAAACTGAAGGTGTTGCTGAGGCTCGCATATCGCGGAATTTAATTTGTTTAACTTGCGTTTCTGTGGGGCCGGCTAAAGACGATTTAGGGCCTTAGAAGGTTGGAGAGTTCAAAAAAGTCGGTCACCGTCCCATCTCAGACTAACGCCTGGTTATTATCAAAGAGCACCGGTGTCAAACTGTCTTGATTCTGGCCGTCCATCTACTATAGACCTGGGCGCTCCAGTGCGAGAGTATCCCAGTCGACACGAATGACGGCGGCGAATGTGTTATTGATTGCTGCTTGTTAGTATCTGCGGCTGGTTCTTCAAGGCACGGCAATCCGTTTCAAGGAACCTACTGGGGCTCTACGGCTGCACTTTTGCACAATAACGAACGAAGTTCCCAGTCAAAGCCCACCCGATATGAGGTATTGTTGACAGGCGTACCGAATCACCGGCTGGTAAGATAGCAAGCTACACTCTCGCTTCCAGCCTTGCAGCCGCGTCGCCTCGGCTGAAGTAGGCAGCACCTTACCTCCAGAAGATGTTCTATGCGGCGCTTACAATCCTCGTCAATGCTTCTGGCTGCAGTGACGTCGGGAGCTGCTTTGACCGCGTCGGCTATAACGCCCGTAACGTGGACGCGGAATATGAAGAAATAGGCACCTGAGTCTTTATCCAGAAGTTTTAGAGCTACATTTGCTAATCCACACAGGTTGCTCTAACGCCACTGAGAAAGAAGGGAATCACATCATCGCACAATGACTTGGTTAAGAATGGGGACCTACGAAGGAACAACTCCTGATCTAGCCCACTAAAAACAGTCATGTCCCCGTTCTTCGGTCAGACTGGGGACTGATTGCGCATCTCATTACACGGAGAAGGGTTTGGTGCTCATTTCTTCTTGTGGCTTTAGAAATGATGTTTTGCAGGGGTCGTGTAGGTTAAAAGCCGGTGTCTTCATGAAAAGCGGTAGAGATGCGTTCGGCTCTGCCCAAGCTTTGGCGGCGGCCCACCGCTGTAGTCGGCGGGCTTTCTAATCCTATACGACCCCTGAGAGAACTCTGGAGGTACTCGAGAGGGATAAAATGGTTGCTAAGAGATTCTTCCTCCTATAGCACCTTCAAGCTTAAACTCTTGTGGGCCTCAACCTGGCGCGTGATAGTCAGGTTAATACCTCAGGTGCGCCCGGCCTTGTTGAAGGCGGGTGCATCCGTGTTAAGAGACAAGATCCTCAGCCGCCAGTCAGTCGAGGACTACAAGACTCCCTCGGGTGATTCCGTTAGAGCCCCATGCGCAGCGGCGTCTCTCGGTTTTGCCTAAATAATCCCGTGGGATCTGAAGGCAGGCGAGCGCAATCGCTTACAGGATAACTCCGACCCTAAAAAAAAGATGAGGAACGTCAGCGCATTGCACGCATTGACCCCTGGCAGAAGAAGTTGGACGGTCTACAAGTTGCTCTACGCGCCAGCCTCTACACCCTGCTCCCAAACGTCTGAGGCTGGCTCTTAACCGACCGGGGCAATAACTAACATTCACACCCAGGTTCTCACAAGTCGCGGAACCTCTAGTCCAACCTGTGTAGGATAAAGAAAGCCCCCGGCCCCAAGTGCGTCCACTGCGGAGATGGACTCGATGACATCCAAGATCACACCGCGTTAGGTGTCGAGCATAGCCGGAACCTTGCTCACTAAAAAATCACTAGTTATGACAAGACGTGGGACATCACTTGGAATTAAAAGAGGTGAACAAGTCATCTAAGAGCCTGTTTAGGTTGTTATATAGAATATTAGTACTGCAGTAGCAGGAATGAAAACGCTCAACATTCGGTACACTGATCCGGGTAAAATCATAGCCGCTGCCGTGTTGAAGATACGGAGCTGGCTGCAACGCTCCAGTACGATGCCCATTGCTTTGTCGATGTCCGTGAGCAGCTCGGGGGAACGGTTTACCACCAACCGGGCGTTGGGCTCGCGTAACCTGTTAGAGAGTGTTACGGGCATTTCTGTTACGGTTGCAGTTGTAGCATTAGGAGTTACTTGCGTGCTTAATGCTTTAGAGGCCCGCTCGCAAGCTTGCTGGAATCTATTTGTATAATCCTTGAACTTTGCTTTACTAGAAGCGATAAAAGTGGGGTCTCCTATAACAACTCCATTCGTTTTCTGTAGACGTAACTACGTTAATAGACACGGATATATTGTCGTAAAAAGTGTTTTTAAGGTGCTGTTCTTGCGATTAAAGTGTAGGTCGCCTATCTCGGGGAACTTCAAAACTCAAGGGATATTCAGCAGCACGGTGTTAATAGCAACTGCCCAAATAATACCAAAGGGCTCAAAATCAAAGCTGGACTCGTAAAAAAGTTTAGGCGTTGTATAAAGGTCCAGATTAGTTTATATAACTATTAGTATCATCTGTTTGTCACCTAGCGCTTCTCAGCGTAACCGAGTGGTTCTCTGTACGGATGGTGCCTCACATTTTTTTTTCTAAAATATGAAAATAGGCCCCCGGGAGGACTTTATGAGAACAGATGAAGTGCTAGAGAAAATCTATGCTGCTTTCATTTCTAAAAGGCCTTGCATGAAAATATTGTACAATTCTGGGTCAACAATTGGGAAAGATGAGACTGGAATACGTCTTCTGCATATTTTACACTATGATGCTATTTTGGCAACTTTATTACAAATAACCGTAACAGTAGCGTAGAAAACTCCGTGTTGATTACCAATTGTTTATACCTTATTATGAGCTGAATAAATACTTAGCTTGAAAACTCGGTGTTGTTACATGGATATATGTATAAATATATATATATATATATATATATATATATATATATATATATATATATATATATATATATATATAGACCATAAACTTTAACGCGGACCTAAGGACTCTAGAGAATCTGTGCCTTTATTGCCCCCCCCCAACTTCTAACAGTAATATACTAAGAGAAATATGAGCATCAGCCTGACCTGAAAAATCTGGCAACGCTAAAACGTTTTAAAACAATTGAAGAAAAGCGGCGCAATAAAGCACTGTGTGGCAAATGGCTCGAGTCCAGTGGAGCGTCAAGAAACTGTGCTTTTGTATCCCAATCCAATCGAGAGCCTTTCTATAAACGATGACGAATAGATCGCACATTTGCTATTCCCGCTACAAAGCGCTCTTTGTGTGCTTGAGGCCAGTCGATCTGAGTTTCAAGAACGGCCAGAAATTGCTCTTTCCATAGCAGAGGAGGTAGATGCTAATAAGTTCCATATATAAGATGCCGACTAGCTTGATTCATTTTCACGCGGAGGTTTTACAAATGCTATGCCCAACTTATGCCACTGGGCGACCAGGGGGCTCAACTGAATTGACTCAAAAATCATTTATATTGACGTACACTCTTTTTATAAGCCTTAATACTTTCTTTGAGCAGTGCTTATTAAGAATAGAAGATAAACCGTACCGCTCAGAGTCAGCGGCCATGCTGCCATACTATTGGGGAACCCTAGGTATCTCAACATGTCCGGCTCTCAGTGCATTGATGAGATGCCTCACAGCGAATTCATAGCCCGTGGGAGACGAAGGATAGTCTAGAGTAAAAACAACCTCCTTAATTTTTAAATTTTATACCTTAGTACTGCTTCTAACTGCGTTTTTCAAAGTCGTCTTTTTAACAACCATTTAAAACGATATTAGCCTAATACAAAATATGTCTAATCTCTGTTAAGATCTATCCAGCAATTGCATAATCATCAAGAATAAATCGCAACACACCAGGGTACAGTAGATGGCATGCAGCCCAAAAAGTATAGATCTCGAGAGAACGTCGTTAGTTCAGTCCTATCCTTACTGTATATTGGTGGAGTGGACCAGAAAAAAACCTCATACAAGCTTCACAAGAATGTTCTCGCAAGAATATCTAAGTACTAAACAATAAAACACTCCGCATCATGTCTGGTCTGCGTCTGGGGGAGACGGTCTTTGCCGCTCATCTTTGCAGCCGGTGTCGGTTCCTCGTAACAACAGGGGAACACGCTCTATCGTGCCGATACAGCGCCGGCCGCCACCCACGACACTACGCAATAAACGACGTCGTCTGCAGTGCACTACATAGTGCACAGGTGCCGGCCGTGAAGGAGCCACTAGTGTTCAGCGCCAATAGTGGGTTACGACCGGAGGGTAAAACACTAACCCCTTGGGAAAGAGGTCACCAACTTGTATGGGGGGACGTTGCCGTGTCGTGTACATTGGCCAGGAGCTACGTCACTCGAGCAAGCCAGAAAGCTGGTGCCTCTGCGTTTCTTACGGAGGACGCAAGTTAGCGAAATACAGAGAACTCAATCCGCAGTTTATCGTCCAGCCACTTGCCATGGAAACTTACGGACCCATGGGTAAAGAAACGTCAAGGAGCTGGGGAAAAGTGTCAACGCAGTCGCAAGGGATCGTTCTGGAGAGATCCTACTGCAGCGCGTATCGATCGAGCTTCAGTGGGGAAAGGCGGCGTCAGTCGAGGGGTCCCTTCCCTCCGCCGAAGGGTTCCCTGAGATCCCGTAGGAATACTGATGTTCTTAGTACTATTTTGATTTGAAAGGAAGTTGGAAGTTGTTAAAAATATCTAAGTCCACGGCGTACGTAAAATTTTATTTAACGGAATGCTACGCGTGATACAGGGAGAACAGAGTCGATAATAACGTCAAATTAAGGTAAGTATCATACGCTTCAGGCGGGGCCTTTTGCAGAAGAGCAAATGCAACATTTTGGGCAAAAAGCCGATTTTGGGATGCCTCCTAGACGCGTGCGATCTATCTGACGAGCGAGCTGTGTGAAATTTGAGTATGAGTGTTGCTTTGCCACGGCAGTCAAAACGGAAACACACAAATTTAGCTTTATACGGAAGAAAGAGCATTGTGATGAAAAATAGCCTACAGAAAAACGACTACAGCCTGCAAAGAGACGCCCTGTATATGCAGGGAGTGTAAAAACAACCCCAACAACGAGTATATATATATATATATATATATATATATATATATATATATATATATATATATATATATATATATATATATATATATATACGGTTATACGTACGATCAAGATTGCGTACGATTTAATTTAAAACAGTGAAAGGAAATGCAGCTGTAGCAAAGTTCTCCAATGCACGTATCGTTGAGTGAAGAAACCGCTTGCCTGGCAGACTGGTATATGTAGATTACAAATAGAGGGTTCTATGCTATTTTTGCTGTAAGTCTGGTGTTTCGCTATATGTATCGTTCACCCCTAAGAGCACTGGCGCGGTGATTCGTCACCTGCATCTGTAGGCAGATTGTGTGTAATTAAATAGTTGTGAAATTTGTGTGGGCTCCAAAAAGGCTTTGCATACAATATGAGTCCGGGGGGTTCAACGACTGCGCGATGTCACAAAGTATCATCAGCCTGCGTGACGTTTGATTCTATTCCAAGCAGCATCTTTCTCGTTTGCCCAGTACATGCCAGCACGAAGTGCAACTTCCTAGCACATAAAGATGCGCCATTATTGGACCCTAACGCGTCTGCTATTGCCTGTACGGAGACGGATGCTTTAGCGTGTTAGACGCTCATAGGCACTACAAGCAAGGTCATATCGCCACATGATCTAAGGGATCAATAGTCTTTTGTCAATTTCCTTGTGGTTTGTGCCAACAAAGGCGGGCAGGGTGGGCGTAAAAGCTCTAAGTCTGAGTCACGAAGGGCGGGCGGTGTGATGTTTCCTGGACCATTGTACAGAAAAACTTGATTGACAGCGTAACGACTTCTTGACTTTATAGGGTATCGTCATCGTGGTCACCATCATCGCCATCATCATCTGCAGATGAAGGACGATGACAACGAGTGACTTAACGAGCAGCAGAGCAGAGTGGCCGCGAACCGTGACGCGGACAGAAAACAGACGGCGATTTCTGCGCTGGCGACTACCTTGTGGTCATTCGAGTTTATTATTATTCGACAAATACAAATACAATTTCACAACAAATTGATGTACAAATTTACATGACGACGACGCATCTATTTGGCAGTTCAGATTTGGTATCGGGCTGGATGTCGGGCTGACGCCAAAGGCGACGCAGAGGCTGGTCGGTTGCGAGGTCATCATTGGGAGCGACTGGGGCGAGCTGGGGCGCGCGCTAGCAGCGGCGACACAATAGTTCGTTGATGGGTTCTCATTGGCATGGTAGGGGGAGGGGGTGGGCGGTTGGCAGTTAGCGGGATGAGGTGGTTTGAAGGCGCACACGGTTAGACAGACACTGACACCGTACACGACACCGTATACTGGTGTACGACAGCATGTACAGTCCTGTCGTTGTGCTGCACCAGCCTCACTCACTCGCTCGCTCGCTCACTCACTTAGGCCTTGTGGTATCCGTGGCCATAGCTGGCATACGCGCCATGGTGGTGGTGGACAGCCACCGGTACGGGCTTGTGCACGGCGACGGGAACCTCGCGGACGACGGGCACGTCGACGTGGTACGCCTTCTTGACGGGCACCGCGTAGGGCTTGTGGACGGGCACGACGTACGGCTGGGGCACCTTGACCTGGACGGGCACGTGGTAGGGCTTCTCGACGATGTACGGACGGGGCACGTGCACGACGTACGGTCGGGGCACCTTGACTTCGTGGTGGACGGCGTACGGCCGCTTCACCTCGACGGTGTAGGGCACGGGTACGTCCTTGGGCACGGGCACGTCCTTGTGGACGGGCACGTACTGGTGCACGACGTGCGGCACCGGCACGGGCTTGGGCACCGGCACGTTCTTGTAGACGGGCACCGGCTTGTGCACGGGCACAGCGTACGGTGTCGGCACGGGGTGGGGCACGGGAACCGGCCGGGCGACCTTGTTGACGACGACCGACGTCGTGGGCGCGTGACCGTATCCGACGGCGTTGCCGTAGCCGTATCCGACAGCGTTGCCGTATGCGTATCCGGGGTGGCCTCCGCCGTACACGCCGACGCCGGCTCCGTATGCACCGACGGCACCCGCTCCGTATCCGCCGCCGTACTCACCGGTAGCCGCGGCCAGACCAGCCAGGGCGGCTCCTACGAGAACGGACGCAAATGGGCGCATGATGCTAATGTTGTTGTTGTTGCTACTGCTGTTGCTACGAATACTGCTACCACTGCGTTTGCTTTGCTTAACGATGAACGAGACCACGAAACCACTGCTGGGCTGGTAGCTGGTGCATACTGGTTCCGCTCGCGTGGTCAGTTTATATATGGCGACGATCTGGTGATGACCGAGGAAACGAGGGTGACGATTCCACTCGCAACAGCACCACTACGGCAGCAGCAGCTGCGGCAGAAGCAGGGGCGGCGGCGGCAGCAGCAGCAGCGGCGACGCTTTGAACGTACACTGGCTTGCTATACAGCAGCGTTTGCGGGCGGGCGGGCGTGCGGGTGGGCGCGCGCAACCGACCGCAGAGGAGTGCGTGGTCATCGGCACGGTAGCCACCGAGTGGTTCTGCTGCTGCTGCGGCTACGGCTGCTGCTGTTGCTGTAGCCGTTGCCGCCAAGGGAAGGAGCAAAGTCGGCGGCAAGTTAAGAAGATACATACTCAGCGGTGGCGCCGGCGGGGGCAGCAGTGAGTGCCGCCGGTGCTGGTGAATGGTCGTCGGTCAGTCGGATGTATGTCGTCCGACGTCGGCAGCTGTCTTCCATCATCGCCACCATCATCAACAGAAACAGCAGCAGCAGCAACAACAGCAACACAGACAACAACCACACCGAGGGCAACAACATAACCGACAGCAACAACACTAACAACACCGACGGCAGCAACAAAACCGACAGCAACAACAGCTCCGACAGCAACAACAGCTCCGACAGCAACAACAAAACCGACAGCAACAACAAAACCGACAGCAACAACAGCATTGACAGCAACAACAGCTCCGACAGCAACAACAACACTGACAACAACAAAACCGACAGCAACAACAAAACCGACAGCAACAACAAAACCGACAGCAACAACAAAACCGACAGCACAACAACACCGACAACAGCAACAATAACAACAACACTGACAACAACAACACCGACAGCAGCAACAACAACAATTCAGTAACAACAATTGCAGCAGCCGCTGTCGCCGCCGCAACGACTACTGACGCCAACAACAACAACAACAACAACAACAACAACAACAACAACAACGACAACGACGACGACGACGCCTGCGTCAAGTCTGTCATAAGCAAGGAAGGGGTGGGCCAGGGGTGTACGTAAAGGGGTGTGGGGGAGGTCTGCTAGCAGTGAGCGAGCCTGACTGCCTACATGTTCGCCTGCCGGCCGACCAAGGTCACCCCTTGTCAGTCACTCGTCCATCGGTCTGTCTGTCTGTCTGTTTGTCTGCCCATCCATTCATCCATCCATCCATCTATTCATTCATCCATTCATTGATCCATCAGTTTGTATGTAGATCCGTCAGTAGTAGTGGACACCCGACGCCGTCTGAACAAGGCAGGGTTACGTAGTTCGTATCGGTCGCATCGTCGCGTAGCGCGTACGCCGCTCAAGCGCCTGCTATCATCATCCAACAGACGGCTTGAGCCAGCCCGCCAGCCAACCAACCTACCCCCCCCCCCCCCCCCCCGCAGAGCCAGTGAACGCTTGTGAACTACATTGTTGTTGTTGTTGTTTTTGTTGTTGTTGTTTGTTGTTGTTGCCGTTCTCTTGTTGTTGTTGCCGTTCTCTTGTTGTTGTTGCCGTCCTCTAGTTGTTGTTGTTGCCGTCCTCTAGTTGTTGTTGTTGCCGTCTTCTAGTTGTTGTTGTTGCCGTCCTCTTGATGTTGTTGTTGCCCTTCTCTTGCTGCTGTTGTTTGTTGTTGTTGTTGTTGCCGCCGCCCTTTTGTTGTTGTTCATTGCTGTTGTTGTTGTTGTTGTTTTTGCTCTTGCTTCTGCTGTGAATGGCAATGATACGAATGTCATTGCGCTACTGTTTTAATCATCAATATCATGATCGTCGTCGTTGTTGTCGCCGTCGATCAGTTGGTCTGCTTCCACTATTAAATGTAGTGATAACGTAGTAAATGCATCCAAATGGTGGTATTAATAGTAATAGTTGTAAGAGTGGCAATGCAGCAGCAGCACAGCAGCCGGCCTCAGCATGCCTCAACCAGAATACCAATCCGAACTTTATTAGGACGTTAGAACAGCGTCGACGGTTTACACCATCTGTTTTGTATCCTCAAACAAGGACAAATAAAAGCATACGTATATGTTGAGCGAGAGAGAGAGAGAGACGAACGGATCGATTGATCGACTGTCATCTAAGATAAAATGATCCGATCCCGACAAACACGTTAAGACGGATTCTATTACCATTACAGCCCGTAGTGCGATTGGCTACAAGCACTTGAACTGCTGGTGTTGCTGCTGCTACTACAACGAATAAATGCAATAGACATCTTAGCGTGTTCGCTTGGTTCTGTTATGATGATAACAGAACACTATCTCTACGAACCGAACAATAGATTGGTTGCTGAGACACACGGAGGCAACCTCTAACAAGGAGAAAAACGGCTCGATCATAACGGTTGCTATTACCTGCTCCGCTGCCAGTAATACTGTCTCGTGTAATGAATACATTACTGTTGTTACTATAATTTACGGTTACTCTTGTTGTTTTCCGCGGTTTAGCAAGCCCTCGTCATTCATTTACGTGGCTGAATCGCCGAAAAAGTAGACAAAAAGGCCAAATTTCGTTTGGTGTGGTAAATCAACCGCAAAGCTAGTGGTTCTGCTGTGGCCACTGTGGCCACTGTTATTGCGATCTTTTCTTCTGTGGGGTGGAACATCGTCGGCAAGCAGAGCCAAGGGAAATTGCCTACCGGGGGGGGGGGGAGCGGGGCAGATAGGTGGACAATAGATACTCGCATGCTTGTTGGTGCTGGAGACATTTTTCTGTGTACATTATGCTGGTGTTGTTGTTGTTGTTGCTGCTGTTGTTGTTATTGTTGTAATTGTTGTTGTTGCTGTACGCGGAACACATGTGCGCGCTCCACGCAACAACCGGCCACCGGTTTCCATAGACCACTATTGTTGTTGCACTTCTTTCCTCGACGCTGCTTCGTACGCCTGCTCATATACACACATATATACATACATACATATATGCATACATACATACTACACACGTCTAATATAGATGTTGTTGACAATCGGCTATCGTTTGCTTGCCCGGGTCTCCAGCCAACCTGAAAGGAATCCGTATGCATGCATACTTTGTGCATTTGTATATCATACAGTCAGTCAGTTTCGAACGAGCTGAGTGAGTGAACGACAACGGTCGCGATGACGATGCTAACAATGGTAATGTCGACACAAATTACGTCGACGACGACGACAACAAAGCCACCTGTGACGGTGGCCCGTGAGTGTGTCACGCCAGAAAACCGTGGAAACCATTCGGCCAGCGTCCAAGGAGGCGGGTCGATCAGGTCACACACGGGGGTCACAGTCACAGTCAGCCCGCCTGGCGACTTCCGGGACGTTCGCCGTTGCTTGACCAGGCGCGAGGGGGGGGGGGGGGTACAACAACAAAAGACCACGATACGATGTAGTGGCGCTCCAAACGTCCGTTCAGAGTTAATTGTTTGTCGAAGCGTTAATACGGGAACGTAATTGTAGTTATTGCTTTTGTTGCTGTTGATGCTGCTGCTGCTGTTGTTGGTGTTGTTGTTACTACTGTTGCTGTTGTCGTTAGTGTTGTTGTTGTTGCTGCTGTTGTTGTTGCGGCTATATTGTTGTTGTTTTTGTTGTTGATCTCTTTTGATGCTGTCCCTTTGTTGACATCTTACACTTTTTAGTCGCTTATTGTTGTACCTTGTCCCCTGTCGTGGTCTTCAAGCTTCTCTTCTAGGATCGGCCTTAATTAGTCGTTCAGTCGAAGGAACTGGAACGTCTAATGTTTCGAAGGCCGCTGGACTAAAATGGTGTGATTCGACTAGTTTTCTAAATGTTTGCTCATCTTATTCTTCTTTCGGCCGCTGGAAGAGCGCCCCACCACGCAAACTAACAAAAATCCCTGTACTCGAGTCGTCTAGCAATGTGACGCATAGTGAAGCGCAGAGTAAACGCAGGGTCCGTCACTTGCCTGCATTGCCAAGATAGACACTTGGCTATTACCGAGTGTTGTTCAGTTCTAGCCTTGGTGGGGTCGATCTCGGCCTCATCATCCGGCAAGAATGGCGCGCTGGTCGGCAAGCCAGAATCACCGTGCACTCTACAAACAAAGGGCCTCCGGAGGACTTCCCACAGTTAGTACGAGACTGTTTTTCCCTCATTTGATAGAAGGCTGTTTGAACCTATGTTGCATCTATGCCTGTCTGTGTTCTGCGGTCGCGAGGCGCACGCAACTGCACCACGCCACCGGGCTCGACACCTTCGAGCTTACCTGCACTGGCGTCTTTAACGCCGTTCTGATCTTATCGTAATGCTTTAGTGTTTGGCGTTGCTGCTGTTTTAACGGTGTTATTTCCATCACTGTGCTGCTTGTGACAGATGATTTTTTATTCCGGTATATTGTGTAGATATGACTAATTATCCTAAACAAATACTCACCGATAGTGCTCGGTTTACTGCCGTAACATCTTGTTGCTTCGGTCGATTTTATAATTCTATTGTCATTCGCTGCTGGCATTTTAGTCTTATTCTTGCCATAACAGCTAATGCGGCTTCTATTGTTTTTTACGATCACGTCTACCCGTATTGTTTCTGTTGTTTCAATGGTTCGTAGTAGTAGTAGTATTGTTACCCCCCTTTTCATTGTTATTCTCATAATGATTTGGTTCGCAATTAAGTCTTGTTACTGTGGCGACCTTCGCTTATTAATTTTCTAATTTCAATAGAATGTATTTTTCCAGTAGAAGACAACTACGACATGATTTGAAGGCCACAACTACTACTACGTTGACAGTCCTGTGGTCCAAGAAGCGCAGTATCGAGTTTTCGACATGTCGCATTTAACGATGCCTTGGTTTGTCTAATGCGATCGGTGGAGGGTACCTTGCACTCCAAACATACTGATCTTTTCAGAGACAACGGGTTTTCCTGCCTTGGCGTGCGTTTACTTACTTGACGCTTAAATGTCAGGCTGAGCATTGTATTGACATCTTACCACTCTCAATTTTCGGTCGGATCTCCGCATCTCTCGTTACGGCTATGCTGCAGGTGCTTTTGCTGCCGAAAGAAACAACTATAACGTTCAGAAATACTTCTGCCTTTGTCAGCCATACAATTCATGTCTTATCGTTCGCCTGCAAAACATAGAGAGTAGTGAGCCGGGTCTGTTAACTGCACAGCTGTTGCATAAGGTTTTTCCACATGACCGACTTAGTGCTGCAACGGGCGATCCCAAAGTTGGAGCCTTCTACTGCACAGCCTGTCATTATACTGAGGTAACGCAACTACTACCGGACCAGACACAGTGTCCACCCAGATTGCCAGTTGGGGTTGGTGACCTAAAATGTTTCTATTATTTGACTAATGCGAGCGGTGTTTTGTGAAGTGCACCTGAGCGCAACGAAAGGGCTTACTATGAATGTTGTGCTCCCAGAACACTGTGGCGTCTTAAATTTGACTTTGGATAACATCCAGATTTGAGCGGTTATCTTCAGGACGAGAAGCCAACGGGACAAACGCTTAGATGACAACGCGAGATCTCTATTGCACGAAAGATGCAACCAAACAGACCAGAAGACTTCCAGCAATTCTTGCCTCGTTCGTAAGAATGTGAACGGCCATTCGCTGTTGTCAGGTTGGAAGGTCACTTCTCTTTTGTTGCTCAATTCTGGGCGGTGGTGGCGGTGGGGGTGGCAGCGACAATTACCCCCCATGGGGTCCAAATGCTCGGAGAATTGGTCCCCATTGATCGTTTGGATTTCCGGAAGTAGCTCATAGCAACCATTTCTTTGCCGGCCGCCCAGCAGTGTATTTGACGGACTCGAATTTTAGCAGCAGTTTGGGAGCGACTGTTCTCTAAGCCCCAGAATGTAACCCCCCCCTCTTTCCCAGAATTTTATTTTATAACAAGATAAAGTAAATAATCAATTATTAGTACACAAAGTAGTTTTTAAGAACAAGTGCTGCTGGTTATTTTTGATTGACTTACCGCAAGCATCCGTGCGCACATAACACATACATTCATACGCATCACAAAAATGTTTTTGAATTTTTTTAACTTCCAAATTCTCTGTTGCGTCCATCAAAGTCTGTACTCGATCTGTAGTCTACCACTGATGAGCGCCCCCAGTCGTTTAGCGTCTTAAAGCCAAACATTACAGCACAAAACGGCGCAAGTCATTTTAGAGGGCACGTTTTTTCAAGACTTCAGAGCCAATTTAAACCCTACAACGTCTACGAGTCGTTTTGCGGCGTTAAGTTTCTACTTCTAAGCGGTACCGAAGCATAGTAGCCGATCATCGCCATGAGTTCAAGGAGGGCAATAATGCCTAGCAATATCAACAACCTTCACTGCTGAAGCAAAACTCTATATTCAAATTGAGATTTATAACAGGTTAGCCAATGTGCAGCTGGAAAACTGCCCTCGGTCGTTCTAAGCAAATAGTGTTTAATCTCCATAGAAAAAGTCGGAAAAAAAACAATAGCTTAATTAAGCATAACGCAAGAATGCTGTGACCGTAATCTCTCCCATGTTGGTTTGCGTCGCAAGTCATTCATGTTCTATGCCATTATCAATCAAGCATGGTGTCATTTTGATTAGCATATAACATGGCGTGCATCTGCAGTATGCCAGTTTCGTCAGCCCATACTGGCAAACAATATATAGTCTAATCTATTTTTAAATCTTCTCTTGGCTGCGGCATGGGTATCTCGCACTCGCTCCTCCACAGTAAAATTTCCCCCGCATACTTAAAATCCTTTGCAGCGTGAATAACTGAAATTCCGCTGAAAATCTAGGCAAATATAGAGATGGCTTTGGCTCGCTAAACCAACCTCAACAGCCAGCTAAAAAGCTGAAGTGCGCTGTAAGCCTCTAACGTTCTTAGTTAATTTCTTCTTCAAGTTGCAATGAATGCAGATACATGTCACCGTAGAAAGCGATACTATTATTAATACAATTATTATTGTAACGATTTTTTGTCGCAGCGGCTGGCTGAACCGCTGAAGTCGTAGTGCTGTAACTACTGCTCTCAATTTAGCTGTCGACGCCATTTTTCTGCTTTTCGTGCATATACTAATGTAGGTTGGTGTGCAATTGTTGCAGCGCCGGTAACAGTTGCTCGATCTAATCTGGCTGAATGTTACTGCTGTTGCGTGCGCCTAGCGGTGGTATTGCCGTTACTACCGTAAAAATCTTGGAAAAGTGTCACAATTAGTAGATATCGCGACAAAATTATGTTGATGCATTCATCAGTATAATTTTGTCGCGGTATATATATAAATAAATATAAATATATATATATATATATATATATATATATATATATATATATATATATATATATATATGGCATTACGCTATCTGTGCTTGTTGGCAACCTTTTATTACCCTAAGTGGTAGTGGCTTGGCTATTTTATATGTGGTCTGTACATTCTGATAGATCTGTTATGGCTCACTGCCTACAGATATTTACCCTCTCCTCGTCGCCGGTACAGGAACCACAGAACTTACATATCGCGCACATATCGCGGAAAAGAGCTGTTCTTGTTTCAAACTTGAATGCGTAGAAGTATACTAAATATGTACCCAACCTAAGAATATTTTATCGTCAATACGAGCTAATTTTAGCGCAGCGCGTGCCCACAGTTTCATTAATCCGAATTTTACGCGTTTTTGATTGTATGTCACCAATTAGTCCAGTAAAGGAGAATTATATATATATATATATATATAACCTTGCAATGCAGGATAATTTGTTCACTGACGGTACAGCTTGAAACGTAGATCCCCAAATACACGCGCAAAGAGATTTTCGCTTATATCGTAAATAAAAAATATATTTTACTTTATTTTATTTATAAACAAATTATTGCGCTACACATATAATAAGTTGCACCAAGGACTGGCAACAAGTCCTCTATTTTGCTCTTACGTGCCGAGATGATAACCATCACCTACAGGATGCCACCAGAGCCATTATTTCCGTCGTACGGTCTCGTCCATGGGTGCAGAAAACTTGGAAATTACGAGTTGCAGTACAATAGAAAAGGAAATGTGACAAGTGACGTGAAAATAACAGTATTATGTCGTAGTTATTACATCACCGTGCGTAATACACAATAAGCTATGTATATACATATATAGCGATGAACAACGTTGGCTATTTAATTTGATTAGCAATGTCGCACAGTGTGAAACATCTAAAATATTGTGTATAAAAAGACTTAAGCGTAAGCCCTGAAGACTGGGCAAACAATTTCTGATGTTAGCCTGAGAGCGGCAATTTTCTAAGTATATAATATATAAGTAGTGAAAAAAAGTTCCTGTTCAACTCTGTCAAAAGGTCAAGAATAGTAGGGGGACTTCCAACGGAACAGCTGATGTCCAAAACTCACGTAATTGAAAATATTGTAATGCCGGCTCACAATTTGTGGTTGAGGTCCGTGTCCTTTCTTTATAGATTAGTGTGACGATCGACTCTCTAAAGGCTAAAGGGACCTTGTCACTTTCGAACGACCAAGTGAGAGGATTGCGAATGATTGCGCTATTTATACACTATACATTCAATAAAGTGTGTCTGCTAGTCCTTAAAGCAGTATCGGCGATATGCCGTTTTGGACTTAGGCCCTTTTCCGTAAGTTGTTTGAAACTGTGAAATTAAATTTAAAAGCACTTGCGATTTACAACTATTTAAGATAAATATGCGTGCTTAGCCTTGCTGACAGTCAGTTTCGAAACTTCAAGTTTCTTAGAGTCGATACAGATATTCAATATCCTTTGCAAGCGGAAGTTAGCGTTCGGCCAAGGGACCCTGTTAATACTCGTTATATACAGGTAGTTCAATAAGTTCTTAGAATGAAAACCAAGAATTTTCCAAATCATGTTTTTAAATTTATCTTATTCGATATACTCCCCAAGATGCTCAATACACTTTTCCCACCAAGATTTCAGAGCTTTTATACCTCTTAAGTAGAATTCCGCGTCTTTAGACTGAAAATAGGCATTGACAGCAGCCTTAACCTCTTCATTGCTGGAAAAACGCTTTCCACCGAGACTATTCTTCAAATGTTTGAAGAGGAAATAATCAGAGGGAGCCAGGTCTGGAGAATAGGAAGGTTGTTTAATAAGTTCGAACCTCAGTTGGGCCAGTTTTGCCGATGCTTGCCGGGACTTGTGTGCAGGAGCATTGTCCTGGTGAAACAGGACAACCTTCTTCTGCAAAGCGGGCCGTTTCACGATGAGTTCTTGCTAAAGGCAGTCCAACAGTCTTGCATAATATTCTCCTGTGATCGTTTTACCGCTCTCAAGGTAGTCGACCAGCATTATTCTACGTTGGTCTTAAAAAACTGTAGCCATCACCTTTCCGGTCAATGCCGTTGTCCGCACCCTCTTCGGAGATCCTTCATCAGGTGCACACCATTGGCAAGATGCTTCTTGGGTCTCGGGAGTGTAGTGATGAACCCAGCTTTCATCGACGGTCATGAATCTGCGCCAAAAATCCGACGGATTGTTCGACATCTTGGCCAAATTTCGCTGTGAAGCGAAAACAGGCGCGTTTTTTTGGCCTTGGTTGAGCAAATGCGGCAGCCATTTTTCTCTGAGCTCTTTCATCTTCAAGTTTTCGTATAGGATAAAATGCACACTACCTAAACTAATTCCTAATGCCTCCGCTATCTCCTTAATGTTCATTCGCTTATCTGTGCCAACGATGTTTCGCACTTTCTCTATGTTTTCCTCATCAGTTGCCGTTTTTTGGCCTCCTGGACGTAGTTCATTCTCGGTGCTCCTGCGACCTCTTTTTAACACATTAATCCAGTTGGAAACAGTGGCAAAACATGGCGCAGAGTCACCGTACGTCTCGTCCAACCCAATTTTTACTTGGGTCGCATTCCAACCTTTGAAATAAAAATGCTTGATAACCACTCGAAACTCTTTTTTCTTCATTTTCAAAAATCACGCCGATACGTTGCACGGGAAAAGCTATCAAACGAAATCGCAACGGCCAATCACCATAATATTTTGAGTGCTAGCAGTCGAATGGTTGCAGTTCCTAATAGCGGTGGAAGCGCGCCAAAATTCGAATTCTAAAAAGCTCATTCTAAGAACTTATTGAACTACCTGTATATACAGGGTTTTCCATGACCGTATGCACTTATTTTAAAGTTTTGTAGAACTTGGCAACAAAATATTTTTAAATGGAAGAAGAACGCCTTGCAACTTATAGATGTAGCTATTCTGACTTATATTCTCCTACATAGTTGTGCAAAATCGACGTGTGCCGGGAGCACCATGAAGGAACCGATCATACCGACGTGCTCGGCGGAAAATTCTGCAGAATCTGAATGACATCCGACCCAAGCTGGCGAATGGCGAACAGCGAAATTTAGAAGAGTGATAAAAAATATGTATGTTGTTATGTCTTACGTTGAAGCTTTCACGTTCAGAACCGTGAAATATTGTTGATACGACCAAAAATGTACGCTCAAATAACTATTCTCAGACAATAGCAAATTCAGTGCCCATCATTGTTGTACCAAAGTGATAGTGCTTGGTTGCGTAGTTGCCGTCATATTGAAAGTGATGACATGCATTCTTGCTAGCATTTTGGCCTGCTTCAGCAAGGGCGTTTTCGAACTTTAGGTACATATTTTAAGGCTTAGTAGAACTCGGCAAAATATATGTGTTTCCAGTGGAAGCAGGGGGAAAACGTTTTTACGTGGGCAAAATTTTACGGTTCTGAACGTGAAAGCTTCAACGTAAAACATAACAACTATAAATTTAAAAAAAGTTTAGTTACTTGGCAACAACGTAACGCAGCACCATAACGTTGGCACGAAAACGATGGGCATTAAACTTGTTATTGCTTGAGAATAGTCTTTTGAGGGTATATTTCTGGCCATAATGGCAACATTTTACGGTTCTAAACGTGAAAGCTTTGGCGTAAGACATAATGACATATCGACTTCTTATTACTATATTTAATCCCGCTATTCGCCCTTTGCTAGCTTGCGTCGGACATCATTCAGAATTCATTGTCATTATGCAGAACTCGCCGGTATGAACGATTCCTTCTGCGTTGACTGATTCTCTCGCAAACGTAGATTTCTCACAACTTTGTAGGAAAAAAGAAACAGAATAGCTACTACTATAAAATTAATTCTCACTCCAAAACAAGACGTTTTCGCTCCTCCTTCCATTGAGAGAAATTTTCTTGCCGAGTTCTATATATATATTTATATATATATATATATATATATATATATATATATATATATATATATATATATATATATATATATATATCAATTCACAAACTACTGTGCTCACTTATTGGGAAAGCAACTAGACTTTGGCCGTAGGAGTCAGTGACCTCACCTTTGGGACCGATTTGCATATTCGTCGTGTGTACACAAGGCACATCGTACACGGCTACCATCACTTGGTGTGCTTGAGCACTAAGTTCTATAAGAATTATAAAGCGTGCATGTGCTTGTACTGCTTGCAGCACTGCGTTAAATATCAAAAATAATAAAAATATTACATTAAGGTAAAGAAAACTCACACGAGATTTCTGAAAAAAAATGCATCCCAGGCTTTCATAGGGTAGCGAAATTTTTCAGCTTAAGGTGTCATTGGACCTTTTTTTGAAGTCGCTGCCGAAAATGCACAAACGGTGCCACTGGTTTTGTGTTTGTCCATTGGATAGAATGAATCTCAAGAACATGTGATTCCAACATAAAGCTTTGAGCGACTGGTACGATGAATTGCCTTTAGACACATTTCTCTAGGGGTTTTTGACGTCAGCAGTTATTGTCAAAGGGTCGACATTCGTCAGGGCTAAGAAACAACTTCTGTTGCGTGCCGTAAAAAGCTACAGACAGCCGAACTGTATTGCTACTCGCAACGGACGTGCCGCAAAGCGGACTGCAGCTTCAATGGCAAACGTGAAGAAAATGGGAATGAAGCTGGCGGTGCATTTTGGATGGTCCAATTACTAGCAGTTGTTACTGGGAGATTGAATAAAGCCTCGGGAGCGATCCTACTTCGGCAACAGTCTATACACTTGCAGACAGGAGCTTGTGCCTCCCCCATAGAGCAAAACAAACGGCAGCTCTGCGACAACGTGCAAAGAAATGGGCTACAAAAATACACCAGTTTAAACGGCCTTAATTCCGCTATTCAAAGCGGCAGTCGTGAAGGCAATGGAGAGCCTCAGTGATCACAGGTATATAGTATTTGACGTCAAGGCAAAGATGTGTAACAATGGAATTTGTACCTTCGAGAGAGAAACCGGGCCTGTTGCCGAATAGGACACTGGAAACTAGACAGGACGGCACTGGAGCGCTCAAATAATAATAGCTGCAGGAAGCTCTGAAACCCCGATAATTAGAAAGTTTCTCTTAAATAACCAATTTGATTTCGGGCGGAGCAGATTCACTCTTTTAGCACTGCACTACATGCTACAAATGGCTCAAGATAACGGTAACGGTACTTCGATGATATTCTGATTTTGCAAATATTTGAAATAAAATTTTTAGATTAGTATTAATTATTCGCACAATAAAAATAATTTTCTAGTTTTCATTCTTCGGGAATTAATTTTTCAAAGCGACTAACTATATATAATAATTGCAATTTTATTGAAAATAATAATAATACTTTTCTTGTACGGTAATTTACTTGTCTTTCTATAATAAATATTTTTGATTTATTTTCGTTAATATCTATCTTCTTGAGAAGATACCGACATTCGACGGAACGAAGTACAAAATCACGCAGAGTATCTATACCTGGACCAATTCTGTCGCACCGGCCTACAAAACTATGCACCTGGATCTTGAAGTGGTGACGCAGATGCCCTAGTTTTAATGACTACGGCCAGGATACAGACGAAATTGAACAGCAAGGCCGACTTAGTCTTGGACAATGTGTCCGTGTAGATGAGGCCAGCCTAACAAAAACAAAGGCAGCCCCTTGCTAATAGAGGAAGACAAGTGTAGAGATCACCTGAAAAACCTCACACCGAGTCTCGGCTAGTGAAGTTGAATAGAACCTTGGTGTCTAATTGGGCCAGGGTCTGACCAGCACATGAGACAGGGTACAAACAGTGAACTTGCCAGACTTCAAGAGCCCGATGCCCAGAACCAACAGAGTTTAACAGATGCGGACGAGGCTGCTGGCAATAGCGGCAGCTTCCATGGTACTACAAGCAACCTGGATTTGGCCCTCTACAATGAGGATAATGGGATTGATGCTTTGCGACACTGCAATGCTGCACTGGAGCACTCGTAGTCCGAGTCCGGTGTCTGGCCCGGTGGCACGTGCGCCTTGCGAACGGAGGATATACATAGGCACGGGTTTGATCCCCGCAGTTGCACATTTGCATTTATAAGGTTCACCTTACGAAACAATGTGAAAACGATTCTGTGGACGTTTAATGTTGGCTGAGAGTCAGCCCAGCAAAAATAAGTGGTAGTCCGAGTCCGCAGGTTGTATGACACTGTAACAACAGTAGCCACGAGGGTCCTAAGTTAAATGGTGCTAGAAAAAGGGCGAAACGATTGCAGAACCAGAATTGGTAGAGCGCCAAGTGGAATGTCTGTGTGAAGTGGGAAGAACGTTGATCTTTATCATGATTCATACGCTTGGACACTCCCCAACTTTGAATAGAGACTTCGAACAGAAAAAACGAAAACTGTATATATGTATGTATGTATATATATATATATATATATATATATATATATATATATATATATATATATATATATATGTATGTATGTATATATATATATATATATATATATATATGCATGCGACGGCTAAACTGGGTTAAACTTTGGTGGGACGCCGAAACGTGTCGAATATGTGTTCCTGCGTTCTGTTTTAAGTAGCGCGTAAACAAACGCTAACCACGACAACCGGGCAACTATAAATACTTTCTGGGCTGACTCTCAGCCAAGATTTAACGTCCATGGGACTGCTTTTTGCATTGCTTCATAGACGGACCCCCATACATGCATAATTGTGCAACGGTGGGGCTCGAACCCGCGCACTTATGTGTCTTCTCCGGTCGCGAAGCGCAGACGAATGCACCCACCACGCCACCACCGGGCTCGACACCGAGTAACTACGTCAAGGGAGTTTCAGCAAAATCAGCTATTGTGCTCGCTCTTTGCGCCGGACGGAATTCTACTGAAACTACACGGCGAAACTTCGACTTGGCTTGTTCATAATCCAGAAGAAGGCCCTATTGTGGGACAAAGCTCATTTCCAGCTTTGCACATGTCTTGAGTGCGGTGTATAGTGGAGGTGACTTTATGGCACCAAGTGTTTTCAGAAAGACCAAACAGTAGCACAGGCAAGCAAAATAGTTTGTTTGCATGTTCTGCAAATTGTACTGAAACCGGGGAAAATGTATATGTGTAGTGTTTGAAATACCGGCTTTAGTAGGACGGCGCATCTGCTCATATATTATATATATATATATATATATCAGCGCGGGAAATGACCAAAAGGAAGAACTATTGCCTAGCCAAGTTCAATATATTTTATTTAGTTCTATTATTGGCATGCCAGTCGCAAAGGTTTAGTCACAGAACTAAAGTCTTTCGAAACGATTAAGTTCTCGGAATAACAACTCAGTCGCATGTACCACGAAATTGGAAAGAAAAACTACCGCAAAAATGTACTTTTTAACTTCTCGCACAACATTTTTTTGGAGGAGATTTTCCGTATTTCTCTTGGAAGAGATCCATAGATTATTGACGGGCGGCGCAAGTGAGGGCGTGTCAGCTGATATTACTCACTACAAATGGTAAGTCAAATGCAGTTGTGCAACAACGTGACGGTTTTTTATTGTCGCAGCGAGAGCAATCGAGATCTCCGAAAAGATGGTGCCATTTTCGTGTCATTTTGCAAGCTAAAATTGCTACTGAGAAAACATATAATTTGTCAACTGGTAAACATTTCTCGTCCACCGAGTGTCTGCGTTGCCGTACAAATATTTCCCTAAGCGCGTTTTTCTGAATTGATTTTGCTCGCTGCAATATCATACCGCATCCTCATTGTACGATTGAAATTGCATAGCAAAGTGCTGGAATAAAAATTTGTTTTGCACGCCCTGATTCCATCGTTAAACGAAACACCAAGATATATATAGCGGCATAATATTTTGGCTATATATTGTCCAAACAAGGCGGCCGCTCCGTGCCCTCGTGTGGCAGCAGACTCCGACATTTAGCAGCTTGGAACGGGATGATCGCTCTCATACGAAGCCACAGCTCACGTTCTTGAAGCTCCGTTCGTGGTGTGCAGATAATGCCGGAGTCATCCGAACTTCATCTGATTGGATTTTTGGAAGTATGAAATGTAGGAGAATACGGAACATGCAAAGTCCAAGGACGGATTCGATATCGACCTGTCCACATAAAATTTCCACGGCCCCAACTTTCACGGCTTAAGTCCTACACGAGTGCTAAGGCCGAAACCAATCAACTGGAGCCAATTTGCTTAAGCGTTTGAAGAAAGAATGAGCGACGCAGACAGTTAAATGCCGCTGTCTTATTATAAAAGAAAGTTCCTACAAATCCGATTAGTTTCCACGGACTCTGCAGACTGGTAACGAGAAAGCCTATGGTGTCGAGATGAGTTTATAGACGTGCTGGTACAAACTTGCACAACGATATAAGTCAATAACTGGATGTTTGTTACCATTCTGCTTTTTTTTTCAATTTTGAAACCATAAATCAATAGAGGCGTTATTTGATTGTGTAGGAATTGCGTCTAACTCAAATAAGAGTATGATTATTCGGGTTAGCAGTGTGTTAAGGATGGACGCAAGAAGCTTGCCAGGAACTTCGATTGCCGCTCAACCCCAGCCAGTTGTTGTGGTTTCGAGGGTTTTTCCACGTCTGATATGTACGCTCCAATCGCAAAATGTATATTTAATTAATATGCTATAGAAAAGTAAATCTACATGATTTTGGTTTAATCTGACTTCAGCAGCGGTGGCAGTTCAGCGTTCCCTTCATCCCTTCTACAGGCCCACAAGTGTCTTACGCGATGCACAAAATGAATTCCCGGCGGGACAGAGTGCACTGCGGCACCGTTTATGGCTAGGATTTATTGGTACATTTTGTGCGTGGTGCGTCTAGGTTGCCTAAGACCGAGGCAGAGCTTAAGTGATTACGTGACGCTTTTAGACTTTATTTATTCTTTATTGATTGCCAACTAGAGTAAATCCTTGGGTCAAACACACCTACAAAAAAAATGGTAGTTATACACAATGTACTCTGTGTGCACGTGCCGATTAGTGCATGCTGCCAAAGCTCCCTAGCAAGTTACACATCTAACTGCGCTACCCCTGCCAAGGCCTCTTGTTGTTTTTTGTTGTTGCTTTTCTCCTCGTCTCTACCAGGGTTGTGCTGCTTTACGTGTCTGCTCTTTTCGCATCGACAAAGAATAGATGCTCAGTACTTTATCGGTTCGATCCCTGTTAATGATCGAGAGATCCTTCCTTTGAGAGATGCTCATTGAGAATCGATATACCGTACTGCTAAAAATTAGCAGCCATGCTGCTGCCACAAAGGATGTTGCAAAACCCAGCCAAATATGTCAACATGTCCGGCCCTCGGCGCACTAAAGATACTCAGTTCTTTTTGATGATCCAGTTGCAGATGATTGATAGAGGTCGACGCTGTTTCTGTTTACGATCTAACTGCAAATAACCACAAGCTGTGACAACTAGAAACCGTCGCTGTGAACGACGTATTTTAAACTAGCCACAGTGAAATGTGGGAAAAGCGCGCCACCAGTGTCCGCCTCGGAGCTGGATACAATTCATGGGTATTAAGAGCTATTATTGGATAATAAGAAATATTAATAAGTTATTATTGGATATTAAACAGCATTAATAGAGAGGTGATGCTTCAGCTGATGCCGGCATGCACGCGAGCGAGAAATTCAGGCGCAGCACTGCTAAAGCAATTATGATATAAGGAGGTACGGAACATGAAAGCAATACTAAATGAGTTCTATTTTTGGAAAGTAAATAGCTAAAGAGATCGGTCGACACGCTATCTGTCACTAACGCGAGGCTGCATGCTTGCCTAAGGCAGCTTGAGACTCAGCCAGCCGCAAGGAATTATCTCATGCTCGGATTGGAACAGATATACAGCAAGGGTTTGTCAAAAGAAATGTAGGCCCGTCCTAAAGTGAAAACAACGATATATATATATATATATATATATATATACATACGTATATCCACAGCTGTTGAGTTACGGGTTCCAGTGTCTCTGTTGAGAAGCTCTAAAATCATTTTAAGGCGCATGGTCATATTCATACCATATTAGTAAAGTGCTCTCGATCACATAGCGGCGAGCACAAGTTCTACGTTAAGGAGACATAAACTACGGCGATCTCATTCAAGATGAGCTCTGAGAGATCGAAACCGTGCTTTCTTGCTTCCGTCGTCATTTGAAGCATAACACTACTATCAGTGAAGTTAGAAAGTCATGCCTGGCATGATTTTGATTATGATTGTTATTATGACTAGCCTACGACTCAACTCTCTATTCTGTACCTAAATCCACACTCACTGCTCTAGAACCCTACACATCAATGTCAAAGGTATGAATATAAATGTAGCAATGATAAGACATTGCTTAATGAATCATCGGTTTGTCTAGCGGAAATAAACGGTGGGGAACTTGTTCCGGTTTTTAAAAATATGACTCACGGTGGCGGTAGAATCTCAACCCTCGTCTGAAGTGAGCTGGCATGCTCTGAGGTTGCTGTACCTCAGTTTATTTACCAAAAATTGGTAGCTTGTTACGATCTTCCATATACAATTTTATATCGTTGACACTTGGATGAAGTAACAATGTTTCCATAGACGAGAAAATGAGTATGTGGTAACGTCCAATATTGCACTCTCCTCTATATTTACATATTTACTCGTCGATTAAAAAAAACATTGTTTCAAGCAGATAAAGTGGTATTAACATGTCATGTTGATCGGCATATTATAGATGTGTTTCTCTGTGATGACAATTTACATCTATCATTGCAAAAAGCAGGCCCCTCGATATAGAGGCCCATTACAAATGTTAAGTTGTGACTTTCTCTAAATCATCGGTAGGCCCCTAAGGCTTTTGTACTGAACGGTATTTTCTCCTGCACCATCTTCTCTATTTTCTAAAATCTTACATTGTAAAATAAGGGAGACTTGCGTGAAGACAATATTTCACGATAGGCACAATTTTTATTGGAAATAAGTTTAGCGCGATTTTTAGTTTTTTGTCAGTAACATCTCCCACCAGAATCGTGACCGCGGTGGCTTTATTACGTTGTTCTTCTATATGTCTGCTGTTGCTCCTAGATCGCAAAACTGATTGACAAATTCAATATTCACTCCCTCAATCAGAACCCGACCGTTTGCGACGTGCAATCTGCCTCAACTAAATTGTAGTGGTTTTATTTTGACGATGTTGATTGTCAGTTGGTTTTCCTGGCACCCATCTGATGCTTCCCATACATAAAACTGCAGGTGGTTTCGTGTCTTTGCGAGAACCACTAAGTCGTCGACATAAAATGTGTGTTTTGCTTTTATATTTTCGAGGCTGTCTGCCAAGCCAGCTACTATATATATATATATATATATATATATATATATATATATATATATATATATATATATATATATATATATATGTGTGTGAAGAAGAACGGGCTTGCAGAGTTACCCTGAACGACTCAATTTTTCTGTGTCACTGGCCTGTTGACGTAATGAGCCCTGTCCTTGAAAGTAATTACGTTCACTTGCAACATACCGCGTATCAAATGTGCAGCACTGTAACTCCGAGTTTGTGGCGTGTCAGGCTATTTATTGTTAGTGATTGCACAGTCCGGCTTATGACCGCTTCTCGCCTACTGACACACGTGCAACTCTACTAACTACACTTGTCACTTTAACACAAGAGCTATCATTACTGATGGAATGTGACCATACAGTAGAGAATAATACAAAGGAAGCCGTATTCTTGAACTTCTGCGTCGAGTACGGGCTCCCACAGTATGTGCAGAAGCAACACGCGTTGGCAGTCAACGCGATTCGATACTAGACATTGGCCTTTGGCAACAATCATTCAGTGGACCAAGTTGCTGTGCGCATGTTTTCCGCGATCATCGGATGGTGGACTTCATCGTATCTGACTACAAGCGCAGTCAGTTATATCGTCGTCGGCACCTAGGTTGGGTCATGAAAAAAGGAATTATGACGCTATGTAGGTGAGCTTCGATCTCACAGACTAGACTAGATTTTTCCAAGGTTAGCTTTTTGTGGACTCTGTGTACCTTAAACGTACGTATACGTTCTTATACAGCTACATGTGCCACAGCGAACCTGCCACATATTGTCGTCAACTGACATACATGTGCGTGCGCTTCAAGCAGATCTTGCTCGTAAGGTTTGCTAGCTTTAGAAAGAACCCAACAAAGTATAATTTGAAAAAAACACTCTAGAAGA
Source organism: Dermanyssus gallinae (assembly GCA_003439945.1). NCBI lineage: Eukaryota > Metazoa > Arthropoda > Arachnida > Mesostigmata > Dermanyssidae > Dermanyssus > Dermanyssus gallinae. Next base: position 474,540 of record QVRM01003646.1, read on the forward strand.
ACACGCTGTGATTTAAAACAGCGACAAAACTGTAAACTCAATCCACAGATAAGTCCGCAAAGGAAGTTCAATTAGAATGTATCTAGCAATAATTACTTATCCCAACGATTCATTTGCTTTCGATGATAACGATGAAAGTAAAATTTATATATAACATATTTGCAGAAACCTATTTATTGAATGATGAACTACTTCTGCGATATTCGGGTGTTACACTTACTCTAGGTGGTTATGCGGCTTAGCGGTCGTGAATGATGTTGACGTCACATCAGAAAACCTGGGTAAGCATTGAGAGGTTGGAATCAAATAAACCCGATATTCCAGATGAAGTGCCGTCAATTATGATCAAGCTGGTTGGGATCTTAAATGTCACCCCTTACGCTTAATATGTCGTCGATTGCGTAAAGAGAGTAAAATGCCGAATATTTTTCAGACGGTGATTATTAGCCCAATAAATGTAATCTTTTTGGCTATATATCAAAACGACAAGCAAGGATTGATCACTACAGACCAATTTGCTCATTGTGCGGGTAGAAGCTGCACACTTTAGCTCCTGGAGACACAGTTTGATTAGGCAGAACATGGATATGCATCAAGATGGGTCATGCAATGTATATTGATTTTAAGTTCCTTTTCAAACTGTAACACACAGTAAACTAGTCGAGGTGCTGCCTAACTTAGGGGTAGGAACCAACAAAGTTGCATGGATAGGTGACTTCTTACGTGAGTAAACTTTCCATGTATGTGCTCAAGGTGCTCTGCTTAAAGGTTTTTGGGCTGACCCTCAGCCAACATTTTACGTCCACGGGACTGCTTTTGCATTGCTTTGTAAGTTAGTTTGCTAAGTTTAATGATAAGCAAATTAAATATAGAAGCTTGTATTTTCCTTTACTTTTTTAACGTTATAATGTTAGGGGACTCATAAACACGCATCTATGAATTCGTGTTTCAACAGCATCCACAATATAAAATTACCGTGTTCTAGCTTTACATTAGCTGGTTGGGGTAATACAGAATTTGAATGAATAAATGAAACAGCCGTCTATAATTTAAAATCAATTAAAATAGCCTTTACATATGCTATTGTCAGAGAATAGTCTTTTGGGCATTTCTGGTCGCCTTGGTAAAATTTTACGGTTCTGAACGTGAAAGCTTCAACGTAAGATATACCGACATATCGACTTTTAATGACTTTCCTTAATCCCGGTATTCGCCTTTTGCTAGCTTGCGTCGGGTGTCATTCATAGTATGCAGAATTTTCTGCCGAACACGCCAAGATGGTCGGTTACTTCGTGCGTTGGTTCTCCGGCAAACGTAGAATTTGCACAACGATGTAAGAGAAAAAAGGAAGAATAGCTACTTTTACAAACTTCAACCTCACTCCTAACCAAGACGTTTCCGCTCCCCCTATACTGCGACCCCTTTCTTGCCAAGTTCAACCAAACCTTATAAGAAGTACTTTTTTTTATAGACCATATATATATATATATATTAGGGTAGGACATTCTCCAATTTAGTATGTGATAATATAATGTTTCAAATGTGCAGATCGCCAGACGATCAGAAAAATACAAGGCAATGCAAAAAAATGCCGGGCAGCTTCCGCTAGCCGAAAAACTTCCAGCCTGCGGACTGGTAGAGATGCAATTCTAAAAAAATGCGCATAGTTTACCCTGGGCCATGCCGGAGACGACTAAGACGAAAAACCACGGTTGGCAATGCAACCAGGGTCCAGGTTGACCCTCTGTAAAACGCTACAAAGAGGCACAGTCTTCAAACTCTGAACCCTTTGGCTCTGTACATTTCCCCAGACTGGGAAGAAGAAACGATTAGAAAAGCAATAAAAGCGTGCTCCACGATGGCGGTGTGTAAGGTTAACATCACAGAAATGGCTTTCGCCATGTGCAACGCGACACTTTGCGTCTACCAGAGAAGCAGAAAAGAGCGATATTCATCCGCATAAAGACGAGTCAAGGGTGTTCCTCACACAACATGGTTGAAAAATACGCGCCTTTCTCTACAAACAACAAAATAGGAGTGAAAATACGGACAGTCACCACAGGTAAGGACGGCGATATTTTTCTGGAAGCTGTGGAGGAAAAACCAGGCAGTGCTGCAACGTCTACTGATGTACTGCGGCAGGGAATAGGAGGAGAAATAAAACCCAGAAGATGTACCGACCCCACCATGACTGTCGTCCTATGAGGTATCGACCCGTTTCTAACGAAAAATAAGATTAAGAAAGAGCTGCGGGAAGCATTGAAGATTATTTTAGAACAGGTTCAAGAGAACCCATGCTGAAACCATACAGAATTGCACGCGGCAACAGAAAAATCGCTGTCACGGGTGCCCTTGATGAACAGGAAACAGCTTTGCTAAGCGCTTCTCTACTCACTCATTTGAAAGGGCTGTCTACAAAAATGCACCACAGGTAGCAGAAGATGAATGGGGGTTGCCTAGCGGCTAACAAGCTCAAGACGGGAAAAGCTCCACAACTTTACTGCCTCCCCCCGACTGCAGTCGAGCTCCTGTTCAAAGAGCATCCAGCCGCAGTCGCGAAAGCCCTTACCTCAGCGAAGAGAGCAGGAGAGTTCCCACTAGCAGAAGTATCCTTATCCTCAAAGCGAATGGAGGATCCTGGCCAATCTGGTTACTAAGCGCCTTAGCCAAGTGACTTAAAGCCATCATCGAAGAAAGAAGGCTGTTTGCGGAGAAGTCCCGTCACCGTTACAATTTGGCTTCTGTAAATACAAATCGGTCCTAACGGCAATCTACAGGGTCCTCAGTAGAGTTGAGCAGGTGCGTAGATCTACCATCTATACAAGACAGCTAGTCATGGTTACCCTCTTGGATGTGAGGAACGCCTTCAACAGCCTACCATGGAAGACACCTTGGGCACGCTTGTTCGTAATGTTCCGCCATACCTAGTAAAGGTAATAGCTGGATACCTTAAGGTCCGTCTTAAATGGCAAGGTGGTCTTTCCGATGACAGCCTGGCCCTACTGCTATAGAAGTTAGCGTATGACGACATCCTGCGGCAAACCAGTCTACCTCTGGGAATATACATGATAAAATAGAGAGAAGTGCTACTTCAGAAGACTGGCAATCAAATAGAAAAAGCCCCATCATAGACATGCTTTTTCTGCGAAGAAGCCCTGGATGAACGTCCACAACACACACATTATTCAAGTGCCAGGCATGATAATAGACCAGAATCTTGGCGATTAGACAAATTTGCGAGAGATGGTCTAGAGCGTGAATAATAAAAATATTATAAAATGAGGTGTGCATTCCTTCAGAGTGCGTACGAGCGCATATCTAAAAATTACAGATTAAAGATCATATATTTCAAAATACCACAAACATTGATTGTTTACGTCCCAATAAGGCTTAACAAACGCTTCCCGACTATCGCAGTAAGCGTAACTGCACAATCCATTGCGTATGGTACTATCTGTGAACAGAAATACACTCTAATGTAATGGTATTCACCGCAGTTTTATATATATATATATATATATATATAAATATATATATATATATATATATATATATATATATATATATATATATATATATATATATATATATATATGAACATATAAATATATATATGAAGTTGAGATACTAACACGAAATTATCTTTGCTAGCGTGGTTATGACTGGCTTTTCGTCGGTTGTGTTTTCGGTTCTTATCTAAACAAGCAAATGCAACCAATGGAGGAAGGACAAACGGGCAGCGTGACGGGAGGCGACACCCGGCCGAACACAGAAACACCGCTCTCTCTCTCTCTCTCTCTCTTTCTATATATATATATATATATATATATATATATATATATATATCCTATTCGCACTCTCCCCCCGCCTTCCTTTTTCTCTCCCTGCGTCGCTGAATAGTGATGGCTCGATTGGCAGCGTTCTGCTGGCTATGCAGCTGACCAATGGAGCGCAGAAGACGATCGATCGGTAGCCGTATAACCAGGAGAACAAACAATATTCGTCATCGGCGGTCGCCGGCAACAGGCAGCAACAACAATAACAGCAGTGCCAAGAGGTGGGTGTTCAGTTTTACCATGAACGTCATCATTACCAGCTTTTGACGTCGCTGAGCAGTCTGTCGTCGGCGCTGAAGCTATCCAAGTGTCCACATGAACAACAACAAGAAACAGAAACAACAACAACAACAAGACCAACAACAACACCAATAAGACCAACAAGACCAACAACAACACCAACAACAACAACACCAACAACAACGACAACAACAACACCAACAACAACAACAACACCAACAACAACGACAAGCAACAACAACAACAAGCAACAACAAAAACAACTTGTTTTGACTTTTGTTTCGTTCAATCGTTCGTCTATTCCCTTCGTTTGTTTGCTGTCAAAACGGCCACGGTTTTCTGACCGCTCGTGAGTAATTCAGGTGTGCATACGCAAGAACGTACGTAGAAGTGTATAGTATTGTCGACGATAGTTGTTGACGCTGCACGCTGATTTCTCGCGTTCTCTCTCGATATTTCAGTGTTTCCTTGTTTTTCTTTTCTTGAATTGTTCCAAAGACAACGCAACGTGAACGCGCCGCGATTATGGTTGATAATGTTCTATCTAGTAGGGTTAAGCTGGGGGTATATTTTCCCACCGTACAGAAGGTTGCCGAAATACCAAAACATGCACGCCAGAGTCTATGCCGTTGTCGTGGGCCTTGTCAGTGGGCACTAGCTAACCGAGCGTACGCCTGAACGTAGCCTCGTATGTAAGCAGCTGTACAATCAAATCAGATTACAGCGAAACGAAACGAAACGAATTACACTGAAGCGAGGGAGAGAGGGAGACAAAGAGATGAAGAAAGGTAGAGACATCAAAAACCGACAAGCGGAGCCTGGCGAAGCTGACGTTGACAACGCGTTTTGGACAAAGCTCGCCAACTGCCAGAGAAAATAAATTGAAAGTGTGATTGGACAATGCTGTAGTGCTTGTCCAGTTGTTAACAATTTAAAGGCACAATGCAAAAATGACTAAGTACTGTTGTTTACATGACGCTATTAAATCATATTTTTTTATGATTTAATAGCGCTTCCAGATTTTTGTCTCATTAAAAATGAGACAGAAATCGGACGGCGAGAGGTTGCGGATTCTTGTTACAGGTCTTCATAGACTACACAGTCTTTGTCGACAAGGGCGCTATACTCTACCGCCGGGGCTATGGTATGCACCTATACATATTGTGTCTCTTCGACTCGAAATGTCCCGTCACTGTCAGTCGGAAGATTATGTCACTGAGCGCCCGCAGGATGACCTGCGCCTTTAGCGGACACTCATCTTGGTCTGCGGTTCTTTCTTATATCGGCAATTAGCGTCGCGGCAAGCGAGCTAAACGATTGCCCACATAAGTCGCACAAGTACACAGAAGTACTCATAAAAGACCTAGGGCAGAAAATAGCTTTTTTTCCTTGCCCATTGGCAAAGTGTATGCAGAAAATACCACTAAAAGCGCTGCAACGGCCATTCTTTGCCAAGTGGTTTGAGTTTTTCTGGTCACCTTATCACATAGACGTCTCAAACAGCTACTATCTTTTTCGCGGTTCTCATCATACACATTGCCAATGCACGAAATGTTTTGCATATTGTCCACGGTATTGATCGGTTAATGTATGCACATACGGTTTAGCTCGTCGTCATTCCAATTGAGTTAGACTTAGGAAACACGATGACTTTATAACGAGGAGACTATTCATTATAAGTAAGCGGCCTGCGTCATGGCATATTGAATGGACATACAACGACTCTGAGATATTTCACAATGAAGTATAACAAAATTAGAGAAAATCCTTTAGCCCAATCATGCGTAACACGGATGAACTTGACATTCACCGGAAGTTTATTAATCCTATGAAAGAAACTGAGTAAAGTGGCAAGTCAGGTAGCGTTTAGGTGGCGGGCCGAGCATAATCAGGGACATGAAAGTAAGCACCCGTTACAGGAACGCAAAACGCAAGTCTAAAATGCAAGAAAGGGCCATTAAGATTTTTACAAGCGCGTGGTGGTGGTAAACTTGCGCTAAACGAGGGTACTCTATGTACACGATTCACTTATAAATTTGCGTTTAATCACTCTGGTCAGCCATCAACAAATCCATCAACAAAGCCACGACAAAGTACACAAATACACAATAACCTAGAATCAACATGTTTTGTCCTAGTACTCGGAACTCAGCGGGGTCGTCATGGGCCCTTACCAGAAGTGTCTCCTCCCGTGAGTGGCTCTCGCCTCGGTATGTTACCCTGTCTATAGTAAAGCGTGTGGCAAATTAATCGATGACCAAGGTGCTTGCATGCCCCATAAAGGCTACAAAGGTTGAAACGCTCCTGGAGTTTACAATCTAGCAGCCTTAGTTCCCCAGGGTGTCGCAGACTACTTCATTGCGATCGAAGGTGCGCCGATCAAGCCGGGTCGCTTTTCTCAACGACAAGTTGTTGCTGCACGTAGGCAGATTTCTCTATAAGGACAAGTGTCGGTGTTCTCTCTAGAGGTCCCACGTAAGCCGCAACCAGGTTGACACGCGGCCCTCGTAGAACGATTGTGTCGTCGTTGCTAACATGCGTGGTTAGGTGTCTAAGTCAATGTTTATAGAAGACTGACACCCTTCCACTTGAGTGCAGACCTGTCAGTCCGGGGCCGGATTCCAGTCCGAACGGGTCAGTGGGTAGAGCCAGGAAATAAGGTAGTAGCAGAAGGGCGCTCGCCCAAATTTTAATCAGCACTAATATGTCCACGTTATCCCAGGTGACCGGCGCGAGCAACGCCCAAGCGTGACACCCTCGCGCTTTCAATTGGCGATCCACAGTGACTAAGAGTTGTCGGGTGTTGTCGGCCCACGAGCGCAGTGTGATCCCCTGTCGAATTTCCTTGCCGTGATCGAGAACTCCATCCGGGTTGGGCTACTGCCGTGCTTTCTTCTTACGGTTTTTCGAGGGCTTTGCGGGACCCACCTCTAAAGAAGGTTTATTTCTTCTTGCGATGCGATAGGCGACGCGCTCGGTTACATTACCTTTATTGCTATAGTGGTGACTTTTGACAACTTACCCTTGTATGATGATCAGAGGAAAAATGAGAAGGCGGCACCCTCTATGGCAGCATTGCGAGCCGGGTGTCATCATTGTCGATATTCACATCCGATATTGGCCGGACCGCAACTGGAGCTTTCTTGGGCAGCAGTGTGTGCAGCGCTAGTGTTAAAGTGCCGATATTACGGCCATTGCCGACCTTGAGCACGGACGTTTGGGTTTGTGCACTATGGTTCTATAATCTAAGAGCCGCTAGGCCGAAGGTTATAGGAGTTCCGATACTGCAATTATTAGGACCAGCTCTTCTGACTAGATGCCGACCTGGTATGCTACGCACCAGAAGCCACATGCTTTATTCTAGGCTTAAAACCCATTTGCGTTTGCTCAGGTACAGTGACACACGATTATGTTTGAATTTGGCGGCCTCTATATATTAGCTCGCTGAAGATCAGATGATGACAGTCTTATGCTAGGAAGAAGAAAAAATGCATCCGTTCGGGGCATATTGTCGAACTGGGTTAATCCCGGTTTAGACAACCCGTAACCACTTGGTCTCGACGCACCCTCACAGGACGGGTTACAAAATAGCATCCCCCTATCCAACCGCAGGTAGACATGCGGGATGATAGTCAGGGATAGAGCTGATTGAAGGAGAACGGCAGAGACGCCTCTCCCACGGCTTCGATGTAATGCCAAAGTAATACCGAGCCTGGGGGGGTGGTGAGGAATCCGGGTTTAGTGGGTTTGCGAGTCTCACACTAGTCACGCAGGCTGCTAGTGGCGCATGTGCATCATGCATTCCCGAAACCTCCCAGAACAAAAAAAAACCTATAATAATAATAATAATAATAATAATAATAATAATAATAATAATAATAATAATAATAATAATAATAATAATAATAATAATAATAATAATAATAATAATAATAATAATATATAATAATAATAATAATAATAATAATAATAATAATAATAATAATACTAATAATAATAATAATAATAATAATAATAATAATAATAATAATAATAATAATAATAATAATAATAATAATAATAATAATAATAATAATAATAATAATAATAATAATAATAATAATAATAATAATAATAATAAGGAAATTGAGGGAATTGAGAGACAAGCATCCTCGTCCTACGGATTCAGTCAGAGAGCGCTTAAACAATTTTCAAGCACCAGTACCAGCGCAAGCATGCCTCGTACCAGAAAAATGTATTACTGACGCCGCCCGGTCTTTTTCCCTAGCATCAGGCCCAGGATTAGACGGTTTACGTCCTCGGCATCTGCTCGATATGCTCGATAGCACAGTACCGTCATCTGGGAGGCTGGTGGAAGAACTTCGTTCTCTTGCTAGTTCAGCCTTAGGTGGTAATTTGCCACATTTCTGCATTCCCATCTTCTACGGGGCCAATCTGACAGCGCTAAAGAAAAAAGACGGCTCTATTAGACCTATAGCATGCGGCCTTACAATCAGGAGGCTTGTCGCTAAAGTAGCCATTGACATTACAAGGACAACAATTGTGACAGCAATTTCACCAAGTCAGATAGGCGTTGCAGTGAAAGGCGGTGCAGAAGCGGCAGTCCACGCAGTACGAGCATTTGTTGAAGCAGAAGGTCCAGTGCGGGTCCTAGTTAAATTGGATTTTCGTAACGCCTTCAACACTATACGACGCGATGTAGTGCTTGATGAGGTAAGACTCAAAGTGCCGCAACTTTTGCCGCTAGCTTGGCAAAGCTACAAGGAACCGACTCTGCTGTCCTGGGCTGAAAAAGCACCACTATTATCATCTAGTGGAGTGCAACAAGGCGATCCGCTTGGACCTGCTTTATTCAGCTTCGGGGTATCCAGTTTAGTGGCACGCATGAAGAGCTCTTAACGTTTGGTACCTAGATGACGCAACGATTGGAGGCCCACTTGATCTGGTTGTGGGTGATATTATAACGTACTGAATTTTGCAGAAGAGGGAGGCCTTAGCCTCAATGCCTCTAAGTGTGAAGTCATTACATTGGGAGGTAATGCCCAAGAACAGGATGAAATTTTTAGGACGGTTTCGAATGTCTTGCCAGAATCTAGGCGCGTTGACTTAGAAGAGCTGGAGCTTCTGGGAGCCCCAATAAGCTTACGATCGATTTCAAAGACCCTTAAAGAAAAGTGCACTGGACTGAAGCAAATTCACTCTCGCTTAACGGCGATGCATTCGCAAGCAGCTCTGTGCATCTGGAGATACAGCTTGGGCTCGCCGAAGCTTAACTATACTCTGCGCACTTCACCAGCTATTAAATGCCACGAAGATCTTCAAGCTTACGACGATACCGCAAGAAGCATTTTAGGTGAGGTATTAAACGTCGACCTGCATGATGACACTTGGAAAAGAGCAACCCTTCCAATTGCCGAAGGAGGACTTGGTATTAGATCAGCGGCGGAGCTGGCTCCCATGTGCTATGCCGCGTCTCTATTGGAATTTGGTAAACTCGCAAAAACGTTGGTCGAACCAGACATCCGCCAAGGAATCACAAGAGCCAAAGACGCTGCAGAGCTAATAGCTAGACAAACAATTGGACCAGGCCCCTGGCAAGAACGTCCAACACAGCATACATTGGACTCCTACAGATGCAGCGCTGCAGCTAGAGAGCTGTTAGCCAACCTCCAATCTCCAGTGGAAAAAGCTGTCTTTCTGGCAGCACGGGACACATTTAGTGGAGGCTTTCTAAAGTGTCTCCCTTCCCCGCTGCTGGGTACCATGCTGGACAACACCTCATTCCGCATGGTAACAGCTCTTCGAATAGGTGCCCCGGTTTGCAACCCCTACAGTTGCCGCGCATGTGGTACCACAGTAACTGAGGATGGACTTCACCCTCTTAGCTGCATCAAAAGCCATGGTAGAGTTTCTAGACACGCTGAAATCAATGCAATTATAAGAAGAGCCTTACGCAAAGCTGGTATACCAAGCACGCTCAAGCCCAGATTAGGACTTCATGACGACAAAAGACCAGACGGTGTAACAATCCCGCTATGGGCTAACGGCAGATGCTTGGTATGGGATGCTACAGTTTCCTGTACAGTGGCTCCCTCGTATATACGCCACAGTTCACTAGAAGCGGGATGGGTTGCCGAGCGCGCAGATAATGGGAAAAAACGCAAGTACCAAGAACTGGAGACAAGTTATATCGTAGTGCCAATATCGATGGAAACAATGGGCCCGGTAAGCAAGGGAACCAAGAGATTTATCAGTGAGCTGGGCCAACGGATTACAGATCTCACAGGGAATCGGCGCGAAGGCGAATTTCTACGGCAACTGCTGTCGCTTGCTGTGTGCCGAGGAAACGCCGGCTGTATTGTCGGTTCCATGGAATAATATTTAGGAGTTAGAAGAAGACAAGGTGTACACGTTCACACCTCACAAATGTAACATTTAAACAATAATAATAATAATAATAATAATAATAATAATAATAATAATAATAATAATAATAATAATAATAATAATAATAATAATAATAAATATAAGTAGTTTTGTATTTCTATTAAATGTCTTTTTATTATATATAATGTAGGTTGTAATGTCACATGAAACTTACAATTTTAGGGGCGGAAATGTGGTCACACCAACGGATGACAACACATCAGTATACCAGGCCAGATGTTTGTTTTCAGCTCACTCGTTTAAAGTCAATAATTTTTCGAGACTGAAGAAAGATCTGTTTATAACTCTTCTGGCTGACGCAACCTGTCACATGGAAGGCGTTCTAGTTTTGTAGGTACTTGATTTAAGTATGACGTTCGATTGCCAAGAATTCTGCCAGCGTCGGTGTAAAATAATAGCAATAATGATTACTTTATATAATGTGGTTTTGCTTTCTCGACAACTATATATATATATATATATATATATATATACGAGTACCCTGGTTTTATAGTATACTAGGATGCCAGGTTAAAAGGGGTGCCTAACGATACTGGGGTTGGCCTACGGTGTTCGAAAGTTCGGAAAGTTCACAGTTGTAGCACTAACTTCAGCAAAATAGTAAGTACACTATTTTTTTTTTATCCTTTTCCGTAAGGCTATTTGCCGTGTGCGCTTTTTTCATGTCATTCATGGCTAATTTTGATCCAGTCTCTAGCGCATCTTTGTGTGATGCAACTGTGTGACACAGTGAATAAGCACGCTGAACGACACTGATCCACGTTGTTTTCGGCACTGTTCTGGTGTTATAATTGTAGCTGCTTTGTTGCGGACAGATGGTTTGCGGACAGGATGTAGAATATATCAAAATTTCGTCTGAGCGCCCAAATATATACTTTCACCTGCTCGCGTGAGCCATCTTTGCGAGCAGAATACTTTAAGGAAAAATATGTTTATATATTGTGTATAATGCCATTGTAACGTTTATATATATATATATATATATATATATATATATATATATATATACGAGGTGTGTTCAAAAAGTATCGCGACTTTTATTCATGAATATCTATTTTGTCCCCTTCAAAGTAATCCCCATGAGATATTATACACTTGTGCCAACGGTTTTTCCAATCTTCGAAGCACTTCAAAAAACCATTTTTTTTATCTTGTTCAGCTCCTCCTTCGATGCCGTCTTTATCTCGTCAAGCGTAGCGTAACGTCGTCCTTTCATGGGCCTTTTCAGTTTAGGGAACAAGAAAAAGTCACAGGGGGCCAGATCTGGGGAATACGGTGGCTGCGGCATCATTAGTGTGTCGTTTTTGGCCAAAAACTCGCGCACAAGCAACGATGTGTGAGCAGGGGCGTTATCGTGGTGCAAAAGCCAATTTTTGTTCTTCCACAAATCCGGGCGTTTCTGGCGGATTGCTTCGCGCAAATTGCGCATAACTTGCAGGTAATATTCCTTATTGACCGTTCTACCCTGTGGCAAGAACTCATGATGCACCACGCCCCTGCAATCGAAGAAAACTGTCAGCAAAACTTTCACATTCGACCGAACTTGGCGCGTTTTTTTCGGTCTTGGTTCGTGCGGCAGCTTCCATTGAGATGATTGAGCTTTGGTTTCCACGTCATAACCATAAACCCACGATTCGTCACCAGTTATGACCCTCTGGAGCAAATTTGGGTCGTCGCGGACAGAGTCCAACATCTCATTAGCAATGTTCATGCGATGCTGTTTTTGGTCGCAATTGAGCAATTTTGGTACGAATTTTGCGGCGACCCGTCTCATGCCCAAATCATTGATAAAAATCGAATGGCACGATCCAATCGATATGTTTAGGTCCTCAGCAACTTCTCTAACGGTGATTCGACGATTGGCCAATACCATTTTCTCCACTTCATTAATTTTTTCGTCTGTTGTTGAAGTGCTCGGGCGTCCGGCACGCTCTTCGTCGTTCACATCTTCTCGGCCTTCTGAGAACATTTTGTACCACCGATAAACGTTGCTTCGGTCCAAGGTAGCTTCTCCGTATGCCACAGTCAACATTCGGAATGCATCCGCGCACTTAATTTCGTTTTTCACACAAAATTTGATACAGGTTCTTTGATCCATTTTTTTGAATAGGCAAAAATCGAAGACGATCCAAAACACGTGCAAGCAAAGCAGCTGTCAACAATTAAGTGAACATTCAAAATGGCCGAGCTTGTCGGCATAAGTGAGAGACATGAGTACCGACATAACGCCACAAAAAATCGAAATTCGAATATACGTAACCCGCGAAAATTCAAAAGTCGCGAACACACCTCGTATACATATATATACGTTACAAAAAGGCATTATATATAGAAAATATAGAAATACAAATTTATACGCACATCTCCAACACCTTTAGAATTATATCACTTGAAGGCAATGTAATTGAAGTTGGCCCCCAGCCATTGAGGGAGGCATTGTTGAGTGTCAAAATGAAAAAAACAATAGTAACAACAACAGCCTTAACAACAACAGCCACAACAACAACAACAACAACAGCAGCAGCAATTTCTTACCAACCAGCGTGACGGTATGGCGCGTAGCCAGCCTTTAAAACGCCAGCAGCAGCTGCTGTGGCAGGTTCTGTCGAGTCGACGAAGATGGTGTACAACAACGACAAGAACAACGAAAACAACTACCACAACAACAACAACAACAACAACAGCAACAACAAGAAACAACTACCACTGCAACAAAAGCAACAACGACAGCAACAACAAGAAACAACTACCACAAATTCTGCTAGAACAGCGACTGCTAGGGCCACCACTTAAAGCAGCTCTATTGTTTTGCGGCACAATCATTGACTACGCGGTCGACTGCTGGCAAACGGTCCAACTCAGGTAGCTCGTCGAGAAGCATGGATCGCCCGCCACTTGGCCTCCACTTGATACGATTTGTCACCGCTACCGCCCCGCCGAGGCGTCTGCTTGACCCCCCAGAAGATTCAATGAGCCCCACGACAGAGAGGGGGAGCAGAACGCCCTGTGCGCAGCGGGCAGTTCGGTCGGAACGAAGCGTCACCACCGTCCGCCCGCAGCGTGAAGAAACACAGTCCGCGGAGCACACAGGCGTCGTGCACGCGTGACGGCACACGATGCCACTCAGCGTTGGACTGAATACGCCTCACGCGCCTCGCCTTCTTCATGCATTGTTCACCTAACGTGACCGCATCGTCTATAAGTATACTCGTCTATGTATACTCGTCGTCGTGTATACTTCACAGTTTATTCGGTACTAAGGTAAAACGACAAGGCAAGACATCTGTCAGACCTGGACACCATAGCAGCAGTTTCAACATGATAACCAAAGCAATGATAGCACACTATTCGCTGCGGATGCGTTTATTAACTAGTTGCTTTTGCCAACGAATCAAGGTAAAGTCTGCTTAAGAACAAGAATGTTTCTCAAGCATTACCGTTATGATGACATAGCCTCGATACTTCATCCGTACAGACGAGTTTCGAGTGTGCTCTATTAGTAAGCCACGTTTTAATTTAAAATAATAATAATAATAATAATAATAATAGTAATAATAATAATAATAATAATAATAATAATAATAATAATAATAATAATAATAATAATAATAATAATAATAATAATAATAATTATTATTATTATTATTATTATTATTATTATTGGCGCTAGCGTCTGCGAGCCGTTTCAGTGCAAACTGTGCGGGGAGATGGTGGATTCCAGTGGCCTACACCCACTGAGTTGCCCGAAGAGCGCCGGTAGATCGTCCAGACATGCTGAACTGAACGGTGTGATCATAAGGTCCCTTAGGAAAGCCGGTATACCATCTACACTTGAACCAAGAGGTTTAGTGTCCGCTGGCGAAGAAAGACCTGATGGGGTGACCATTGCATTATGGTCACATGGAAAGTCCCTAGCTTGGGATGCAACGGTTTCGTGCACAACCGCGGCTTCCTATTTACACCACAGCTCTGTTGAGCCGGGGTGGGTAGCAAAGCACGCAGACGCCAGAAAACGGTTTAAATATGCTGGACTGGAAACAAGATATATTTTTGTGCCTATCGCCATGGAGACACTAGGACCAATCAGCAAGGGAACCGAAGCATTTCTCAAAGATTTGAGTAAGCGAATTCAGGAAGTTACGAACGACCGAAGAGAGGGTCAATTCTTGAGGCAAGCATTGTCCTTGGCCGTTTGCAGAGGAAACGCGGCATCTATTTTAGGCGCCATGGAGTGAACTAATTATTTAAAAAACTTTGCAATAATACGTTCAGACCTCTCAACTGTAACATCGTTTAATATGTAATAATAATAATAATAAAAATGGAGTGAGCTTGTCTATGCGACCAACTCGGCGCTGCTCCAGCTGTTAGGAACATCCGCACCAGTGATGGAAGCAAAGGAGCGCACAGTTTGCTAAGGATGCAGCAAACCCGCACACAGTCACTGCACTTTACAAATACCAGACAAAAATAATTCGTATTGTAAGTCGTGTTTTTGGAGGGAGGTGTTAATAGGTGCTTCAAGAAATGTAGTCCTGGTCAATCCGGCATCCTATGATTGTACCGCAAAATTTGAAGCCCTCAAAAACAAAATAAATATCTTAGAAAAAAGAAAGTAAGCAAGCCTTGTCCTCATTAATAAATCTGGAAACATGAGAGGTTCCTCGGCCTAAAGGCCCACCTGCCTCTTTGACACCTGGGCAAAATACTGGAAATTGTTCTGGTCAATAGCTTGAACGAGGAAATCGAACCCAAAAAGTTTCATTAGACGCCCAGTGTGGTTTCCAAAAAGGGCAATCTACAATAAGAGACTCTCATAGGGTTGAATCACACGTTGAACAAGAAATGGAAGGAAATACTATCGTTGCTTTGTCAAAGGAGCTTATCCTACCTGAATGGACAAACTATGGTTGCCAAGGGGCAAGAATACAGAATTACTGCCAGGATCCCACAGGGTTTGATTCCGGAACCCGTCCTCTGGAACTTAGTCTACGACGGGGTACTGGACATCAAGAACTACATAGAAGGGGCTAAGCTGTTTCCCTACGCGGATGTCTTGGCCCTGATAGTAACGGCGCGGAACAAAGCGGCCCCACAGAACACAACCCACAAAGATGCCACATCGATGGCGATGGAGTGGATGGACCGCAATCATCTGACGCTTGCACCGCATTAGACCGAGGCACTGTATCTAACGGGCCAAAAGAAGACAAAGAGAATCCGCCTTATGATGGCGGTAGAAATTAGGAAAGAGGCAAAGTACCTCGGGGTCAGCTTCGACACTAGGCTACCCGGAGTGGCACATGTAAAATATGTCGCGGCAAAAGCCAAGCGGACCACATCAGACCTGGCACGGAGTGTGCCAAAGATTGAGGGAGTATCAGAGGAAAACCGAGGGTTCCTAGCTTCGGTTGCTGTCATGGGACCTACTAGTGAGAGAAGAATGCAATATATTTTTAGAACACAATTTGGACCTCACCAGGGGGGGGGGATTTGGGTTTTGTGGATTTGTAAGTCATAAACAAGTCAGGCAGACAGCAAGTGATGCTCGTGCATATGCATTTCCGAAACCTTCAAGAAAAAAAAACGTTGTAAAACAGGTTAATTTTTCCATTTGTGTTTATTATGGTGGTGGTAAGCCTGCTTAGTACAAGAGCCCAACTGAGCGCCTCTAATTCAAAATACAATTCAGAGTACATAACATTAGCATCCCGAATGTACATAGTTTATTCTAGTGTGAATTAATAACAGAACAATATAAGCAAATTTAAATGAAGTAGTGGAGGTCTTCATATACGTTTTCTGTCATGTCTAGGTCCTGGATGCAAGACCATGTTCAAATAATTTATAGTAATCAGAATTCTGTAGTTAGTAGAGCAGTTACCAAACTACGATCTAATAAGACCTTGCACTGAGCGTTTGCGGTTTGCCTTTGTCTTTTGGGTGAGACTTGATCAAGGAGATTACACTTGTTATGAGTTCACGACTTTAGACGTACATACACAAGAAACATTATTGAGGAATCATAAGATGTCCACGCCTATCGAAGTAGCGTAACTCTAAGTGTGGTGGTCAAGAGGCAGCTAGCCACTTACAGAAAAATAATTCATCAGTAGAGTTGTAAGATGCCGCAGAACCTGTTAAACAAGCTTAAGGTTTCATTCCAAGAGCGATTCGTTGTCTTCGGCAGACATGCATGCAGACATTTATGCATATGAAGTTGTATATTATGCTTATCTATGATAGATGATAACCCTATGATCACTTTAGGTAATTTCGACTTCCCTGTTTATAGAAACGCTGTTCTAAGGGCATAAACAGTGTCATAGGACTTGTCACGGTTTGCACACAGAAGCTTTACTTTGCAAATTGGCTTCCTAGTGGATAAAATACCTTATGTTTTGAGTTCAGTGGTCTCACGCACTTGTAAATTTCTATGGAATGTATAAGGCATTACACGTCTGTCACAGCTACGCTCGCTTTTCACCCGCTCAAACCATACAGCCTTTATATATATATATATATATATATATATATATATATATATATATATATATATATATATATATATATAACATAGTTTATTAACGGACTACATTAAAATGCTTTGATTCTCAATGAAATATTAGAATGAACCATATGCAAAGTAAAGTGATAAACACAGTCACATAAGCTGTAATAAATAAATACGCCAGTGAGCTAGGTCCTCCAGAATATCACAGAAATATAGCATACGTGCCATTGCGCATGTAGATCATATACACAGTCAGTAGGTCAAGTGAAATAGCATACGACAAATCTATAGTAACCTACTTCTGGCAACAACCTTTTGTTAACAATATCTAACCCAGCCAGATATACACTATACATCAACCACTAACTCCCATCTCTCCAGTGGACAAAGCGACGTACGGTAATCGTATCTTCTATTGACCCACTTCTGTACCTTCGCTTCTATACCAAATGTATCCCCATTAAATGCTAATTGTTTTTAATCTGTGTGTTTTATTAGCGTAATGGCAACATTCTAATATATGAAGATTTATTGCCGAAAAGAGATCTCAGGATCTTTATTTTTGCAAACATATTGAATGTGTATAACAACATTAGTGATTTCACTGTCACTCGCAAACAAGACACCCCCCCGTTCAATTTTTTTGTAGAATGGGGGAGTCTACAACCCATTTTTCATAAAATTGGCTTGGACACCGTATATATATATATATATATATATATATATATATACATTTGTCTTTTTTTCGTGGTAGTGTTCTTGGAGCTGTAAACACTGCCCAGTGGCGTATCCATTTTTTGATGCCTCTGGAAAAGTACGCAAAAGCTCACCCGCAGCGGCGATAACCTTTTTATCATACGCAAATGCGTATATTCCAAGCCAGATCTTGAGGTTTAGGAACAGGAAGAAGTCAAATAGGTGCCAAGTCGGGAGAGTAGGATTGATTGAGTAGAAATTCGTACCCTACCTCGTGCAAAATTTTGCCATTACGACAATGGAGGTGTGAGCTGGAGCGTTGTCATGGTGAAGCATTACTTTCTACGCACTTATCTCGGCCGCTTGGCCGGGTGAGTAACGTCTAAGGTTCTTGAGTTCTTGGCTACACAAAACAGTGTTCACCATCTTTGGCGCTCATATGTTTACCAGACGCTGTCCCCACTGTTTTGACTGCTGTTTCGAGTCGACTGTATAGCGGTGGATTCAAATTTCGATCACGGCTACGATTCGATGCTAACTGCTTTGTTGTGTGTATGCTTTGATCGATAGTCAGCAATCGCAAAACCCTCCTTGGCCACGGCGTTTTTTTTAATATTTCTGGCGTAGTAACATCAACTGGACGTCCTGGGCGCGTTTCACGCTTGGCGCCTTTGTTCCGGCCCCGTTCCAAACTCGTTTGAAAAAGTCGCTTTTGGCTAAAACTGATATACGTCTCATAGTATATATACATATATACTATGAGACGTGACTTTACCATATCAGCTTTGTTTAATTGGAAGGCTTTGGAAATGCATGAATGATGATGCACACTCGTTGTTGACAGCTACCGGCAACTAACGTAAGACTCGCAAACACATTAAGCCCGTATTCCTCCCCCCCCCCCACAACCCGGCTCGGAATCGCGAGACATTTCCTTGATACTGCTATCTGGGCTGGTTAGAGCGGCTTGGGTCCGTTGTTGGCGGACCAATGCTAACTTCTGGCTTAACCATTTCTACTGCTAGACCGGCTTAATCCTACGCCCGTTCCCACGCTATCGTTGTCTACTGTCGGCAGTATTCTCTCTGCAGTATTATAAGACGTCTATGTAACTTCGTCGTTTTGTACAATTATCTGTGTTGTTATTATAATATACAAAAAAAAAGTTATTATTGTGTTATTATTATCTGTGTTGTTATTGTAATATAAAAAATAATGTTATTATTGTCTGTGTTGTTATTATAATATATAAAAAAAAGAAAAAATATAATATAAAAAAACTAATGATTGATGTTCAATTCCTAAAATTGTAGTTAATGAACTTTTTCAATGTTATTAATGTACTCTTATTATTCTATTCTACTTCTCAGCACATACTCGGGTGATTTGTTGATTTCACGATTGCTCTAGTAATAATTAAGTTATTATTTGCTTGACTGTTAAGCGATAAGTATCTAAATACACATGTATTTTTTGTCTTTGAGACGTTCAAGTGCAGCATTCACAACCGTGACGTTTCCGACGTACACAGCCATTGATCTGTCTAGCCGGGTTTCTCAGAATGTTTGTTATTATTTTTACGTTTATGTTTATTTCTTACAACAACGATATCTAGATTTGATTAACTCTGTAAATTGGCGATAGCTCGAGAGACTAGACCAGCTCTATAATCGACAACATTTAGCTATCTTTTTTTCTAAAAATTCCTGTTTAGTTTCAGCTATTGAAAAATTGCTCGTTCACTTAAAAAAACTTTGGTTTCAGCCTCTATTTGTTGAAATATGTACTTCAAGATTTGTCATTGCGTAACATATACGCTTGATGGGTAGATTTGGATTCTTTAGCAAGTGAACAGTCGTCTAATTATTTACATCTCACGTTGTAGTAGGAGCGTTGAGTTAAATGTTTGAGGCTAAACTTTACTTAGGCTAGGATAATTAGTTCGTATTTATTGTTGTTGCGAGGATTTAATCAAGCCGGTAATGACTAAAAGATCGTTTGACTTATCTCCCCCCAGAGATCCTGTATCTGGCGTTTTCCCGTACTCGTATTGGTTTCACATATTAGTCATTAATAACCAAATACACCTGAATTGTAAACATAGTAATTGATAAAATTGACATAATTAATTATTGGTAATCTTATACGAGCACTTGATGGCAGTAACGCCATGAGCAATAGAAGCCGTAATTGTTGCTGATGTTGCTAGTGTTGCTTTGCTGCAGCTGTCGTTGTTGTTTTATCATCGGCTCGCAAAAGGTCGTTTTACTAAACCGCTGGTGTTTTTTTGTGTCTAAATCGACTGATTCGTTTATTTGCGGCTATCCACACGCCGAAACTGTACATAGGCTTTATTTTCTATAGACGTGCGCGTATCCGTGCCTCTGTAGAAATCTACTTTTTTTTAAAGTAGTTGTCTTGAAAACAAGTAGTTGTGAAGTATTTGTTGTAAACACAGCAGGTGGTTCGTACCCTTTCTGATCTGTCGCGGTTCGCGTAGTTTTACCACCATTTGTCACTGTGTGCATTTATTGGAATTTCTGCTATTTTTGTTATCGCCGGCCGTATAGTTTGTGTGCTGAGCTATCTAGCTCTATGTGGCTGACTCGTCCTTGTCCAGTGCGTCCGAATAACGAAACCATTGATTCGTTTAGTAGGGGGTATCTGGCAAGACTCAGATAGTGATTTCGCTCGCTGTTTCGCATCGATGTTGTTTCAAAATGGCGTTTGGCATACACTATCCGTATACAGTACAATATAATTTCTACCCCCTATTATCGAGAGATACGACTTTACGTCGAACGTAGCTAACTTTTTTTTATAGTTATGCTTCCTGCTGGTTTTGCTTGCGCCGTTAACTATATATATATATATATATATATATATATATATATATATATATATATATATATATATATATATATATATACATATACATATGCTATACAATGCACTTCAATTCATCACACGGGTGACTGATAACGGTACACACACACACACATATATATATATATATATATATATATATATATGCGTGCATATTTTCCATAGTTATGCAACTGATGATAACATAATGGCAGTTATTGATAATCGTCTGCTTTGTATAATCGATTTTCAAAGTGGTCGCCAGTGTTGATGACAACGACTGACGAAGTGAAGAGAAAAACGGAGTTAGTTGATCCGACGACGCGATGAATCCGGCTAGCAGTACTAATACGGGGTTGTAATCGTAGTAACTGTAGTTGCTGTTGTTGTTGTTATTGTCGCTGTTGTTGTTGTCGCTGTTGTTGTTGTCGCTGGTGTTGTTGTTGTCGCTGTTGTTGTTGACGCTGTTGTTGTTGTTGACGCTGTTGTTGTTGTCGCTGTTGTTGTTGTCGTCGTCGCTGTTGTTGTTGTCGCTGTTGTTGTTGTCGCTGTTGTTGTTGTCGCTGGTGTTGTTGTTGTCGCTGTTGTTGTTGACGCTGTTGTTGTTGACGCTGTTGTTGTTGTTGACGCTGTTGTTGTTGTCGCTGTTGTTGTTGTCGTCGTCGCTGTTGTTGTTGTCGCTGTTGTTGTTGTCGCTGGTGTTGTTGTTGTCGCTGTTGTTGTTGTCGCTGGTGTTGTTGTTGTCGCTGTTGTTGTTGTCGCTGGTGTTGTTGTTGACGCTGTTGTTGTTGACGCTGTTGTTGTTGACGCTGTTGTTGTTGTCGCTGTTGTTGTTGTCGTCGTCGCTGTTGTTGTTGTCGCTGTTGTTGTTGTTGTTGTTGTTGTTGTTGTTGTTGACGCTGTTGTTGTTGTTGACGCTGTTGTTGTTGTCGCTGTTGTTGTTGTCGCTGTTGTTGTTGTCGCTGTTGTTGTTGTCGCTGTTGTTGTTGTTGTTGTTTTCGCTGTTGTTGTTGTTGTCGCTGTCGCTGTTGTTGTTCTTGTTGATCTTGTTGTTCTTCTCGTTCTTGTTACTCTTGTTGTTCTTGTCGCTGTTGTTGTTGTTGTTGTTGTTGTTGTTGTTGTGGTCGCTATCGCTGTTGTTGTTGTTGTTGTTGTTGTTGTCGCAACCAGGCCTGGAAGGACTCTCGCCGGCCATGTTGTCACCTACTATCATCATCTACTATGCCGGTCTGCTGGATTTCATGAACCCAAGAAAATCTGCAAATGCCGTCGTAGTGGCGGTCCATGTCCGCTATACCACCTACCTAATTGTACAGAATCCGTGTCGCTTTCTCAGCTTGAGCGAGGATACTCATAATTCATTTTTACCATGTTATATACATATATATATATCATGCTCGTATTTACATACCCAAACAGAGTGCATTTTAAATAAATAAAATAACTAATATGGCGGTACCTCTATGAAGCAAAAAGCGAAAAGCAGTCGAATATTAGCTGAGGGGTCCAATATTAACTTACTTAACACTGTCGCTGTCGTCGTTGTCGTTGTTGCTGCCGTTGCTGTTGTTGCTGCTACGTACTTGATAATTTTCGTTGTTGTTGCTAGTGCTGCTATTAACTTCGTTATGTTTGTTGTTGTTGTTGTTAGTGTTGCTGCTATAATTTTCGTTGTTGCAGCTGCTGTTGCTGTGGTGGTCGTTGCTATAATTGTTGCCGACATGAGCGGCATACGGAAGAAGCGGCGGACGACCCATCAGCCGCGCTTTAGGTGGAACTAATTAGTGAAATGCATAAATGGTTACATCCGTTTTTCTGTTGGTCTGTCTCTCTGTCTATCTGTCTGTCAGTCGGTCGGTCAGTAAGTTTGTCAGCTTGTCAGCCCTGATGGACTATAGCACTCGTCGACACTGTCTGTTGGCACTGTCGTTACTGCTCAAGTGACAACACACAGATCCGGCGAGCGAGCGGCATGGCGAAACGTCGCCATGGCCATTGCGTCAAACAAGCGTCGTCTGTTGACAGATAATCGTCTTACGCCATTGTCGATTGTATTGACTTGAACGAACGAGGTATGTACAGACAGACTGGGAGAGAGAGAGAGAGAGAGAAAACGCGAACAGTATGTAGAAAAACTGATTCCAGAGGACAAACGATACGCGCCGTTACTTTGTGCCCTCTATGGCGCTTTAACAAAGTTAGACACACATAGATATATATATATATATATATATATATATATATATAATTTTTTTATTTTATATCCTGTCGCGCCGTCACTAATTGCTTCGTCTTGCTGACCCGCTCTACATCACTTATCTTTTAGATCCTAGTGCTTCAACAAAACGCACTACGGGTCTCTAGTTTTGCACAACATGTTCTAGTATACGTAAATATCTACAGATACATGCGCATTCATATATATATATATATATATATATATATATATATGGCATGTTCCCACCGTTAAGGATTTGATTATATATATATATATATATATATATATATATATATATGTCTGTACATTTTGTTCAAGGATTTCGTTAATATCAGTTGCAAGATTAAACTCCACTATATATATATATATATATACACGTTTGGCAGCGATGTAGATTGACTTTTATCATTATCTTGCTTCTTACATCAAGATATCTTTCCCATATTGCCTGTAATGCTTTTGCTGTACGAGAGTCACCACCCCTAACCGCCGCATCAATTAATGGACACGAGTCGCTAAACTATAAACCGTACTCGAGATTTGTATAGGAAGCCTGAAAAACTCTTCTACCCAGCCTATACATTTCTAGCTTACCCTTGCCTGCCCTTAACCAGCATAGTTTGCGTACGCATCCAGATAGAGCATCTGGTCCAACTAACTTTGCATACTTTGCACACTGGAACCAACTGGCTCAGGTTTATGTTCGAAGACTAAATTTCTTCTTTCAGATTTACGCGATTGAAATAACGGCAATCAAGGTCCCCCGTATGATTACCGGGGGTTTTATTGGTGGTGAGGGGGACGTATCGCTTGCTTGATGGTACGCCGAGCCGCTGTCTGACATGGTCAGTGCCAATCGTACAATCGTTAGTGGGCTAATACGATTGATGCAATTGAAGGGCTTCAGTCCGTCAGATAGATATGATATTGCTGGTGCTCATTGACGCTACTGTCTAGTCGTCTACTGTCTACAAGCGGCAGTGCCGACAGCAGCGTGGCGCATTTCATAAAGGGCTGAGCTTTATTGAGTTGTACGTTGGGCCGGCTACCGTTCGGGCCAGCCAGGCCGCGGACGGTTCTTCCGCATCAGCTGTTACCATGCTAACTCAAATATATATAAATATATATATATATATATATATATATATATATATATATATATTGCCCTATCTATTCGAAGGCTGTCAGTCGATATCTATCTGTCTATCTATCTAGGCTGAAAGACGCGAAGCTAAATCAGAAAATCACGTACAATTAATGATATGTATGTCAAACTGCCGCAGTCGTTTGATTCGCTAGAGAAAATAAGCGTAATATCATAATTCTGATTTATATATATATATATATATATATATAAATATATATATAAGAGTGAGATGGGGAGAGTGAGAGAGGCACTACTTAACGTGGTCTCTCTAATGTTTCGAAACAATATCATGTTCAAGTGCTACGCGGTAGTGCTTCTTATCTTTTGAACGTAGAGGAACACAATTGGCGATTTGCAATGCGATACATGACATACGATTGTTATTTCAGACGGACCGAATAAATTACAGGGGTTTGCTTTATTTACTAAATGTTAGTTCTTATAGATTAAGCTCGAGTGCCGCTTAGCTTACACAATATTTGAATACAACCAACATAGATTTATCATAATTTTCTCTGCCGTAATACCCGACAGATGAAGGAGGGTGATCATGGCATATAGGGCGATTAAATCTCCTTACAGTTTGTCCTAAAGCCCCTGAAATTATTCAAGCTCTATCTTCTGATCAGTACGTATGGGCCATCTAGGAGGCCCTCAAAAAACTCAAACCAGCGTAAAAGGATCGAATAACTGGTCCGTGTAGAGCTCTTTTCCTTAAGTGAGCAACTGATTTGCAATACACCCCGGAACTTGCGCTAACGGATTCTTCCCTACTCGACGAAGATCTACGCCGTCGATTCCAACTCCCTGGAACCAACTCTTACATAAAAAATAGAGCAAAAATTCACTGAGATCGGCACTGTCTCCTATAATCTGACTACATTTTTCAGTCTCTTGGGTAGATTGCGAGGGACATTTTTATTTATTTAATTAGTCCTCGGCGTACGCCCTAGCACATCAATCCCAAGGCACGCCTGAATTTTAGGAAAATGACTTAGGCTATTTAGTTTTAGCACTTTCTATATTACTTCAAAGCAAGTTTTTGTTTACCCACATTGTCTGCATCGTACGTACTAATAAAAATTGTGTAAACTTGTCCATTATGCTATAGAGACTCAATGCTCTGTAGGTTTCTGCTAGTCCCAGAATCGAATTGGCTCGCCTCTCAGTTTGCTCGGTTTAGGAATTGGTGGTTAGTATGTGGTCTCTCTTCCACCACTTAAAAAAATGCTTTCGGGTGTTCCAAAAAGATGTATTCCAGTGCATCGGGTGATTTTAAGTCTAATCCAATACTTTTTTCAGACTTTTATTTTTTTTTCATGTTTTAAAATTTCGCACTTTAACAAAAATTAATTTATTTCGTATCTGGTACCTCTGAAACAGAGCCTTTATTGGGTCCATTACCAGTTTATTTGGACCCTGCTGCACCAACTTGCACCTCCGCGTTCTCCCACATGCATCCCTAGTTGAGAATTAGAATCCCTTTCATACCTTATCGATTGCCCCCATTGCAAATGACATTTCGAAGCCGTGGGTAAGTGCTGAATTTCAGATTTAACATTAAGCCTAATCCCACAGGATATCTTACGTAAAATAGCTGCTAAACATGCATGGAACAAGTTGGCGTATTAAAAAAGATTTATGGCAATTTAATAATGTATTGGATAAGAACAATAATTATGAGGTGTGCAAATGCCTAAGAAAACTGGTAAAGAGTATTAGGTGTACACATGTGCACCGCCAAATTTGATCTATTAACTTGAATCAAATGCATAACACAGCAACGCATGTCAGGATTTTGTTGGGGACTTTTGCACGAGCAATATTTGAAGTAAGATAAATATTTTTTCCGAATTTTTACAGGTTTGACGAGTGAATTGATAGAAAAAGAAAGCGAACATAGTAGCTGTATCTATGCACTCACACCCGATGTGGCCACAGAGAGATTTGAGTTACTTTTCAACCACAGACGTCAGCTCTACCAATTTGGTATTAAAATGATTCACTTAAGATGCACATTCGTCTGAACATGGTTGTGGACGCGCCATGGAAACTTGTTAGGAACGTGGGTGTAAAAGTTCAAACATGCAAAAGTAAAATTACATTTTGCAAACTCTTCTTAATATCACAATAGTCCCGGATATTATTCTGACTATGTAGAATTTTCTCCCGAATGCACCGGTATGCGTTTGAAGAAATGAGGAATGCGTTCTCCCACAATCGTGCATTTTTGTAAACGTAAGTCGGGACAGCCACCCCTTAAATTACAATTCAGGAAATGCATTAAAAGTCATCTCATTCCTGTACGAACCATTTTCGCTCTCCCTTTCCATTGGCACACATTTTCTCACCGAGCTTGATCATACCCCGGAGTTTTGCGCAACTAAATCCGGACACCCGATATATATAAAATGCGTTGCAAAAAATTAGCAACTCATGTTTTTTGGTGATAATTTTGGTTTGATTTATTTGAATGGCTTGAAAATTTAAGGGCATGATGTACTTGACGAAACACGAGAATGATGTTAACAATTGGTTCTAACAAAAACTAAAAACAAGTGTGAAAAAACAGTGTTGCAAGATATTAGCAACAATAACGCCTTACGGCGTATTCAATTCGTAGCAGGGCTGTATGACTTATTTGATACTACATATTCTATTCTAGAAACGGGTTTTTCGTCCCTTCTTCTGAATCAAATCGTAAACTCGGTCTTTCATGGAGTTAATGAGCTGTTGTAAGTCGGAAAGTGGAATATTAGTCCATGCTTGCTGGACAGCTTCTGTGAGGTCCGACAAATGATCATATTGTCGACTATTTGTGTAAATCTGCTTCACCAAATGTTCCCAAAGATTTTCGATGGGACTCAGGTCTGGACTCAATGCCGGCCAGTCAAAAAGTGGCACACCTTGTTCTTGAAAAAAGGCTATAGTGCTAGCCGAGGTTTGAAACGTGGCGTTGTCTTGTTGAAAAACTGCGTCAGGTCCCCCAAATTCTTTTTAAATGGGCTTCTAACTGGAAATCGACGATATGCTGGTACTTGTCGGAATTGTTTCGGGCCACAATCGCGACTAGATCGGACTTCCCATTATATCCAAACGCGCCCCAATATTTCACAGAACCACCACCGGCCACACGTTTCAAGAACAATTTAGGTTCCTTACGTAAGTCGTGTCAATAGTACTGACAGCCTCTAATCGTCATCGAGATAAAAAAAATTTCATCTAGAAGACGATGTTTGCAGTCGCGGCATAAGCTTCCTTTTCGCGTATCGCACGTTTTTGTCAGAACTTAACACTCGGTACACTGTGGATCACTGCACTGGCACTCCCAAAGTAGTCCTGATCCTGGGAGAAGACATTTGGTCATGAGTGGCCAACTGTATGATCCTACGCCGATCTCGAATAGTCAAAACTGGCTTACGCCTACTGTTAGATCTGCACTTTTGGTTCACTCCAGGATGTAAGAACCTGCTGATGGTCCTCTTATGCCGTCCTAATCTGGTTGCTAAAGCAGTTACTGTATGGGCGAGCTCAGCATATGCCTTAAATCTTGTCTTTTCGTTATCCGAGAGATCCTTTGTACGACCCATGGTTTAAACATACGCTTTGCCGTTAGTTCGGAACAACGACTGAGCTGAAGAATATTTTGCAGCTATAGAACGATTGATTTAGTTAGACAATATTCCTGACATTTGTTCCCCGGGATCGTATATCAGCTGTAGTATCGACTATCCTTTACAAACAAGAGGTGTGTTGTTAGCATGTTATTGTTGCTAATATTTTGCAACACTGTTTTTTCACAGTTTTTTATTTTTTGTATGAACCGATTGTGAGATTGCAACGAAATTAACACCATACTCGTGTTTCGTCATGTACATCATGCCCTTAACATTTCGAAACGTTCAAATAAATCAAGCCAAAATGATTTCCAAAAAACATGAGTTGCTATTTTTTTGCAACGCACTTTATATATATACGAGTATATATATCAAGATTACCAAAACGACATCGGTGGAACATGACTAGGTTAACACCAAGCCTCATTCCCGGACAGGGTAGGACATTTTACCAAGGTTCAGCCCCCTGACTACTAACGTCTTAAGAGTTTGGCTTTATCAGCAACCGCAGGGCTCTATAAATCAAGCTTGCTAATCGTTCTGCTTGCAAGGGGGCTGTCTAACTGCTCTGGTTAGCCCTATAATCGGGAGAAGAACTGAATGAAGACGATAATCTGTCTGTCAGCCTTTGAAGTTCAACGTTATAAGCTTCCCACCCATTGATATCTAAGAATGCCCTAAATATGCTTGCAGCCTGGGCCAATGACGACCGATTGCGGTTCATGCCATCATGACTGCGTCCGGCACACCTAGGCCTAGAGGGGCCGGGAACCTTACCTGACGCCTTGCCACAACGGTTAGCTTAAGATTCAGTATCTCTTCTAAAGAGTCTAAGCTAAGATAACTAAAGGGCTGTTAGAGTTTAGGCAATGGGGACATGTTGCAACGTTTAAACAGGTGCGTCAATCTCTTGGCTAAAAAGCATGATCTAAGCAGAAAAAGTGGGCCTCCAATTGGGGTGCTTTGCATGTGGCAAAGTCCAGTTGGTCTTCCCGGCTGGCTTGTGCTTTTGCAATCCCGTCCGACAACAAGAGTACACCTACCTAGCAGCTCCGGGCCAACCTTGTCCACAACGCGACAGCCAAGTCCGTTAAATCTAATGCCTCAATTCCTTTGTGGGCTGTGACATATACTTCACATTTGCCCAGCATCAATGCCAGGCCGCTAATCACACCAAACCCAATGACCTTTTGGATATGGTCCACTACTGCCGGGAGGTCTCCGCCCCGAACGCCGTCATCCAGGTAGCAGACATTAAGAGGGGACCAGAGTGACTCAATAGCTATCGCTTCTTAAACCAACATGCAACCGCTGTCAAATAAGACGAATCCCAAGACGCATGGTAGGCCACTGAATCGTAAAGCTCTGCTGAAGGTCTAGTTCTTTGCTCGCGTGCTTCCTTGCCTTGCTTCTAGTGTGTTGCATATATATATATAACGGAAACGTAAAGAAGATAGAGCTTCATGAAAAAAAAAAACTTAACTGTATATTATACTCAATTTGAGTGAAATAAACATTATATATATATATATATATATATATATATATGGAGGTTGCCAGAGCTATCTTCGATAGGACAATCGCATCGGAAGAAAAAGCTCCGTCTTACATGTTGAGTATTGTTGATTTTTGTTTTATTTCTATTCATTTAACCACGGTACTGAGTTGGCCTAATTTGAACTAGTTCCGCAAGAGTGATATTTTTGCGTTTTTGACTGATTTAAGTGTTACTTAACGTAGAAATGATTAGCACGACAGCAGCTCGCTGCGCTGGCGTCGATAGGGAACGTCTGCCGATTGTCTCCGCCTTGCCGATGGCGCGCCTG
This sequence comes from Dermanyssus gallinae, assembly GCA_003439945.1. Lineage (NCBI taxonomy): Eukaryota > Metazoa > Arthropoda > Arachnida > Mesostigmata > Dermanyssidae > Dermanyssus > Dermanyssus gallinae. The sequence goes on from QVRM01003646.1 coordinate 503,946, forward strand.
TGTTGGTGCCCCCACAAGGAAACTCGCCGCCCCCAACAACACGACCGCCGACGATCGTCTGAACCTCTCAAACGTCCGGGGGACCGGACCTCACTGCTCGGTCTCTGCACTCAGGTCTAGCAAATGAGTTTGCAATTGTCGGCCCATGCTGACAATCTTGTGATAGAGCGCCCGCCCAAACAGACCTAGCGACTCTACAAGCAGGTGCCACGATGTCGACCACTGACCTGGACAGATGCAGCACGGGTAGTTCGTGATCGCCGCCACCATCGCCGGCACACCGAGACAGAGACGAAACAGAGAGAAAGAGAGAGAGAGAGATACATAAAACAGATAGAATAAACGAGCGTTAATCAGGCAGTAGGTCTACGTTCTGGTATAGTATGCCGGCTACACACAGCTAGATCTGTCGGATCAGGCACAGATGATGGGAAATACGAGCCGCAGCCATAACAGCCGCAGGAAAAGCAAAAATCCCTATTGTAGGTCCCACGCAATAAGATTGCATCCCTGGGTAGCTGTCATTGAATGTGCCAACCCTGCTTTCATGCTGGCGATTCATCATCGTGGTATTCATCGCCGCGGCACCAGGTAATCTACGTAGTCCAGAATATTTTCGGTCTTACCTAATGATTGTGCCTGGAAGGAGCTATATATATATATATATATATATATATATATATATATATATATATATATATATATATATAGTGCGTTGCAAAAAACTAGCAGCTCATGTTTTTTTTTTGTGATAATTTCGGTTTGATTTGTTTGAATGGCTCGACATTTTAAGGGCATGATGTACATGACGAAACACGAGAACGGTGTTAATTTCGTTGCAATCACACAATCGCTTCATACGAAAAAGAAAAAGTGTGAAAAAACAGTGTTGCAAAATATTAGCAACAATAACGCCTAACGGCGTATTCGATTCTTAGCAGGGCTGTATGACTTATTTGATACTACATATTCTATTTTAGAAACGGGTTTTTTGTCTTCTTCTTCTGAATCAAATTGTAAACTCGGTCTTTCATGGAGTTAATGAGCTGTTGTAAGTGCGAAAGTGGAATATTAGTGGAATTATTATCAATGCCGGCCAGACAAAAAGTGGTACTCCTTGTTCTTGAAAAAGGGCTATAGTGCTAGCCGAGGTATGTTGTCTTGTTGAAAAACTGCGTCAGGTCCCCCAATTCTTCTGAAATGGGCTTTAACTGGGAACCATCGAGAATAAATTTCTTTTCATCCAAGACGACGATATTTTTCCACCCGTTATCCTAAGTTTGGTATCTATGCGAAGATTCACGCCGTGCGACAATGTGCTTCGGTTGCAGTCGCGGTATAAGCCTCCTTTTCGCGTATCGCACGTTTTTGTCAGAACTTAACACTCGGTACACTGTGGATCGGTGCACTGGCACTCCCAAAGTAGTCCTGATCCTGGAAGAAGATATTTGGTCATGAGTAGCCAACTGTATGATCCTACGCCGATCTCGAATAGTCAAAACTGGCTTACGCCCACTGTTAGATCTGCACCTTTGGTTCACTCCAGGGTGTAAGAACCTGCTAATGGTCCTCTTATGCCGTCCTAATCTGGTTGCTATAGCAGTTACTGTATGACCGAGCTCAGCATATGCCTTAATTCTTGTCTTTTCGTTATCTGAGAGATCCTTTGTACGACCCATGGTTTGAACATACGCTTCGCTGTTAGTTCGGCACAACGATTGAGCTGTAGAATATTTTGCAGCTATGGAATGATTGATTTAGCTAGACAATATTCCTGAAATTTGATCCCCGGGATCGAATATCAGCTGTAGCGTCGACTATCCTTTACAAACAAGAGCTATGTTGTTAGCATGATATTGTTGCTAATATTTTGCAACACTGTTTTTCACACTTTTTTATTTTTTTGTATGAACCGATTGTGAATTTGAGAAATTAACAACATACTCGTGTTTCGTCATGTTCATCATGCCCTTAAAATTTCAAAACGTTCAAATAAATCAAGCCGAAATTATCACCAAAAAACATGAGTTGCTAATTTTTTGCAACACACTATATAATTGGATCGTTATGATCTCTCGGTAAACGTTTGTCAGCTGGGCTAGGGGTTATTGTTTTAGGCCCCGCTTGGTAGCGGACCTGACCGTGAAGCCGTTAGAAGAGGCTGTCGCTGCTACGTTCTAAAAAGTTTTTGGGCTGACCCTTAGCCAAGATTTAACGTCCACGGAACTGTTTTTCACATTGCTTCATAGACCGACCCCCATAAATACAAATCGGTGCAACGGTGGGGCTCGAACCCGCGCATCTATGTGTCTCCTCCGGTTGCGAGGCGGGGACTTAATCCACCACGCCACCGGGCTCGACCGCTGCTACGTTCTGGACCGATGTAAGTGTCCCGTCTTTGAGGCAAATGATTTACGCTGAGCAAAACGACTGGATCAGCAAAGCCTATAATTTTCTTGATCGTCTAGTTTGTTCATTCGCCGGTTGGCTTCAAAAATAAATATTCGCGATAACAAGAGTACCGTCGGGAAGAGTCGCCACGAACGTTAGGGTGGAAACTGTCATGCACTCGGCCCGGGTATTTGCAGTTATATTGAAGTTGGACTCTAGGAATGCCCTTAGCACTAGACTAAGGAACCCTTTGTTGAGAGTAGTGTTTTCGAATGCTTCCTCCTATGTACGGCTACCTCCGGGTGGCCTACCAAGAGGGACTCGGGCTGATAAGCAAAATCATTATGCCAGAGACGGAGGTCTAGTAAGGCTAGTCGTTGAGGCCGACGTTGTTATGGCCTAGCGGCTAATAATCTGGTTGCATTGCTACGATATCCGCTTAACTTATGATGTCTAGACGAGGGATGCCTTGGTGGTTCCGTGCACGACATCTCGGAAGGCATCCGTAGGGCGAGAGAATATAAAGGCAACAAGCGGATTGGAATCAAACAAGTTCCTTTTCAGCCTCCACGGAAACCCACATATTAAGAGGAGTGTGCTAAGACTACTAAACCGATAAACTGCGCGAAATTAACGGTGTGGCTACACAACGATAGTGGAACGTCGTTTAATCTAAAGCTTTACCATAACTCTAAGACGCCGGCAGGCAATTCTGCCGGTACCAAAATATGGGTTGAGCTTTTCCGACCTTATTGCACTGAGTCGCCCTGCGCTCGGGTTATTGATGTCGCCGGTCGAGGGCTGCATAGGGTCACTCCTAGACGAGGGGCTGGAGACCCTGTGACCTGAAGATCGTTTATTCGCTCAAATGTACTAAGCCTAGTAACATCACGGAAAGTTAAAAAAATGAATGCAGTTTTAACCGAAATAATTTAATTCTAAAATAGGAAAATAGGCCAGTCCTGAATTTACACTATCGAACAGAAGCCCCAGCGGAAAGCCACGAGGAAGTTCGAAAGGGTCTTTGACTCCACCTAGTCGGGACTTCACTCGCCTGCGGCGGTGCCCGTCTTTGATGGCGGCGTCCCATTTATAACCACAAACGGAAACGACCAGGAACGACGAATCTGCTCCGACGGTGGTCCTATGTACTAAGAATTGGCGGCAAGTGGAAGAAGCTAACGTTTCCACTAGAAAGCAAAGCCGAAACGGAGAAGGAGACATTAAATGATGGATTTGTGAGTGTAACATCCTGAAGGGAGAAGCAGCCCGTTAAGGAGAACAATGGAACCTGCAGAAACTTGAGGACGACTTATCGCCTTGATCGATCGGTGTGTTCGAAGCGGTCACTAGAATAATGGAGCCGCCTAAATATATTAAAACAGGATTCCTCGAGGGTTCATTTCAAACAGTATACAACCAGATCTTCGTCTTAACATTCAAGTCCAAGATATTCAAGGATAGAAACTCAATTATAATGGGGCTGTCTAATGTAGAATCCACTGACAAACTGTTACTAGTCACTAATCTTGAAGACTTCTCGGTGTCGGCCCACTGCCGACTGTCATTGTTTCGGGCGACGATTCAGGGAGTTTCGAAAAAAATGCCGGAAATCACTTTGCCAAACACCGCTGGTATGCATTCTTGCACGACAAAGTCTGTGGTACTTCCTAAGGGTTCGTTCTTTGAGACCTGCGGCTGTTTGATGCAGCGCCTCATTCTTGACGTCGAAGGTACCCGTTTTGCACACGCGCGGTCGGCAAACAGTCGAGACAAGGATGCCCCGCAAGGGGCCAATGCAATCCAGCCATTAGTTGAAGGATCTCGACGCACCTCCCCTGGTCCGGGGACCATGAGGATCCCCCTTCATGGTCTCGAAGTATTGTCCAACACAATTCCAAACCGCGGGGGTGGAGAGGGCTGGAGTTTTTAGTGGGTGAGTAATACTCCTATACCAGTTGTTGTTGATTGCCAACACCGACGGTGCGTTATGCATTCTCCAAACCTCTCATAAAAAAAGCTGTGACTCACCAGCTAGGTTACTAATATATGTTGAGGCCCTCACTGTAAATTTTGCCGCAACCCTACGTATTACCGATGGACCAAAGATGGGTCGGTAGGACCCTTTCTTTCTCAGTGCGAACAACCTCGCAGATAAGCGGAAAAATGGCTTGAATGGTGTGTGCTCGCAGTGGATAGATTGTCTTCATCAGAGCCCTACCGAGTCCTCTATATGTATATATGAGCAACAATATTCGATGAGAGAAGGTCCTACTTAACGCGAGGTCTAATAAATTCCAGGCCCTCGTTCGAGCTCTTTGAAAATAATCTAACCGCATCGCAAACATCCTCGACCGACGTAGAACACAGCAGACTGCGAAAGGTCGTCTGGCGAAGGTCTGACCACATAGGTGACAGACCTTTTTGGGCCTCAGGGGGTCCATTGCAGCCGCAGGGGTTTGCCCAGATAAGAAGCTTAGACCGGCACGTTCGTACGGATCCGACGAAGTGACCCGTGTAGGTTCTGTCACGTCATGCAATCGTTGTGATCACCCGTCATTATGATTTGCCGAGGTTGTTAGCAACCCACAAAAGCCAGCAAGGACTGTAGCACAATTGCGATGAACAGCTCGAATGTTACAAATGAACAGTCCCGGACCAACCCGATCGACCCCTGATTCGCAAGCTTGCGAGATTCCGTGAGACAAATGCGCGTTACTCTTGTTCGTGGCTTGGCCCGACGACCCTGTTTGGGTGGTGCTCTAGGTCGGGCCTCTAGGAGTTGCGGAGTGGCATTCTTACCAACCGTGATGCCGCGCACCACCGGAGTCTTTGTTGAGAAAAGGGAGGAGATGTTTGGCCAAGGACATTTGAACCCTGTAAAGAGAGTGCAGGCGCTGTCAGGGCTTCGCTGACAGATGCATCCGGGTGGGTAGCTGCAACGAGCGATAGCCCAAAAATTACGTAAGCAAGCGGCTGACGGCCTAAAGTCAGAATCACTTTTGACAGTGGCTCCTCTTGATACCCAGAACAAAACGAACAGCCTTTGAGTAGACGCCGAAGTTTAAAAGCTTTGTCACAATGTGTTCGTTCATGGGCGAGATACAGATACCTTAAACCCTGGCCTTAAACAAGGCCAAGCCCCGACAAGAGGTGGTCACCGGAATATCATCTGCGTATGTTAATTGTGAGAGCTTCTGTGCCACGTCGATGAAGCAGACGCACAAAGTTGCTGCTCTTGTCGTTTGAGACCCGACTGACCGGCACCAAACTGTGGACTGCCTTGAATACCCGCAACATGGAACCTTCCTTAAAGTCGGCCGAACACAAGTCAAGTTACTTCTGGTGTTTGAGTAGAACCCTGTATGTTCCGAGTGGTCCTGAGGTGATCTTGCTTTTCAGCTCATCCAAATGTTTTGTCCCGCATGATAGCTTTTTTCACCTCCGCGCTTGTAAACGGTGAAACGATCGTGCTCCGAGGGCTCATTAACGACCAAGTCAGCACTGAGGCTCTGTCTTCTTTGCTTAACACCCGCGAATTTGTTTTTGCTAGCCGGCCTCAATATATCATTGACTGCTGTGGGTGCATCCGTGCATAGGTTTGCTATATTCAGACTAGCAGGAGGCACTACTAACCCGGTAAGGAAATTTGGGCCCATGATCGCTGCACCACGTTCGCTCGCAATTTCGTTATATATATATATATATATATATATATATATATATATATATATATATATATATACCAACGCCTTAAATATATATCACCAAGGCAAGTGACTGTTTACAAACAGTGCAACTGGCGCCAAAATCAACCGGTCGTCTAAGCGATTCCACCGTCTAAATTAACGGAGCTTTGCCGTAATGTGGCTGTATGGCGCACTAGCAACAAGAGCCACACTAAACAGGAGGACCGGTGAACTGAGCGGCACCTCACGGTGCACCAATAGAACACTTTTTAGTCTCGGACGAAGCGCAAGGCAAAGACGTTCCGAGGCGGGCCACTGCCAAGACAAGCCATGATTTAAATAAATAAAACACACACGATACGGTTCACGTCGCATTAACCGAGAGCCACCGAAAATACGTCCGCAGAGCTCAAGGTTCAAACGTCAAAAATATATACATATATATATATATATATATAATATTTACATGTCAACACACAGTACTTGCTTACCCCACTCGAACTCGTAGATGGCGATGTTCAGCAGGTGGAGCGCTCGGACGAACGTGATCGTGTTGTAGATGCGATGATAGGCGCGATCGAACATCAGCGCCATGCGGAGCGCCGGCCTCGACGAGTGCATCGACGACGGCAGCAGAAAGTGGAACGGCGCCCAGATCAGCGAGAGGCTGTCGATGGCCAGCCACCAGTAGTGATTCGCGCCGGTTCGGTCGGGCGGCGTGCCGAAGAACAGCGTCAACGGATTGGGCGGCAGCAGGTTGTACGTCGAGATGCACAGCGACACTAGGTGCCACACGACGTCGGCGACGTCCATGTCCTGCAGCGAGTTGCGTCGACACAGCCATGTCGCCGGGTCAACCGCCATTTGGCTCTCAATCTTCGAACGATGTTCCTTTTCTGCTCGCGCTGTGACGTTCCGCTCCGCTGTCGTCGTCGCTGTTGTTGTTGTCGTCGTCGTCGTCGCTGTTGTTGTTGTTGTCGTCGCTGTTGTTGTTGTTATGGTTGTCGCCGCTGTTGTTGTTGTTGTCGCTGTTGTTGTTGCTGCTGCTGCTGCTGCTGCTGTGACCCACCCACCTGCCCACACACTGTAGCTTTCTCGTTCTCGTTTTCCCGCCTCGTACGTTCGTTTCCTACTTCGTCTTAAACCGGGTTGAATTTTGGTCTCTCAATGTTGACATTGAGGCCGAGAGCTCAACCCAAGTGCAATCTTGATGATACGTACCCCCCTGGCCTACTTAGCTGGGCACTTGGTCCGACCTCGGCGTCACCTTGACCTAATGCCCGGCCGGCACCCAGCTTTGTTGTTCTCCATGCATCACCACATCATTACGACCGGCGCCGCTACTACCGCAGCTACTGTAGCTGCATTGCTGACAACGCTGACTCGCCGCACCCCATCCCCCCCTGTATGTTTCGTATGTGCAACTCTGGAGAGGCGGCTGACGACGCATCACGCACAGTGACACGAACGCGCGTTGTGCATTTTTCGACACCACGAGGGCGAGAACCACCCTCTCTCTGAACCTGTAACTGGGAAGTGCGCCGATATTGCTAGGTCTCGTAGAGGCGCCTCTCAAGCAGCACGAGGCGTCCGCCGCGTGTATGGTAGCAAGATTCGCTGAATTGATTTCGGAGGATTCGAAAATTATTGCCGCACCGACGACAGAGACGAGCTTCACAAACAAAACGTCGAGCAGAGTCAAACGGTCCACAACTTAAATGGTAAGTTGGTGTTGCACGTAAAGTAATCTCCAGAGAAAACTTCTACGACCAACCCCGGCAAGCGGATACAGAGGACGACTTGATTTTAGTGCGTTTGTGAACTCGCCACACTACCGTAGCGTCCGTATGACAACGACGTTCGGTGTACATCATGCGTTATACCAGTTAATCGCCCTAAAGAGTCACTATCACTACTAGTCTCACATGAAACAGATAAAGTAAACAGTTCAAACCCCGTTTGCACTAAACCGCCATGGAGCATGGCAAAAAAGAGCATATCGGCGCGACGGTGGCGCGGCAGAGGTCCGATTAAGAAGCGAGGGTGGCATTTAGATGAAGGACCTCCATCCCCTTCATGTGCAGGCGGGGCCAGGTGACCCCGTAATAATACGGGAAGATTGGTTCGCCGCTTTCAAGCTTTCATCTTATCGGATTTTCCGAACTAAGTGTGTGTTGCTAGTCTACTGCCTGAACATTAGGTAAACAAATATAAAAGAGCAACAATTGATGCAAGTCACCCCGCGATGGTAAACTACAACAGAACAATTAATTTATTTTTGAGGCCGTATGATCTAATATGTTTTTTTGTGCACATTGACTTGACACCATTCGCAACTATAAGAATGGCAGTCAGGCGTCCTATAGTTAATTATACTAACAGTAAACAATGAGCGACGTAAAATGACGATAACAGATTGGTTCTCTGTTTGTATGAGCCTAACTTACGAGTGCTTAGCGGGGTGCTAACGGATTGGTTCTCTGCCTGTATGAGCCTAGCTCACGAGTGTTTAGGGGGGTATCTGCCATACATGCGATAGAAATCGTAACAATAAGCATCAAGTCGAAATATTCATTAGCTGCAGTATACTGGCTGGCTATAAAACTCAAATTTAGATTTGTTCTAGAACGATGAATGTAGGCGATAATGGAGCTTTTCATAGTAAACCTCGTTAAACACCTCAACAGCAGCGGATTGTTTTACGTTAAGCTGCTTCTGCAAGCCAGACGTAGTTTTATTATGACAGCGTTTGATTAAACACAGTAGGGGATGGTGCATAAGTTATTGCTCCAGCGGGGATGATCTGACGTTGGCGAGGCCACCTTAATTTGTTCTGGTGTTTGCAATGGACTTGTTGTTTTTCACTGTGGAGTCAGCACAGCCTTAAAGCCCTACGCTGCGTATGGCTAACGCTACCTTCGCATCGTAAAGTATTTATCGCGCTTCGAAGGCATTATTGATTGAGATTGATCTCTAGAATAGTATTTGTAACCATACGTAGATAACGGATATGCAGAATGTTTAAATATATGTTATTTATTGCTCGGCGTTTATTGCTCGTTTATTGCCCCTGAGTGTGTCCATTAACTACGGTCGTACAGTGTCGTTTGTCTTGAGGTCGCATCTTCTGTGAAGTCTCTTTAAAAATATCCTTTATACAGCTTCAATCATACCTATGCATATATATAACTATGAATGCAGGCCACGCCGGTAATCTAGCCGAAACGAGAAAGCTCGCAAAGTACGCCTCAATAGGTTACCCACATGAGTTTCAACCGCTAGCTTTCGAGACTTTGGGCGGCCCAGGAAGCCTCACTCGCAAACTTCTCCAAAGAGTCGGGACGCAGCTGAACCTCGCAACCGGAGACAAGAGATCTGCGGCTTTCTTGAGACAGCGCCTTGACCTCGAAGTCCAACACGGGAATGCGGCGTCCGTCCGCGGCACGCTGCTGAAGTGGTCCCAACCCACTCTATATGCGATAGAGTAATATTCCCAGTGCACACGTTCTCGGGAGACAATTGTCGCTCCATTTGTATTCTTAATAAATTAACGACAAGTATAAAACACATAGGTCCAGCTAAAAATATGGTTAGTTTTTTTTTCTTAATATAGGCGGGATGCGGTCAGGTGTGTTGCTGCATTTGGGTTTTAAGCGCAGTAATGCAAATAAATTTGACGTTCGTTGAACTCGATCGGTGAGTCGAATTATCGAACGATGAATCCGCATATTGGCGTATCGGAACGGAGACTAGTTGTCTTTGACGTTTATGTTCAACTCCGTCAGAATGCAAAATCGCTTTGTCGCCTTTGTGAGCTTTTGGCGAAGAAAGGAACACGATTTAGAGTCCGGCGACGAAGCGATGAGTTGAGTGAGACGCGACACGTAAACGTGAATGGTCCCAATTTTCTTATCGACGACGGTGCGGGTCAAACAGTCAGTCAGGAAACGGCAGCATTGGGTGAATTTATTATATATATCATCAACATCGTGGCAATTAGAGAAAAAATCGCTTCAATCAACCACATTTAAGTGTGTGGCTATTGCCTCAATGTTCATTTTCTGAAAGTTGGCTCTGTTGAGCGAATGAAACGCTTCTGTCGATTTTGATACCGAGTGAGACGAGTTTGTGGTCCGAGCTAATGATCGGATCGGATATTACAATGGAGCCAACCGTGTCAGAGTCTGTTGTTAAAATGGGATGAAGGGTGACCCAGATTGATGCGTGAGGCAATCGATCAGCTGAACCAAGTTGTTCCCAGCAGGACAGCAGTTTCCGAAAAGGGAGAGAGCAAGCCTGTGGAGAAGAACAAACCCGTGGATGTTAAATATTAGCTGAGAGTCAACCCGAACAAGTTCTCTGCAATGCTATGATTCAAGTAGGGTAAATCGCGGTCTGGCAACGAATGGTAGAGACAAAGAAACCTATCGTGTTGAACACTAAACATATGTAATATATTTGTATAACGTAACGTGTTTATATATATATATATACTCTTTTGCGTAATATTTATAACAATTAAGTATCGCCTTAACTACGATCTGGAAATCTAAATACACACAATAAAAAGTATGAAAATATTATGAAGTCCTATGAGCAAAATCAGGCCTGCTCTGTATAATTTTGTATTTGTTCTACTGTGTTCAAAACGTGTCCGTAATCCTGATGTAGGAAAAAAAAACTTGATCTACGTGTTCAGGTTTTTTAATGGTGCTGTCATAAGCCATAAATAGCGTTTTGGCTATTTCGGTATACTTTGGTTATTTCGAATATTAGTTTTTAACATTGCTCTCTGTCTATTTCTCATGGCTGTAGCTCCTAAATTGGCTCTCTTTAATTTAATAGAAGCTTTAAGGAGCAAACTTCTGACATTATGGAAAATTCAGGCAAGGTGCTGAACGCAATACTGGAAACCGAAATTTGAAAATGTCTCGACAACTGGGAAACATACAATAAATGCGTGTTTTGTTTAGTGAAGACAATTTTGAATTTTGACTTCTAACAAAACTACGGGAATGTTTAAACACGTGAACAAAGTAGTAATACATATGGGTATATAATATATGCAACAGTGCAAGCATATATATATATATATATATATATATATATAATGCAAGCAAATGAAGGTGTCTCAATAATTCCGTCAACTCTTACAGGGTATATATACGTGTAACACTAGGCTTACTGTCGCGTATCCATTTTGTTTGTTACAGCATGAACTGGCCGGAGTTATAGGCAGTTTGGGGGAGACCCCACTCGTGTGCATGTTGCGTTGTAAATGATACGTTGTAAACAGAACAGCAGCCAGAAGATGCAGAACCGTCAAATCGGCAGTTGTTTGAGCCGACAGAAATCTGTACCGTGTAACACACAAGAACTAGCCGCAGCAACATCAGCAAAAGCTACAACGGCAATAAATGGTGATGTTGGTCAAACAATGCGACAAACAGCAACAATTTGCGGCGGATTCGACGGCGTGCAACGTTGGCCGGCTTCCCTACGGTCAATTGTAGACGTGCTGTAGAATTCTTCAAATACCGGATTGTTTCTCGGCACAAAGAATCAAGGCAAATGACGAGCTGTCATGAACGCCTTCCGGGCCACGCCGTGTCATGACTTCCCCCGCTAAGACTTACGGCGAGTGAAAGCCAAAATTTGAACAACGAGTTGGGTAGACAGACACACGGACGTACAGTAAAGCAAAATACCCAAAGGATACACCGTTTCGTGGCTAGAATTGGCGGTTACTAGTTTACTAGTTTTCTGCGCAACATCACAGTACGTCAGCGAGTATACTGTTTCAACTATATAGGCTAGGCGTAGTTTTGTCCCAGCGTTCCTTACAATGTCAAAGCGCAATTTTCTAAACTTGCGGAACTCGTAATAATCATGTTAGTGCTAAAGTTCTCACTACTCAGGGGTTGTTGCTACAGTAATATTAATAATAAAACCTCATGATACTATCAGTGCTATACGTACACGTGTCGAGTATTTTGAAAAGGGTTGTAAAAAAAGACTAACCTTCCAGGCGAAAGCGCGGTCTCCCGTTGATAATATTAATGAACAAAATGTTGAACACACAATACAATTTGATCTTTATTTACTGTGGATGCGTTGCTAATTTTATGTAGTAGATAACCCTATGCGTTAAAATACTCCTACTTATTCTTAGAGTAGTCGTCACAGTACGCTACCGGCGTTTATGATAGTAGGTCCCTTGAAAGCCACTATAGATTAATTTACTCTTTCCTGCTTGCTTTACGTGTTAGATATCAACAGGTGCCAGGTAAAATATAACATATAAACTTGTCATTTGTAGCTGCATGTCCGTCTTTAATGAGGTATGTTGTGCTAATTATTATTACAATTTTTAGCAATCATCCGATTATTTTTCTAAATATATTACAAAGAATGGAATTGAAATTTGGAGTGTGAATTTTTACCTCCGTGCGATTTAATATCACTGGTTCTATACTCACGAATACCGTGTAGATAGTGCTGAATGCAGCCTTAGCATTGAACAATTTTGTTGAACAAATTGTCACCCATATGTTGGGTTGTGTAACGTAAAACACTTTTATATTAACTACCTTGTCATTCGCTCGTGATGGATCAGATGAGCTGTAGTTTTCCAACAAACATAGAACATCGCTACTAAAACAAACGAATTCCACCGGAACGATTTATCTCTTTAGTGCGTTTCATTAAGGTAATCTTCATAGGGCCAAGCTATTATTAATGCATACGCACTCCGTCTCACGTAACATACTAACGCTTGTTCTGCTATTCTGCCGCAAACAACAAAAATCTGTTTTACATACTCTACTGACGTTACAAGCACGCCTGCCTAAATTATCGGCTAAAGTCAGTCTGCAGCCATGGTGGAACAATATTGCCTTGGTATCTGCAGCATTGACAACTACAAATAACGGTTAGGTAATCTAGGCCTGTGTCGAGGAAGTGTTCCAGCTGTCAGATGCTGTCCAAGATAGAAAACGAGGTGTCTACGACACAGAGAGTTAGAGGCAGTGTATCGAGCTATCTGTAAGCCCACGTATCGATCATACGAGGAAGATCTGCATCAATAATAGTGCAGAAGGCGACATCAAGCAAACGTAGTTCTGTTTAGACGCTATGACGCTTTTCTACAAGCGGTGCAGGATCCGCCGCCCCAGTATCTACTAAGATTTAATATTAAAAGCTAGCTTCAAACACCATAACCGTATAAGTATGCCTGACAATATCAAGCGGTTCTGAACGAACTCAAAGCAAAACTTACGTTTTAGGCAGACGATCCGTTGAGTTGCAAAGTCGCAAGCACATTAACGGCCTTAACGAAGTCACGCGGACTATCGCATTAAACAAAGCGCAATTTGAGGTTATTCGTGAATTGTTTCATCTACTTAGAAGTCGTGCTAACTTGGCAGCCTGTTATTTAGCAGGCGCATCGTCGAAATACGTGCAAAACAGACGAGCGTAGTATACCAACTGGGTGAACTGCAGGATACGGATCTAAAGACATCGGCCACTACCTTCAGAATGAAAACACTTACTAATGTCAGATATTACTTCCCGCCGAATAGTCTGTAACGTAATATCCTGTTTATCTAGGTAATTAGAGTCAAACGGCGGAATAGCAAGCGTAGAAGCGGCCTACTTCCTCGAATTCGATTCATGAGAAACCAATACCCTATCTCGAGGCGCAAACGTGGAAAGAGCAGTGTTTGCTAAGACTGGTGCGGATTGCGCAAGATGAATCTGAAACCTACGCTGAGGTTCGTCGTTCCGCAAGGCGCATTTTCGGTTCACTGAAAAGGTAGAAATTCGTTCGTCTTCTGGCCGTTAAAATATCTAGATTATTATGGACTCCTATGTTTCTATTTTAGGTTTTTTTTTGGGTTGGATGGTAATGCACCATCTCTTTTTGTTGAGACATCTGTGTTTTAGAAGGGAACGGTCCAACGAGAAGTTTGCTCCACCAGCATCCTTAAAGGCTTCAAGAAAGGTTACACTCAGGTCAGGCTGAACCGATCGGGTGGGAAGCTATACTATATTACCCAGATTCAGACTCATCTCCGGCAGATACATAACGCAGACAGCCCTTATTGTGTCAGTGCAAGATGGTAGCGCAGCGTGCACCAGTTAATAGCCTATCTGGCATAGTTGCACATACTTCTTGCCACCGTAGAACAGGTGGAATCTTTAGGGACAGATTTACACAACTTTTCGGGATGAAAGAAGTTCTGAACTGGGTTTGTGTGGGTTTGAGTGGCATTCATTGCCGTAAAATTACTATCAGAGAATAATGTAAAAATTGACCTACAATTAGAAAAGCATTTACTTGCGCACTAGCAGCCTACAGCGTTTAGCGATATCCGTAAGCCCACTAAACCCGTCTTCCCCCTCAAATCTTCAGGTGAGAAATTGGCCTACAATTGTCAACTGATCAGCTGCCGTGGTATACGAGTGTATGTACCCTTCCGGCTAAGCGTATTCCAATTATTGTTATATATAGAAAACAGTTTGAACAGTCTCAAGCGGGTTGACACTAAAAGGTCTTAGAGGAGCTGACAAATTAATTATACAGACTGCCGTTGTAGCAATTTTGTGAAAGCTTAACCTGCGATGGCCGCTACTTTCACAATGGTTGCTTAGTGCTGTGTAATTGCAATCTCCTTGTGCACAAGAACCACGATCAGTGCACTAGCCACGTGTTAGGGTGCCTCTTTTTTAGAATGGATCCACTTTCCTTTATTGCGATTAGGGGGCTAAACAGATAAACAACAAAACTTCCGCTTCAAACGTGTCTAGTATTTAAGTGTGCAACATAAGAAATAAATCGCTTCGGTTGATGATGGACCGATTGATACGTACGGGCATATCAAGCCTCGATATCCATGATATCGAAACTGAATCAGGCGGAAAAGCCAATCCGGTCCAAAAAAAGCGTACGAAACAGTGTCATATCGGACGATAGAGTAAACTCCCTACAGAGTTAAGCTTTGCGTAAGCAATGGTTCTCTCAGCATTGCGCAAGGATAACGAGCAGGTAATTATGTGTGTGCCGTCCGTTTCAACGACACGAATATTGGAATAGGCCATTCATGCTTGGCATGGCTGAATGTTACGTCTAACTAAAGGAATGAATGAATAGACACTGGCATGCAGATATGAACGTGCGCTTGCAAGCGCGCAAACTGCTCGATTGTGCGCTTTGATCATTGGGGTCTCTTCGTCTGTTCAAACGGGGCTGCTGGTCCACTGGTCCGGGGCCTAAAAGCGGGCGAAATGGGGGCGGAGCGGGGACTAAATAGTCCCGCCGTCCATAGCGACGCAACTCGATATTCCGGTGTCGATGACGAGTGTGTGTCGGCGTAATGCGTGGCAAAGCTTTACGTTCCGACGACCAAAGCAAACATCGATGCGTACAGCGCCCCGACAAACAACAAAATCCAACAACCAAACACACCACTCCCGCACACAACCCATCTGTAATATCGTTTCCAACCAACCACAGGCAGACTCTTCTCTCGGTATGCGCGGCAGTATGTGACCCGTCCACGGGCCGGACCTGGGCTCGTGGGAAACGTCCATATCTCTGTGTCCGGACAGAGACATGTTACACAAGGTAAACACGAGACTGCATTAAGATCGGCCATGCAACCGTGCATTAGGATTAACCTTGTGAGTAATGTTTGCATGCAGGACGCCGGGTATGTTGACCGGGTATCGGCAGCAGTCATCGTTATGTATACGGATCAGACAAGTGCAAAGTTAAAAGCATGTATATATATATATATATATATATATATATATATATATATATATATATATATTTATATATATATATGCATGGTTTCCAAGCAACGAGAAGGATCGACAATTATTGCAGAATGTTTTAAAGAAATTTGTTGATAAAGTTGCATTTCGTTGCGGTGTGCCACGAAAGGACAGACATGTAGACGACATAGTTAATGTTTTTAAAGAACTGGACCAAAAATGCTTACAAAAGATCATACAAAATGAAGAATTATGTTGTCAAATGTTCAACTGTAGACATTCGCATACGCGATCTAAGGTTCGCTACGAACCGAAATGCATAGCGAAAAAGGAATTTGTAATGTCCCTGTTTCCTTGGAGAGCAACCCGAACCTATGCATGAATGTTGTGATTTTCTTGCAATGTACATTTTCCCATTATTGTAAATAAAGCGCGTATTATGATGATACTTATATATATATATATATATATATATATATATATATATATGTTGGCGATGCTTGCACGACTTAACATTAGGAAGATGGATGTACTCCAACAAGGAGAACGCCACTACTACTAGTCACTAGTACTAGTGTTGCGCCTAAACACAGGCCCAGCACAAGTGCAGACCGTCGAGTAGACTTGACTGACGGTATCATATATCATATATCATATCATATCACTTTTATTGAAAAAGGGGTATTACAATAGAAGCAATGTCGTTTCGAATCTGTGAACGACGTGCAATCCTCCAGACAGACAAATGTGAGTTGTTCACAACGTCCACACGAGCAATCTCGTGGAGGTGAATGGAAACGCCGCTCCGGAGATTACTTGGTCTTAGAACAAAATACCTAGTAATAAGTTTCTGACTTTGCGCTAGCTGTTTAAACATGCGGTAATCGGCATGGGATTGGTATTCACTAACACTAGGCAATGCGATACGCTCGCGTGGTAGACAGAACCGGCGAGCAAAGGTAGTTGGTTTCGACCAGGTAGTTGGTTACTCATCGCATGCGAAAGCATGTTAAGGCAGGAAGACGCACAAATGCGGATGTCGCACAGCTGTCGCCGGCTTCCAACCGACTTGACAATCTAAACTACAGTCTGCTGCTGCTGTTGCTGCTGAATGCGAAAGTTGCCGAGTTCCGCTTCCTTAACGTTACACCCACATCGGTGTTAACGTGAAAACATTCGTAGAGCAAAACTTTACCACTGTAAAATATCCGACGATCGAATGGCTTGCACTAATCGGCACGTGTACACAAGGTACATTGTGCATGGCTATCATCACTTGGTGTGTTCGACTCAAAGATTTTACCAAGATATGCGCTAAATACCACGCAGCGAACTGCCGGACGCATCGGCGGTCTTTGCGCTTTCTCGCCCGGTGGAACGGCTGCTGAAGTGTTTAAGTTGTATATAATGACGACTGTATTGTAACTATGTACCGTCTTGAAAAGCAAAGTTATTGCGAAATAAACAATATGTATGTAAATTGCCGACATACACATATATGGTGTATACATTCGCAACAAAGTAGCGATAGAGGCAGCTAATCGCCGACAGGTCTATATCAATAGTGCCTGCTTCTGGCAAATTTACGGTGGAAACGGAAAACGATCACTCTAGGAGGCAGCCGGTAAGCCGGGCGAGTCTATTTTGTTCACGCGCCGTTAGTGTATCGCTTCTAAATTATGTGGGTTGAATAACATAATTTTATTCAACCCGCAAACCGGTATTGTTAAAACAAGGCCGAGTTACAGAAGGCAATTGATTCCGTGCTACTATGGGCCCGCTTGAGTGAAATGGAAATATTCACTTCTAAATGTGCCGTGCTGAAAACAGTCAAGGGCGACACTTCATATTTTATGAACGGCCATAATATACCTGAAGTGTCAGTATACAAAGACCTAGGTGTTACATTTGATTGTCAAATGAAGTATACTTCTCATATCGCCAAAGTTGTAAAATCTGCGTCTCGGCTGTGCAATCTCATTCTTAGAGCGTTTATCGAACATGATCCAGCAATGTATATAAAACTGTATAATACGCTTATTGTACGAAAGTGGACATACTGTTCACACGTGTGGGCGCCTTTTTATAGAAAAGATGTAGAACTGCTCCAGCGAGTGCAGAATAAATTTGTCAAACGAGTCGCATGGCGCTGCAAGACGCGA
This sequence comes from Dermanyssus gallinae, assembly GCA_003439945.1. Lineage (NCBI taxonomy): Eukaryota > Metazoa > Arthropoda > Arachnida > Mesostigmata > Dermanyssidae > Dermanyssus > Dermanyssus gallinae. The sequence continues at coordinate 521,968 of QVRM01003646.1, forward strand.
GAGCCTCGTACTCCCAACCGTGAGCGAGTACCAAAGGCAAGTTGACGTGAGACTTTTTAAAAACTAATCCGGAGTAATACCTTTAGTATCTTTTTTACATTACTTCCAAATAATCTTCGTAGTGGTGTGCCAATTACTCCACCGGAAGTTGCTATTGTCGAAGAGGTGAATAATGGGGTGAATAACACTCTTTTTTTAATAAAGGAGACTTTGTATTGTATTATAGAGAATGTATAGAAAAACGTATCGAACATTTTCGGCTTCATAAGCAGGCCGAATGAAACAATGGGCAATTTTTGCGAGCAAAAACACAAAGCCTATATCACATCGGCGCAAAGTTCTCGTTTTGTGAACCTTGAGACACCTTCGTAGAGTAAGAAGAAAATGTCTGCTGCAGTGGGTTATCGGAGTGTTTATGTGGTTGTGATCCATGCCATTCAGCGCCCGTTTTGGCACAGTTTCATTCTCATGTTTAGCAAGAAAATGACCAAACGTCGTTGGATATCATTAGTGGCTACATGTTTGCTTGGCACTTAATAGCCAGGCAGCAATCGTAGCCCTGGGAAGTAGAACTCAAACATAAGATCAACCCAAGCCAACACGTCCTAAGATTGCTTGCGTTTGGCCTCCATGTATTGCTACACCAATAGTATATATATATAAATGAATGCACACACCCATAAATAAATATATATATATATATATATGTGTGTGTGTGGTGAGAACGTCGAGAGTATTCGCGCCAAGAGTGTAAGCTCATGAACGCCCTCTAGTTGACTAGCGTTTGGCCTCCATGTATCGCTACACCAATAGTGATATAAATGAATACACACACCTATAAACAGATGTATATTGTAAGAAGTATAAGGCGAATATATATATATATATATACACACACATATACATATATATAGTGAGAACGTTGAGAGTATTCGCGCCACGAGTTTAAGCCCATGAACGCCTTCTAGTTGACACCATCGGTACCAAGCGGTGGCGGATGCAATGCGAAACATCAGGAAGAAAAGTGACACCAAACGAAAACCACAGAGACAGAGCGCGGTTTGTCCAACTGTGTTGCAAGTGTCGCTGTAGCGAATGCTAGACAGTGGTCGGTAGAACCGCGTGTGATATCAAATCCCATTTGCTTAGTAACTACGAATGGTGTCTTTCCTACACGTTTTAGGAAGGCCTCAGCTACAGTATTCCGATATACGTATAGGATGTATATAAATATAAAATCGAATAGAGTAAAGGAATCATGGCTGTTTTTTCCAAGGAGACTAGTGTCTCCAAACCCACTGATAAACTGATGACGAAGAGTGGGTACCCCACTTCACGAAGATCTTATCAAGAGACGTCATATTGCCAGATCAGGACCTTTTAGAGGAAGTTGTTGATATTGCTGAGTGAATGGTACTGTACGCAGCATCCTCAATGTCAATCGAATTATCTCAACAACAGGTGTAAAGCTTGACATTAGGTACACAGTAGGAAGCGGCGCCTTAGCTGCATTGACAAGCAAAGCACTCGCTTCATGCACATTGTGAAACACTTTTCAAGCAAAATTAAGTTTGCCCGAGTAAGCTGTCCCCATACTCTGTCGATCTCCATACATCAGCGTTGGAACAATCCTGAAGTGGAAGAGTGCCACTGCCGTCGGGACGGACAGTCGCCGGACGTCACACACCTCTCCGTAGAGAAAGACTAGGACTGTACGCACTGTCTCGACGGTGTGTCCAATGAAAGTCGTCCCAGTATATTGGAGCCGATGTCCGAGATACCGAAAAGTGTTGACGAATTCCACGCAACACATAACGTCTTTGGCAGCCAATCGGCTCCCTCCTTTAAATTTTACAGCTTTGGTCTTTATTGCATTTATTTCTAGCCCCCTTGAGACAAGGCACACCTCTGCCAGAAAAGTGACGCGCTTGATGGCACCCAAGTTGTAATGACCGACCACTACGTCATCTGCATACATCATAGCTATGACCCTTTGGAATTGCTGTCGAATATAGCCGACAAATTCGGCAAGCAGAAAAGTGAGGGCGACGCAGCGGGTCAGTGGGTCCCCTTGCGGGGTTCTCACATTTTGCCTCACTTGTAACACCTCCTGCTCACTCTGTATCAGCAAGGTGTCCTTATTCAAAAAGCTTAACGTTACGCTCAACAGAGAGCCACCAACCCCCGAATTTAAGGCACTTTGTCGAAGGCTTTGACGCGCAAATGGCCTCCGAGTTTTGCCACAGCTCGTTCTATCTCTGATTGAAGCGCATGGATTGCATCACGCGCTCCCCAGTCGAAATAAGTTGCAACAAACATGCTATTGATAATCTGTATCCTTGACGAGTGATTCGCCACACAAAATGCTTTATGAATTAATAAATATATATTGAAATGAGCGGGATACCCCGAATAAATGCAGCGATGTACGGCTTATCATGCCGTGAATAAAGATGAAGTTATCACCAACAACTCTCACTTAAGCCACGACGTGACCTATCAAAATCACCCTCCGTATCGCTGAGCAGTTAAACCTTTTTCGCCTACGAGAATCTCTGCTGAAAAGAGCTATTAGATGACTTGTGTGGGGTTCCGTTCTGTCTAAGCACCCAAAATTATGATTAAACCACCGCCGTAACAGACACGCTCCACAATGCAAAATTGCGTCGTAAACCGCTCTCCTCGTCGCCGCGACGCTAGTTCTTGTCTAGCGTTACTGTAGAGAGACATTCTAGCCTCATTCGAGAATAGAACTACGTTCCATTGGTCAACGGTCCATTTTGCAAAGACTGCACTCATGCAGGCCGGTATGATGCAGTCTTCGCTTCACAGTACGCGCACTAAAAATTACTCCGAGAGCGCTACAAAGTTGTTGGCTTAACTGGATAAAATACGTTGGCGATTTCGCAAATCTTCAGTAGAAGTTGTTTTGTGTAGTTGTAGCTCAAGCTCATCCAAGCTCACCCTTCGATGGAAACTGCCCTTAGGTTGATTGACCGTTGATAGACTTCGCAAACGGTGAATTGATTCATGTTCAGTTAACGAGCCGCAGAACGTTGACTATATTCAACATGGTGAAGCAAAAATTAGCGCGCTTCTTTCTGATGTGGCACGCATTTTTTTGAACTCGCTTCAACATTCTTGTCGTGTTTTGAGGCGAATTTAATTGTCTTTCCTGTAGTCATTTTCAATATAGCGCTACCATTGTTATTGAATCTATATATATATATATATATATATATATCTCAATGAACGAACCACATTTACACACACTTTATTCATGAGTACTTGCAAATACACTCGAAAGCATATTGCCTCTGTACTGCCAAGGTTGCCCAGGGGCTAAAACGAAGCTCATATATATGTATATATATATATATATATATATATATATATATATATATATATATATATATATATATATATATATATATATATAGGCAAGATCAAGGCGTCGGTACTCAAGGGCTGGAGCTTAGGTACATGCACTACCCTGACCGCGAATTGGTACTCTTTTGAATGATGAGACGACGCGCACGTCACTCTGCTCTAAATGACACTTGTAGACGGGCACTCAGATCTGCCGGTTGTGTACTGCAACAGTGGTGGTATTCAGAGACGATGGAGAAGGACCTGACGGTCCCACTCTGACCCCCTTTGAGCGTGGCTGCATGCTTGCTTGGGACGCAACTGTAGCCTCTTCGATGGTCGGGGCCGGCGGAGTAGGTCATGCTTCCAGTCGAACTCGGTTGTGCGGCGTATTTGCGTGCGCCTCCCGACCGAAGAATATACATAGGTGCACGGGTTCGATCTCCGCCATTGCACAGTTGAATTTATGGGGTCGTCCATCTTACGAAGCAATGTAAAAGCAAAACCGTGGACGTTAAACGTTGGCTGGCGGTCAGCCCGAAAAGTTAGGTCACGCTTCCCGGTTAACAAATGCAGAAAATGCTCTGGCGTTAGTTATCCGCACCAATTCATTTTTGTTGGCGTTCGAAACAATTCAAAGCCCAGGCCCTTTACACTCAAAAGCTAATTCAGCACAAGAGTAGAAGTAGCTTTAACCTTTCACCGAAAGACTCGAGAGCATCCGAACTCTTGCGTCAGGGACTGTTCGGGGCACATTGCTGAACTGGGCTAATCCTGGGTTAGAGAACCTGTAACTATACGTTCACGCGGAGACATTTTTTGCTCCAAAACGCTAACATACCAAATATATAGATGTGAGATATAGGTAGTTCAATAAGTTCTTAGAATGAGCTTTTTAGAATTCGAATTTTGGCACACTTTCACCGCTAACAGGAACTGCAACTTTTCGACTGCTAGCACTCAATATATTATGGTGATTGGCCGTTGCGATTTCGTTTGATAGCTTTTCCCGTGCAACGTATCGGCGTGATGTTTAAAAATGGAGAACAAAGAGTTTCGAGTGGTTATCAAGCATTTTTATTTCAAAGGTTGGAATACGACCCAAGTAAAAATTGAGTTAGACGGGACGTACAGTGACTCTGCGCCATGTTTTGCCACTGTTTCCAACTGGATTAATGTGTTAAAAAGAGGTCGCAGGAGCACCGAGGATGAACTACGTCCAGGAGGCCAAAAAACGGCAACTGATGAGGAAAACGTAGAGAAAGTGAGAACAATTTTTGGCACAGATAAGCGAATGAACATTAAGGAAATAGCGGAGGCATTAGGGATTAGTTTAGGCAGTGTGCATTTTATCCTACACGAAAACTTGAAGATGCAAGAGCTTAGAGCAAAATGGCTGCCGCATTTGCTCAACCAAGGCCAAAAAGACGCGCCTGTTTTGGCTTTACAGCGAAATTTGGCCAAGATGTCGAACAATGTGTCGGATTTTTGGTGCAGATTCATGACCGTCGATGAAAGCCGGGTTCATCACTACACTCCCGAGACCCAAGAAGCATCTTGCCAATGGTGTGCACCTGATGAAGGACCTCCGAAGAGGGTGCGGACAACGGCATTGACCGGAAAGGTGATGGCTACAGTTTTTTAAGACCAACGTAGAATAATGCTGGTCGACTACCTTGAGAGCTGTAAAACGATCACAGGAGAATATTATGCAAGACTGTTGGACTGCCGTTAGCAAGAACTCATCGTGAAACGGCCCGCTTTGCAGAAGAAGGTTGTCCCGTTTCACCAGGGCAATGCTCCTGCACACAAGTCCCGGCAAGCATCGGCAAAACTGGCCCAACTGAGGTTCGAACTTATTGAACAACCCTCCTTTTCTCCAGACCTGGCCCCCTCTGATTATTTCCTCTTCGGACATTTGAAGAATAGTCTCGGTGGAAAGCGTTTTTCCAGTAATGAAGAGGTTAAGGCTGCTGTCAATGCCTATCTTCAGTCTAACGACGCGGTATTCTACTCAAGAGGTATGAAAGCTCTGAAATCTCGGTGGGAAAAGTGTATTGAGCTTCTCGGGGAGTATATCGAATAAGAAAAATTTAAAAACATGATTTGGAAAATTCTCGGTTTTCATTCTAACAACTTATTGAACTACCTGTATATATATATATATATATATATAGAAAATATTGTGATGATTTATTAATCAATGGACAAACAATACGTGTATTTATTATAATTTAGAAGAATATATATAATGTTTCACGACGTTGCTGCTCGTCGACCTAATTGCTCCTTCTGCGCGCCGTAGCCGCTCTACCGCTCATGCCCATTAATCAATTACAATACGTTTGCACACTCGGCAGTGCTCGCTTTATATATATATATATATATATATATATATATAATTCAAAGTTAAATCTAAAATCAAATGCAATTTTTTGTTTGGAACTGCATATACTAGCTAACATTGATATCAGACCACCGCCAAAAGTTATCCCAATCATGTGTAGAAGTTACTAGTTTGCGTTTCGTTCTCCTCCGTGGCGACACCAGCAGCAAGCTTGTGTGAATAGCGCCATCTGTGACCTCGTTTCGTAGCAACGCCTATGAAGCTATCTCAATTGCTTCTTTCGACGGCCAAATAACGCCATTCTAATTAAACCGTTAATTATCAAGTGTGATTAATTCTGCGCTCACCGGCCACCTAGTGTACTCCGCGTTGGGTAGTAGGATGACTTTGGGAATGTACCACGTTGTCTTGTTGACCCGTTCATGGTTGCGTTATCAGTGAAAAATGCCCATAGCAGAAGGATCGATTTCGTTACAAACACTGAGAAAGGCTCAGTAAATTATCCGAGACCGAAATACAGCGAACAAACAGCTTAAGCAAAGCATATTTTTATTATTGTCGCACACAGTGTATAATATAGGAGCACGCAATGGGCCCTCAGACGTCTGCAGTCGATCACTTACATTTGCTTTACATTCCGCTGTGTTTCCCTTCCGCCTGAACTTCCTTACTTGGAGGGGAAATAATTCTACGTCCTTCACAATTGTGTGCACTGTAGTATTTACTAACAGTTACTTGTAATACATTATCACAATTCTATAAGTTAAGCAGTTTTAGGATTTAAAAATGATTCGGTATGTTAAAATAATGCCATCAGGTTAGTCTGTAAAAAAACGCATTTTCAGTTTATAGGAAACAATAAAAATTGACTTAACTGTATCTGCCGGGGTTGTCATAAAATGTTCTTGTAATGTTTAACTTCCGTAAGCGGGAATACAACCAGTAACGCTATTTACTCACAAAGAGGCTGTTGCATTAATGATGTTAACAGACCCTATTGTAACAACCGTTTCACCTTAAAACGTGTCCTGGTGAAGATTTAGAATGAGTTTTGACTTTGGAGAAATGCGGCTATTTAAACCTCCTCTGCCGGGCGGAAGAGTGCAACCTTTATGCAAGATCATTAAACGACTCAACACTTCATGCTGGATAATTTCAATCAGTTTGCGAGGTGTTTTGGTTTGGAACGCTGAAGATATCGTGTACCCTACCTCACGCGGGGGTCGGAGGTTTGGACGCATTCAATACCTTGCACCTCTAGTCTGGTACTGCATGTGACAGTCGCCACGTATACACCAGGTACATAGTGCATACGCCTGCACCATTGGAACGCTCATACAGCTTATGAGTAAGTCTCGCGAGGACTGGACCAGCATTGCTCGCACCATGGAGAACATCCTGCACGCCAAGGGGAAGAAACACGGCTGCTGCGTGACACAATCCCGCGGGGCAACCCGGAATAGCTAAATTCTTAAACTACTCTCCCCCGATTCGATCGTTTAAAGTTATGCGTATGCAATTCCCGATTGGTTGCGGGGATTGGGACATGACTGTTTTTTAGTGGGGTGGAGCCCCACACTACCGGTCCACGCTTGCAGACGAGTTCCGGGTGCGGTGATATCTGCGTGTGTGTACCGCATTTTCCAGTTAGTCCTTCAAAAAAAAACTTAGTACATAGTGCATCCTGTTTTTACTATATGGTATGCTAAAACACGGCCTTCCACGAGAAGTGTGAGTAGTTGTGTACCTGCCGGTTTAGCCTGTGGAAGTGAACCCAGTACCATGCAGTGGAATATGCAGCGTTGAGCATGATTCGTTGTACTAGTGCTCTCGTAGAAAACGTGAAGGAGATAAATGATTATAAAGAAAGCCTTATGAAGCGTATATTATACTCAATTTGAGTGAAATAAACAGAACTGAAAACTCAGCAACTAATAGTATCATTATTTCTATCGTTGTTAATGCTGTTCACCTCCTTGTTAATTTTCCACGCTAGCATACGTTCATTTTACTAATAAGAATTTCAAAATATAATTTATACATGTTATACTAGCAAGCTCTGCTTTGCGATTTAGGAAGGAGATTATTTACTTAATTAGCATTTCGATCAAGCATTCCCTCTCTCATCTATTACATAGCATTACTACAAGAAAATAAAGGTCTATTGAAACTGCGAGTTTAGTTTTATGTGCAATCTGCATATCGTTTGACGTTGAGAGGCGATAGTGTAACACTGAATGTGATTATTTACATAATTTTCATATGTACATATGTATAAATACAATATACACATATGTACATATATAAATGTATATGTACACATGTATACAGGGTGTGACTGAAAGGTTTTTAAAGCGTGCATGGAATTGTAGAGCTCGGTAAAGCAAATATTTTTTTCCGATAGAACATGGCCTCTGAGACGTCTTGTTTCGGAGTGAGAGTGAAATTACTACAATTTGTGACACTGGTGTTTTTGCCCGACATAGGAGCACAAAATGTGCTGTTGCGAGACAACCAGTCCTCCTAGATAGAAACTAAGCACACCTTCGTGTTCGTGATAAAATTTCATGCTCCATCTGAGTATGCAAGGCCGGTCAGAAGACGCGACATGGTCGCTTAGAAGAGAATCCGCCAAAAATGAAGTTCTTTATTTACGTTAACGCCAAATACTTCAAAATAATAACCCTACAACCACTCACAGCTCTAAAAACTGACATATTTAGCAATGGACAATTCACGGCGATCAAATTGGTACCAAATATATGTCAAGGCGAGCTGTGGTTGCGGAGTAATTACAATTTTCGGAGGGCATGTCCAGATTAAGTGCATGAAAAATGACGCGCTGCGGCTGTCGCGCGACACGTCCGCGGTAGTGAACGTCGCCACACAGTCATTTTACAAGCACTTAATCTGGACATGCCCTCCGAAAAATCGTAATTACTATGCAACCACAGCTCGCATTAACATATATTTGGTACCAAAATAATCACCGTGAATTGCCCATTGAATGAATTGAATATGTCCGTTTAGCGCTGTGAGTGATTGTAGGGTTATGATTTTGAAATATTTGGCGTGAACGTTAATAAATAACTTAATTTTTGGCAAATTATCTTCTAAGCGACCGTGTCGCGTCTTCTGACCGCCCTTGCATATTCTTCAGATGGAGCAGAATTTTATCACGAACACGAAGGTGTGCTTAGTTTCTGTCTAGGAAGACTGGTTGTCTCGCAACAGCACATTTTGTGCTCCTATGTCGGGCAAAAACCCCAGTGTCACAAATTGCAGTAATTTCACTCTCACTCCGAAACAAGACGTCTCAGAGACCTTGTTCTATTGGAAAAAATATTTGCTTTAAAGAGCTATACAATTCCATGCACGCTTTAAAAACCTTTCAGTCACACCCTGTATATACTACGTGTCCGCAACACATGCCTTCAGATATATGTTTAGGTACTAGGCATACAACTCTCCTTACAATATAATATACAGATCATCCATATTAGCGGCCCAACCAAATAACTAACGAAAAGTGCACAGACAATAAAATCCTGGAACGTACCTGCTACTGAAAGTTTAAAAATAGTAATGGCAACTACATATGAATAGTAGCCGTACTAAAAAATAAAATTGATAGAAATACATGCACTCTTACAGTTTTGTAGTATACAGGGTGTTCCTATTTGTGTGTCCAAAACGCTAGGGTATGGTCAAACTCGGTGAGAAAATCATTTTTGCCAATGGGTGGAAGCCGGGAAAACGTTTTGTTTAGGAGTGAGGATAAAATTTATAAAAGCAGTTATTCTGTCTTTTTTCTCCTACATAGTTGTGCAAAATCTACGTTTGCGGGAGAACCAGTCAGCGCACAAAGGTACGGATCTTACCGGCGTGTTTGGCGGATATTTTGCACAATAAAGTATACATTACTAGCTTGCGTAGCAAAAAGCGAATAGCCAGATTAAGGAAAGTCATAAAAAGTCAAAATGTTACGTTAACGCTTTTTTGCGCAACATCGTAATTTTTTCCATTACGATAAAAAATGCACGTCCAAAAGACTACTCTCAGGCAATAGCAGATTTAATGCCGACTACATTCGTACCAAAGTGATGGTGCTGCGTTACGTAGTTGCCAAGTAGCTAAGCTTTTTCGACAGTCATATCGAGAGCGAAGGCATGTATACCTGCATAGGGTGTATGAGAAAGTTAGGTACATATTTTGAGGTTTGGTAGAACTCAGCAAGAGAATATTTTTTTCTAATGGAAAGAGGGGGCGGAAACGTCTTGGCAAAATGCTACGGTTCTGGACGTGAAAACTTCAACGTGAAACATAACAACTGTGACTGTCGAAAAGATTAGTCACTTGGCAACTACGTAACGCAGCACCATCACTTTGGTACGAATGTAGTGGGCATTAAATCTGCTATTGCCTGAGAGTAGTCTTTTGGACGTGCGTGTTTGGTCGTAATGGAAAAAAATTACGATGTTGCACAAAAAAGCGTTAACGTAACATTTTGACTTTTTATGACTTTTCTTAATCTGGCTATTCGCTTTTTGCTACGCAAGCTAGTAATGTATACTTTATTGTGCAGAATTTTCCGCCAAACACGCCGGTATGATCGGTTCCTTTGTGCGCTGACTGGTTCTCCCGCAAACGTAGATTTTGCACAACTATGTAGGAGAAAAAAGAATGAATAACTGCTTTTATAAATTTCATCCTCACTCCTAAACAAAACGTTTTCCCGGCTTCCACCCATTGGCAAAAATGATTTTCTCACCGAGTTTGACCATACCCTAGGGTTGTGGACACACAAATAGGAACACCCTATATATTGTTTTTATTATACAAAGTCTGATTTAAGTGATATTATGGTACATAACGCGGTCACATCTGACCTTTGACTCTAGCTTGTTCATCAGGGGCTCACCGGGTCAAATAGGATATGTTAATGACCACAGTAGCTTTTACAGAATTTGTAACTGCATGTTCTGGTAACAGCTGTTTTTTTTCCAGTTTTTTTAAACAAGTTTTAGTTAATTAGGGGGCCGCGCTCAGTGTGAGTTTACATAAAACAGACCAGTAATAGCTGTAAATAGTAGGATGCGATAGTTTGTAAGACTGTGCGAAGTTCAAGAAGAACTGCAGTACTTCGCAAGCATGCTGTTGCATACAAATAAACAGTGAATTAGAAGAATTCTGGGTGCTTTTAATAAATTAGGTGTGTTGTAAACCATGGAAGATTTAGCTCACTTCACTCATTTAGTAACGACGAAGGTATCGTCCCATTTCATATCCAGACTGTGGCGCCTTGTCAGGTATTCCACGGTACGCTTATTTCCTGTAACCTTAGATATATTATGTCTATGCTTGCACTTGTATACTTCCGAAAGACAGCATAATTGTGACCTGCACATGCTGCTAACGTAATTTGCTCGGTTTGACACCTGTTACGTTCATATATATAATGCAATAGGTAGTGTATGTAGAAAACCTCCACTTCCCCCAAAAGAAGTAGGTAACCTGCTGCCGTTATGGAACCGGTACGACATTGTTGACCGGGATTGTGGGAGGATATGGCCTGCACTGTAAACTTCAACTTGGAACGATCCTCTCCGGGGTAGTCCCAGTTGAAGTTAAGAGCCTTAAGCGCTAGCCAGAACGCACTAGAGCAAATCGTTTAGCCAATCGACGTGTCTTAGCTATCGATTGGCCTTACTTTTTTACGGATCAAGCTATCTCTACTTTCAGCCACTTCAGCCTAACAAAGGACACGTTTGTGCGAGTTGAGCAAAGCCGTGCCGAGAGGCAGTAGCTTGGCAGCGATACAGAGCAGAGTTTATCAGCGCTAGTCTGCGCAAGCCGACAGCGTTAATCTGCGCAAAACCAACTTGCGTCCATCGAGTCACCTGCCCTAGTCACTCTGCCGACGTCCTAAGAAGCTCGTCCCAAAACAAAGAAATTACGTTGCACGCCGATGTCTCTACTAATACGCCCATACCGTACAACGGAATCTATTGTCCTCTTCACGCCCTTGAAGAGAAGGGCACCGCCTCGAAAGCAGCTCGAAAAGATGTTTTAGAATCACCCATTGCCATACTGTTGTTGCCCGCTTTAGAGCTCACCTTATCTAAACTCTACACGTGTACGCTCGAAAGGCGCACTCTCAAGCAGCACCTTTTGCTGCTCCGCTGCAGATTTGCACTCTGTGCTAGGCTAGAGCTAAGAGATTGGCATCATAAAACACTGAAGGAAGAACAAAGCCAAACTAAGCCGCCTCACATGTCGCATGGAATTGATTCGCCTATTGTCCGCTCAGCCCTATGGTTGGATGCTGCGTTGAGTCTCTCTAAAATACATTTGTTGTAAAACGAATTCAAGTTGAATATTCCTAAGATTTGCGTGCGATTTTTTTCTGCCCAGATTTACTGAGAATCTCCGCTCTTCCGTCTCAATTTCCGTTCTACTTTGACGATATATGTGTATGACATTGGCTTAGCGCCGATCGTTCGGCCCTAGTTAGCGTCATCAGCAGAATGGCTCCCTGTAGACTACGAATGAGTCGACCGATATCGGCATACAGAATAAAATCGAACGTTCACGTTCTGCTACTAAAAGCAAGCGTGTCGGTCTGCCTACAAGATGAAAGCTGGCTACATTCAGCTTGTCTTGAAATTCCATCACTTCTGAGATATCCATTCGGTTCCGGTTCTACATCCGTACAAGTCAATACAATAGTGTCACCATTTTATTTCATATCCGCCTGGAACACATTTGCAATTAGGTTATAAAACGATTGGCTATGTATTTATTCGTTATGTTTACTGTGTCAACTGTACCTTTTACGGTGCAATTTCATACGTATGCCTGTCTATATGGGCGGCTGTGTCTCTATGGAACTATGTTGTTGAACATGCCCGGTCGCGCTGTGTTTTGGGACGCTATTTTGGCCTTGACATTTAATACGATATTGGAGATTTAATAATTTAGTTCCGTTATAGCAATATTATTTGGTTTGATACGCGTATATATATATATATAACTAGTTCAATATAACTATTTGATTTACAGCTAGCAAATTATTTACAAGCGGGCGGCACGTTCCGCAAAGCTTCTTCAAACTCCGCCATCACTGATGAGCGCTAATCCTAGTATCATCCACCGGACATGGTTTCTCCTATCGACCAACTGCGCCCTCACTTGCGCTGTTCACTAAATTAGAGTTTCACCTGATTTAGACTGAAGGTTACCAACTCGCCTCTAGTGCGGCTACTAGTAATTATTCTCAACGTAGACACGATAATTGGAAACGTGAACAACCAATAGATCAGTCCGATGTGTAAATTTACTCCAGCAAATTCAAGTCAACAACGGAGAGTTCGATCTAGCAAATGATTGCAATAACAATTATTATTGTTATTACAGGTGCCGTACCCTAATGATCTGCTCGACGTAAACAACTATCTAGTTAATTTCCTGTAAGCCAGACTTGCTTGGGCGTATATGCCTAAAATGAAAAACGCACGTCTAATGAGGTGGTTGTTGTTTCATTCCAGACGATCATCCGTGCCCAATTTGGAACCACCATAAAACATATCTTCAATGCACCGTGCGCCGCCCATGTTGAACTATCGAGGGTTTCTCGAACAGTCCTTGGGCCTGCATGGCCGCTGACTCTTAGCGGTGTCTAGTTTATCGCCTATTCTTAACGAGCATCGTGAATAAAAAAATGTACAACAACAACAACAGGGATAGAACCAGACGCTAACCAGCGACACCCCATTGTATAGCAACCATGCCTAGAGTACTAGACCCCTCAGGCCACGCTGCCACATGTGTATGTTGCGTAAAACGTGCGCTGCTTACCACTTACATACTAATCGTAACTTTGCAGACATGCTCCTTCCCGACCCGACAAACTACTATTTTCCTATCTCGCTGTTAGTGCCTTTAATTGTATTGTTTAGCATCAAGTGTATGTGTTATACAGCTAAAACACGCTGATGTTTGTTGTCCATGGAGCTGCCCATCATTGCGATGCCTCACAATTAAGAAACTTTTCGGTCCAGCTACTTGCTCTAACGACAGTGGCAACACTATTATACATTACACTTGAAGAAGCGCATATCGAACAATAACGGTCGCTCAGTGCTTAGGATCAGTGAGGTAGACTTAGGAACTGTTCCCCAGGCCCCGACGCATCGTCACAGTGTCCACTGATCGACTCTCAAGACAGAAACAAACTAGCAATGATCAACTTGTATGAGGGCGTCTCCTCCGGACTCCGATTCGTGTGCCCTAGATAAGCAATGGCTCCCGAGACTAACCGCACCGAGTCCTACAAAGACGTGCTGCACTGAAGGAAAGGTGGGCGACTCTTGCTGACACGTTGTCAGAAGTCGAGCCCGGTGGCGTGGTGGCATGCGTCTGCGCCTCGCGACCGGAGGAGACACATAGCAGGTGCGCGGATTCGAGCCCCATCGTTGCCCCACATTTGTATTTATGGGATTCCGTCTACGAAGCAGTGCAAAAAGCAGTCTCATGGACGTTAAATCCTGGCTGAGAGTCAGCCCCGAAAGGATTTTTTTGCTGACACGTTAACACATCATCGCGTTGCATCTGCTGCATCAGGCAAGTGACATGGCCGAGCTCGTGGCTGTTTTTGAGACACCCCTACTTTGTTGCCCACGCACATATTAGTTATTAAATGTATAATTTAAGCATTTATATTTTAATCATTGCAATCGGCGTGATTTTTTTTTATCTTGGACAGACACTGTCTACTCCTATAGACTTTTCGTAGACAGGAGGACAATTCGTACGCAACTTATAGCCCTAAGATAATAGATTCTTGACATTGGTCCTCATCTTTGTCGTCGTGAGAATCGTCTACGCCGAACACTCGAATGGGTCGTCAAATTAGGAATTTCATTCCTTCGTTCCATTCTTGCGCTGTGCTGTACGTTAAAACGCGGACGGAGCAGTAGCGCAGAAAATAGTTTCTGTGGCTGAGCTCAGCAATTCGATCGACGCACATCTGCTTTTCGAGCCGGGGTCGGTGGTGGGAACATGGACAAACTACGACCTCACCGAAAAGACATATTTCGTTCCCCCCTTTTTCAGCTGCGTAGCTGGCGGTATGCTCAATGGTAACCGCGACCTATCCAGCTGTTGCACGAGCGACCGGCATGGCGATAAGTGACGATAAGTCCGTCTGTCTGACAGAGAACACAATCGAAAGAGGAGAAGCGTGATACAATGTTGGAGGGAGGCAGACTATGATGGTAATAATAGTTGTAGTAAAAATAATAATCATATTAAGTTCAGACCTCACAACTGTAACATTGTTTATCATGTAATATATATATATATATATATATATATATATATATATGTTGTATAATAACACACAATAATAACACATGGATGCGTTGGGATGGATATCCCTCTGCCTTTAACCTGCAAGCGATACTATTGACCGCCAATTATTACAGGCTATATATTGTATCGTATTGTGAATGGTTAATCAATCATCATATTATATATATATATATATATATATATATATATATATATATATATATATATATATATATTATATATTTAGGCGAGCACTGCCGAGTGTGCAAACGTATTGTAAATGATTAATAAATCATCACAATATTTTCTATATATATATATATATATATATATACATATAATTATTATTAGTATCATTGCTTAAAAGTTAAAATTGTGAGGTGTGAACGTTTACTCCTTGTCTTCTACTAGCTTCCACTTATTATTATTATTATTATTATTGTGGTACCAAGTCCCCACTTAGACTATACACTTAACCCGCTTTTCGGCTTGCGAGTTGTATGTGGATTATTATTAGTACAACATTAGACTAAATGCGATCTCATCGGACGCCACCGTAGCGTGTCTCGGCGTGTTTCCTTCCAAACTCGTAGTCGCAATAGGCTGGCCGACGACCAGTTCCGCCGCGGCGCCAGTGGCCTCAGCCTTGGCATTGCATGTTTGAAGCATGTTTGAAAGAGAGGAATGTCCACGTGGAAGAACGGTGGTGCGGTGAGCGCGGCCTGCACTGGCTTAGTTACACTAAGCTGGCCGGGCTTACGCAAGGCCGCCACGACGTCATCAGTGACATCGTCGGGCGCACTTTCAGACAAGCTGGCTACCGCGTTACACTGGAGCCTTGCAGTGGACTGCAGAGGGACGACAGGCATCGACTGGACGGCCATCCCATAGCCAGGGTCCGGACTATAATCGGTCGCTGACGTGGAATGTCACCGTCTTCGACACGTGCGCCCTCGGCTTTCGTGGACGGACTAGCCAGCGCGGACGTTGGCCACCAATTATTCACCAACGGGAAATGCACAAATGTGCGCCTGTACCCATATCTCCTTGACGGCCACGTTGCAATGTTCCATGTTCGGTGTTGGGTCATCTGATCTGGCGTTTAGACCACGGCTGCGCTCCAACTGGCAAACTGGCGCTTGGCGAGAAGCTCCTTGGGGCCACAGCGGAGCCAACGTCCAGATGATGCTGAGTGGTCGCTAACACTCAAGCAATGATAAGACAAACAATATTGTAAATATTATATAATAATGGGTACAGTATTGTTGGCATTATTGCTTTATATATATATATATATATATATATTCATATATATATATATATATATATATATATATATATATATATATATATATAGTGTAGCAAAATATATATATATATATATACATACATATATGCTGCTCGCTGAACCTTCTGTGAGTAGCACACCCTGTAGCCTTTGCGCCACTTTTTACGCCTACTCCGATATAATGAGGTGAAACTGCCGTCAGTATGTTCTGCTTATTTATAGCGATGGTTTTCTTTTCAGCCGTTCTCCGCAAGATTGATCCACATGTTGTTCGATTTGATTGTTCGATTTGCTTGTTCGAAGTTTTTACAAAAGTTGATGTAGGGGTTTGCAGACACTTAACTAAGGTCTTCCGTTCAAGTTCGGTGACGTTGTCCTTCATTATTTTGCTGAGGATAACTTGGAGCTGAGGAATTTTCTTTCATGGAAGGGCTCGCATAAAATTTGGCAGTCATAAGCTTGTTCCAACTATGGTCATCCAATTTGTAATTGAAATCACGTAACACCTTGGCATAGGCTGCTGCGCAGGTCTCTGTTGCTCCTCAAGGAATCATCCTCGAAATTTTGAGATCCTGGCAAGCGTGTGATAGGGTTTTAGCAAGTTGCCTTGCATCAGCAGAGAGATGGAGATCAGAAGATGTACTTGAGGTGGCGGAACCTTGAGTCGGCTATTGTGGCCTAATAGTTTTGACTAGTCAGCTGCGTACGGGCATTGGGCAGTGCACCCGTGTTGTGCGAGCCCGTAGTGCCGGGCAAGTGTGAGCAAATGTATGAGCTCTCAGACAAGGAGAGACTTGGCCTGAGATGTTCACCCATGAATGCCTTGTGGGGGCCGCAAAGGTTGCCGGTTGCCTGCTCATTTAGGCTACATTTTGCTCTAGATTCGATTCAGCGGACATTTTGAGAGCTGACACCTCCTTGGACCCAATCAAAGAAGATACTATAAAGTCATGCCTAGGTTCGAACTTCAGATGAGAGATCCCACCTTTGACAACGCGGTTCGCCACTAGCTATGTGAACAGCAGCGGTTTACTAGCCGTCCAGATCTGTTAAGGTTTTGAAATCAAACGGGTTCTTGTAGGTCTGTGGAAAAGATCTTAGGATCCCAGTACTAGCCTGTAATTAGTCAATTTGTGTTAGCATATATATATATATATATATATATATAGCAGAAATTCAATAATTGTGGTAACCCAATTTTGAGACCTGTGCTCTGGAGCCTGCCTTTCGGCGGGGTGCTTGAGGTTGTTAATCTCCCGATTGGGTCAAGACGCTGGCGTACGCCGGCGATTTCGTATTCATGGTTACAGCGAGGACTAAGACAGCCCTAGAGAGCGCCGCCAATGAAGCCCCAACTCGGGTGAACAAGTGGATGGAAAGTCACAGCCCAAAGCTCGCACTCGACAAGTTGGTACAAAGGCGATGTACCTAACAGGCCAAAAGAGAACAAAAAGGTGTGACTCTACGTGATGATGGGCCGCTCGATAAAACTCGGAACGAAGTGAAGTATCTCGCGGTCACCGTCGGCACAAGTCTTACGGGAGCGGCGCATGTAAAGTATGTAACTGACAAAGTCAAAGGGTTTCTCTAAACCTATCTTGTTGTCTGGGATGTAGCTGTCTCATGAATGCACGACGGCGCTATCATGCCTTCCTCACAGCTCTGTCCAGTCTATGGATGGACCGCAGAACACGCAGATTCGAAAAAGCAAACAAAATATCTCAATCTGTCCAGGAGCTGCCACTTCACGCTTATTGAATTGAAGACACTGGATCCTATAAATGTCGCCACCGCGAAGTTCTCAGGAGATATCGCCAAATGCACGGATGATGTTACGGGTGATCGACGCCTATAAAGCAAGTTATGTCTTTCCTAGCGGCGGCCAAAGCGATAAATGGGGACCGCCCTTAAGACTCCGATGACACGCAACGGCAAACTATAGTTGTAGAAGTAGGCAGCCAAACATTAGCAATATAAGACCTAAACAGATTAACAAAGTGTGGAAATATTCGCACTGTCGCAAAGAATTAACGCTTATCTAGGACAACTGCTGACGAGACTCGTCATTGTCTAGCGCTTGTCGATATAGATCGCTGCTGGCTTTATCGAACGTTCTCGAAGCGTTCTCTGGTTCTGCGTTGAGCAACTACATATACGGTCCGCCGGAACGTAGTAGATAAATTTGCCCCACTGCTGGTCTCCCTATTGCTACTACTTTGGCTTATGGAGTGTAGAGTTGGCGAAATCGGGCGTGGTATGCGGGCCTCATGAGTCATGCGCAGGAGCCTCATGCGCAGGAGTTATGAAAGCATTGACGCTCTCCGAAGAGAGCGTCATTGTGTACGAATGCAAGTGCCACTTCCGGGAATTTCATTCTGTGCCGTCCGGTGGGGGGGGGGCAGTGAGGCAACGCGGGAAATAGCCTCAGCCAAAAGAACTACTCCAGAGGCACAATTGATGCCGCCCCTGGTTTGATTGATTAGTGTTAGCTGCCGTCCGTGCAAAGGCTAAGCACCCAGTTGACGTTATCAAGTCGTCATTTCATAGTAGTAGTAGTAGTACTAATAGTAAAAATAATGTTATCATTAATAGCAGGACAGCGGCTTCTTGCTTTCAGGCACGTCTCAATGATTGACTAATATGATCCCTATTCAATTTGTTGTTGAAAAAAGGTACTCCCTAAATGCGCGATTTTGATTTGATGCAAAATAATACCTTATAGAGTATGCCATTCACCAGGTCGCTTATTAAATTGATATCACGTTCGATTGCGAATTGGATTTTCAGACGCACATAGCTGATATGTAATATAAACTGTGAGGCCAGCTTTTACTCTGCGTGACACCAAGTCTACAATACCAAGCTACATTAAGCGTTTATTGTACCAAAATAAATGTATTGCGCCCACACGAGGATGCCTTTCTGCGGTAATGAGACATACCCATGTCTCATTGCTTAGGTGACTGTAGAGACGCCTCATAAAGCGAGTTGCTTGTTGTCGCAATAAGTTTAGATGCCAGGCCGTACTTCCAAGCATTTCTAAAATTCAACAAAAAATCTACTTTGGAATTTAAAATCATATACGACATAACAGAGTATCTGAATATTTTATTGTCAAGCGTAATAATCGCCTGAGCAGAGGTTCTCTTTTTTCTACCAAACAACGAGACTATATATTGTGAATCAAGACTGCTTGGCAGACTTGCAGTCACAATGTGGCTACTTAAATCACCTTGCACAGACAATTTGTTCTATATATATTTATACATATACGGCGAATTGACAAGTTCTAGTAATTTGTATTTTAAACATTGAACCAAAACTATCAAGGTCCTCTGGTTTATTTTGCTCAGAAGGCGATCTTTATAAAGCCGAAAATGGAGGAGTAACAAATCTGCATTAATTTGTGGGCTAAAAACCAAATCGTATGTTCTAATGGGGTTGCAATTATTCGAACTGCTTATGGTGATCAATCAGTATTCCAAAACGATTTCGCGATGGGCGTGAAGAGACTAAAGATAAATTCTGTTCGGAAAGGCATTCGACGTCAATAACAACGGAAAACGTTGAAAAAATGACGTGATTTCGCACCTAGTAACCACCGAATTACTACCAGGGATATCGTTGAGGTATTAAAGATATCTTATGGATAAGTTTTAATAGTCCTGACCGATATTTTATGTGTTATAAGACTAGCTGCGAAGTTCGTTCCAAAAACGTTGAATTTCCAGCAAATGAGCGACCGTCGGCGAAATGTCCGGATTGAATATTCAGGCGATAGCAAAAGACTAGATTGCTTCACAAAATGATTTCAGGAAACGAGTCAATGGATGTATGGTTACGACATTGAAGCCAAAGCTCGATCCTCCCAGTAGTGCTTTGAAGAAAGAGTTCTCGGACAGAGGAGATTCAACGTCAAGATCTTTTGGCTGTTTTTTTTACCACAAAGGAATTGTCTTCCATAAATTTTTGCCATACGGTTAACTATGTATAATGCTACAAACAATGTAAAAAAATGCGCAAGAGCATACAACACGGGAGACCTGAACTCTGGTCAAACAACTTTTGGGTTATCTATCACGACAACGCACCGACGCATATATTGTTACCGATTTTGGATCCGCGCGATTATTTCTGTTCTCACGCATTAAAAAATTGAAGAGACAGCGTTTCGACACTATAGGCGTCGAAAATAACCTAAGGAATTTAGATAGAAATTCCTCCGGCAGAAATCATCGTCCTCGAACCATCACTCTAGGCCATACCAATTGTCTGTGTACCCTCCCCAACAACGCCTACACCGTTTTCGACGCGTACTACGATCTGCTTTAGTATATTGACGCCCACTCTTTGGCTAACCTACGATTTTAATTATTGGCGTCGAGTCGAAAGCCGCTTTTAGATCTACGAAAGGTGCACAGAACTAACTCCGCTAGGGACCGCCGGATTACGCCGTTTCCCGGGGGTCGCCTAGGAGTCCATGCTACTCTTCTAGGTTCCTACTTTTCATCTAAAAAGCGTTCCAACCTTTGTTGCTTCTAAGCCAGAAAAAAACATTTCCATAGACATCTGTTCCTGGCAACTCCTCCGTCCATATGTATATACCTCTATAACACAACTGTCACTGCTCCTGTACCTACAACTAAAATCAAAATAATTACATGGCAGTTTGATATTCGTGCCACATAGTACTAGTGGACACGCAGCATGTGTTGTTATACGGTGGGATTTAGTTTCATTCATTTAGCATATTTTTAATTGCATGAGATTTTGTCATTTGAAAGGAGCTGTGCTATAGGACACACAAAGTTTGTCGACGTTTCGGTGTTTCGTACGGTTTCCCGTACGCTGGCCCGATTATACACCGGCCCTGCATCATGCTATGATACGCTGGGTTGGTGCACTGTTAGAGTAGCTAATTTGTGACTGCGTTGATGCTGATGATGATGACGACGATGGTGCTGGTATACTTTTGACACGTTGATGCGTAGATTCACACCTAGAACTCGATTCGTCTTAGCGAAATCGCCGGCAAAATAGCCACATGTCACATTAGATCACATGAAAATAGCAGCTACAATATTACTACTGCTAGTAGTAGTAGTAGTAGTAGTGTCGAGCCCGGTGGCGTAGTGGATTAAGTCTCCGCCTCGCAACCGGAGGAGACACATAGGTGCGCGGGTTCGAACCCCACCGCTGCACATTTGTATTTATGGGGGTAGTCCGTCTATGAAGCAATGTGAAAAACAGTTCCGTGGACGTTAAATCTTGGCTGAGGGTCAGCCCAGTGTCGAGCCCGGTCGCGTGGTGGCTTAAGTCTGCGCCTCGCAACTAGAGGAGATACATAGGTGCGCGTGTTCGAGCCCCACCGTTGCCCCCCACATTTGTATTTACGGGGGGGTCCGTCTATGAGGCAACGTGAAAAACAGTTCCGTGGACGTTAAATCTTGGCTGAGGGTCAGCCCGAAAACTTTACTTAGTAGTAGTAGTAGTAGTATTATCGGCTGACAGCGAGCCGTAACAGCGCAGTTACGAAGGCTGCGGCCATGCTGACGCCAGTGCCCACATCATGCATCGACCGAGTGTGATGCACTCGGTCGATGCATGATGTGGGCAAAATGGATGTTAGCAAAAAGAAGCCCGGTCGCTTCCTACGGCACTTGACCGTTTCGCGATTCCGATCTCTCCCGCACACATGACTATCCGGCGAGAGGACACCAGCGTTCTCTCGCCGGATAGTCAACGTCGGCGATGTCATTCGTCCGCTCCGGGTACTGTTCTCTGTGCAGTGCAAATATATATATATATATATATATATATATATATATCTCTTTCTCTATCGTCTATGCTTGCAGCGAGCCTAGCCTGGACTCTTCTCGCTAGCTTCGTTCGAACTGCATTTCGTTTAGCAGACTTTGCTTCGCTTCGTCCATGCTAAAGTATACGCGCAGACCCGAACGTTCGCCGAGTATAGTGGGTGATTGATGTACACGCAAGCACGACGACAGAGCTGAGCTGCCCCCCCGCCCCCCCCCCCCCCCCCCGCAGCCGAGTAGCGTCACGCTAATCTAATATAGATCAATTCGCTCATTTCTTAGTCGGCTAATAGCGAATGAATAGTTAGGTAGTTAGCGAGTGCATCAATGCTCGTGCTTTGATTCAGTGCTCTCTCTCGCTCTTACACTCTATACATATATATATATATATATATATATATATATATATATAGAACGCTCTCTCGCTTTTACACTATATATTATAAATATATATATATATATATATATATATATATATATATATATATATATATATATATATATATATACTATTCGCTCTTTGCTAGCATTGCCTAAACCTATGGTAACTCTTAAGAGGCACACTCAAAGCCAAATGCACACACACACACGCGCATATATTCGCATACTTTCGTGCATACACATATAGATACGCGACAGGCAATTTTCATAACGATCGACACTGCCTAAGTAGCATTGAGCAAGATCGCCCTGAGGGGCACGCAAAACATGCAGCCCTGCGTTAGTGTAGTGTCCCGTAACACATCGCGTCATGTATGTAAAACATGCTGAGCTCATCACGGCAGCCTCAGGCAAGAAGCAGGCGAGAGTACAATTTGCAGCATTTGTGAACGATGATCAAAAATTATTTGGTCAAGCACACAATATAATATAAATATAAATATAAATATAAATATAAATATAAATATAAATATAAATATAAATAGAAATATAAATATAAATATAAATATAAATAGAAATATAAAATATAAATATAAATATAAATATAAATATAAATATAAATATAAATAAAAATAAAAATAAAATATAAATATAAATATAAATATAAATATAAATATAAATATAATATAAATATAAATATAAATATAAATACAAATATACATATAAATATATTATTAACCGTTTTATTGTTATATACTCTTGGAAATTGTTATATTATTATATATTACTATAATTATTACAAGTACATTATTTGTTGTTTTACATACTTAAAAAATAATCATGATTGTGTTTGTGTAGCATGTAATGTTATGTAATAAATATGTCGTCCGTGCCTAGGTGATGGCTATGCAGGCAGATCTTTAGTGTTTCCAGTCTCATTTTTGTTAGAGCAATGGTTGGGATGGTTTAAAAAACCGCTTTTTTATACGTTAGATGAATATATATATATATATATATATTCTCGGGCATAAAATACAATAAAATATATAAGCTACAAAGCCCCACACTGACAGGCTATTTTATTTAAAGATTGCATTTTGCGGCATGGTATCTTCGGCAGAGTTTACCACAGCAGGCGGTTTTTTTTGGAACTTAACTAAGAAAAGTCGCTTGGCTACTATTTTTCTAAGCGTGTGTCCTTTAGCTCTCGTTTAATGATCAGTAGCTCTTATTATCTCCTAAATGTTCTAGCCTGCAGGTTGTGCGTTGAGACGGGGTTGCAACTCTGTGCCCGTAACTCAGCTCCGCTATCCCGCTTGTGGGCCCCTGCACTTGTCCGTTAGACATTGAGTGCGATTGGTTTCGTAGTAAGATGAATTTGTATTAGTAACAGTACTAACATCGGTCCAAACCTAGTATCAACAAGCGGAGGCGTGCGCCAACGTGTCGCCCGCGCAGTTTAACAAGGTTGCAAGATAGTATTTACCTGGTTGTTTCATTTTTAAGTTTGGCAAAGTTACACGAAAGTGAGGCTTTGCTAGAAAATTATTATCGCCGATAGTAGAAAATGCGTGGAACTACTATATGTCAATTATATAACAGCATTGTAGCATAGAAAAGGAGAACAAAACCCAAAAAGAAGCCAGGACAAATATTGATAAGTACATGCAAATAAAATAATTTTGCTTAATTTTGATCAGCTAGCCGGTATCTGTTTCCTTTACAGAGAACCCAAAACAACGACAAACAAGGATATATATATATTTATATATATATATATATATATATATATATATATATATATATATATATATATATATATAGTAATGCTAGAAGATCTTCGTCGGATTAACGAAAGCGAAACGAAACATCGGTGATCTAAAACTTATTTTGGCTAGTCCGTTTCTCTCTTTCTTGCAGAGAACTTAAAACAAAGACAAACAAGGACATATATATATATATATATATATTTATAATAGTGCTAAAAGACCCTCATCGGATTAACGAAAGCTATAAAACGGTTGACAAATTACAGATGGGTGGAAATCTAAACCTCGTTCACCTAATTGGTTATGAAAATGCGCCAATTAAACCTTGCTAGAGAACTTTAGGTCGACAAATACATTATTGCTCTTCTGGGTTTTTTAGGTGATAATAGGTGTATGCACATTGAACAGACAGTAAGCTCGCAACGACAATAAGGGCTGAGTAACGTGGTTAGTTAGGAATTTTATTATACGACCGACCTAACTAACTCAGCGGCCGACCTCATTAGCGGAGATTTACCCACCGTCAAAAAATCCGCTTAACTGATAATTGTGACAGCCTCTCGTTTTGGGAACAACGCCTGAACGTTTGCCCGTTGCCATGTCTCAACAGGCTATGTCCTGTTAGATACAGACACAATAGGCAGTCGGCAGTAAGTACCGTAGGTTGAGTAAGCTAATTCATCTCTCTCTCTATTTGGTCAATTAACGCGGTGCCCATCATCAGGCTAGAATTCAAAACATTTTTAAGGAAGTTGTTTTTCATTTCATTTATTTAAAATGCACCCTGTTTGGGTATGTAAATACGAACATGATATATATAACAAACATGGTAAAAATGAATTATGAGCATTCTCGCTGAAGCTGTGAAAGCGACGCGGATTCCGTGCAATCAGGTAGGTGGTATAGGGGATATGGACCGCCACAACGACGGCATTTGCAGTCCTCCTTGGGTTCATGAAACCCAGCAGACCGGCATAGTAGAGGATGAAATCCGTGAACACTGTAGCGAGTAGCGAGGTGACGACATGGCCGGAAAGATTCCTTCCAGGCCTGGTTAGTCATAGCTGGTGATAAATAAAACTCTCTGGGAATAAGAGACACTTTTTGAGAATACACATGTCGGAACGTTTCCAGGGCGACTGTCTGCGGCAAATTAAAGCGGTCTACAAGTTCATCAATAAATGATATTGAACCCGCGAGCATGTATACTAATCTGTTGCGCGAATTTGACGGAAGGCCAAGTACTCGCTTCAAGAATGCTGCCTTTACCCTATCCAACTGCCAAAACTGCGAAGTGCTAAGATGCTTCCATGTCACTTGAATACCGTAAGCAGCTACGGATGCCACTTTGAGCGTGAATAACGTCATGGCCGTCTGAGCGGACAACTGTGTTGGGTTTCTGATACCCGCTGCCGCGATAAGCGCTTTTCTACAACGCTTAGTAATATGTTGTGAAAAAGTTGTACCACGATATGAGAAAATTACCGCATGATAGCAAATGGTCTCTACAAACTGCACTTGTTCACCGCGAAATCGCAGTTTATCTGCGCGGGCTCGTTGCCCGCCACGCCGAAACTTAACAGCCTTGGTTTTTGATACGTTTACTATGAGGCCATTCTGCGAGAAATATTCATCAAGTGTCAAAAGAGCAGCCTGCAGGTCCGTACGAATTCTGCTGAATAGTACCAGATCATCCGCGTAGAGCAAGGTCATGACCGTTGAGTGCCGCTCTTTCATGATGCGTGGCAGATCACTGAGTAACGTTATGAATAGCAATGGGCTGAGATTGCCGCCTTGCGGATGCTGTCAAACGTCGTCTGATCAAACGTGTTATGCTCGCACACACCATCATCGAGGATAATTTGGTTAGCCCTCAGAAGTGCGCAGAGTAGAGTGAGCATTCCTGGTCCAACTCCAGCCTGTCCCAACTTCTTTAAGACAATATCACAAGGTGCGATGTCGAAGGCAGATTTTCAATAAATAAAAACCGCGAACAAAGCGAGTTTTGTTTTCGGTTTAATGAGATTGTGATCTGCTCAAGAAGTACTTCGCAGGCTGAGATAGTGGAACGCTCGGTCCTGAAGCCATGCTGCTCATCTGGAAGAAACCCCAGTGCTGTCAGAAAATCGGTGAGACGTCTTGTCAGTATGCTTGAGAGTAGTTTGTAGACACAGCTTCTTTTGAGTATCGGCCGACACGCGGCAGGGTCCGAAGTATCTTATTTTTCCTTTGGAATTACTTTACATTCATACCACTTGGCTGGCAGAGCGCCCTTAAAGAGGCATCTGTTAAAAAGGGACTGCCATATAGGCACGAGGAGATGTCCCTGCCGAAGGTGTTCATTCCTTACAAGATCTGGCCCGAATGCCTTGTTATTTCGTATACGAGCAAGGGCAGCATTGACTTCGTCTAGACTAAACGGTTCATCAAGAGCCTCAGCGAAAAATTTCTCGGGAGCTTCGAGCTCGTATGAAATAGATATCTCGAGAGGCACAGTATCCGCGTGGGTGAAAGCTGCTTGAAAGTGGCCCAAGAGTTTTTCAGATGGCATTGGACAGCTCGTAAAGTTGTGAGGCTGACGTGTGATGAGGTAGGGTTCTTGTTGTGCTTTTACTGTGAGGAGGCGTTCTTGTTGGTCGGCAAATGACCGCCTGTTGAAGTCTTGAAGCTTCCGATAATGCTGTCGTGTGATTGAGTAAATAGCCGCCGCAGCTGGGTTATAGGACGATTGGTGGAGGGCTCTAAGTAGAATTTGTCTCAGCACAAAGCAATCACTGTCGTACCAGCGCGGAGGGCGCCGCATATTTAGTAGTGCTTTAGAAGCTGAGTTTATAAGGACGCTGGTGATCTCAGCTATTGCCTCATCAAGGGGGCCGTGATGTAGCCTGTCAGGGTTAATCCGAGAAAGCAGCGAAATAACCATGTTGCTATCAAGGCGCTTCTTTACGCCGGTGCATCGTTTATTAGTACTAATCGATTTAATAGAGAGCTTGAGAACGACGGGTATATGTTTCTTAATCCCCGTCAGTAAGACCCGGAAAGCCGGCCCTTCATATGTCACACGATCTCGTGGGGCTGAAGTTGCAAAGATGTCGATTGTTGAGCATTCCGTTCTTCCCATAGAGCCAACCCGTTGCAGGTTGGCATCGGCATAATAAGTGGGGGTTCCCCGTATGCATCGAGTGACTCTAACTGAGCAGTAGTCCGTTCGCTCGGGGGAGGGGGGGGGTCTTGTTCCAGCCGACAATTGGATACAATAGCCCCAGCTAGCAGTATTGTCTGTCCAACGCCAACGAAGTTCATAGCAATGCTAATCTTCTCCAGTAATTGGTCTGTACTGTCACCGCTTCCCGAGTTAGCACTGCTGTACATGGCACTCAACAAAAGTGTGGATGACGAAAGGACTACAACATTATTCTCTGAATAGAGCAGGTTTATGTTTCCAAAGCGTGGACCAGTAAGAACAGATACGCCACCTGTGAGACAACCGCGAGCGACTCGTTGAGAGCAACAGTGAAAACTTTAATACCCGGGGACATTGAAACTTTGAACGGAAAACGTTTCTGTCAGGACAACGACGTCGAATCCTGATAGTTGGTTACATAGTCCAGACTCTCTCATGCTTCGAAATCCTTCGCAGTTAAATTGGCATATTACTAGTTGTGGTTGGCGTTTGTTTCGATTCCTTGCCTTCGGCGTCCGCCAGTTGTTGTGCTGTAAGCTGAACACTGTTTTGAGCTCTTTGAGGTCTTGCATCATTTTCATGACGTACTCTTGAAGATTGGGTTTTAGGTAATATAGTCTGACGTTGTTGTTCCAC
Organism: Dermanyssus gallinae; assembly: GCA_003439945.1. Classification (NCBI taxonomy): domain Eukaryota; kingdom Metazoa; phylum Arthropoda; class Arachnida; order Mesostigmata; family Dermanyssidae; genus Dermanyssus; species Dermanyssus gallinae. The sequence goes on from QVRM01003646.1 coordinate 550,109, forward strand.
GGTAAAGCGACGATTCACTGGCCGTGCTGGTCGATTTCTCAGGGTTGTTGGCCGATTCCTCAGGGTTGTTGGCCAAGAAGCGGGTTTCCAAACCTCCTCCCTTGGCGGCTCTACGATGCTCGGGGTAACCCTGGCCACTTTTTCTTTTTTTGCGAGTTCCTTGTTTGGAAAATCCTTTTTTGAAACGTCTTTTTCTAACTTAGTGTTAAGCAGCGTGCGACGCTTCTGGCAGTTGCCTGGGCTATTTGATCTGCCGTTTCGGGGCCGTACTTCCTTTAACTAAATCGAACAAGATCCGATTGAATTTTTGTCAGAGGCATGTACTTTAGGAGGTTGCTCTCAGAGAGACTCTGCAGATCTGAATTGGCTTTTTGAGAGTACTCTGGGATTGTCACAGGCACTGAAAGCACCGTAAATTCTGAATCAGGGTGGTTTGCCTTTAGCCACTCAGCAAAGCCACGGACAGCTGATAACATTTTGGTACCTTCTAGTTGCAACACTTCGTAGTCACCTTTTTTTTTTTTTTGTAGAGGTGGAAAATGCTCTACGCACACCCTCCGATATTAATGAAGGGTAGTGTGGGACTAAACGCCGGGGAAGAGTATAATACTCGATGCAATCCGCTCGTTCTACCCACTAAAAACCACCTCTGCCACCCTCTTCTGGTTCGGAATTGTGAACCATTACATCGAGAACCTCGTAGTCACCTGGATGAAAGAAGCCTGCGCTGGTCTTTTCGATATCCAAGTCTGCCATGTTGAAGTTGTTTTTAATCCTAGACTATTTTCCGTCCTTTACAGGCTTGGAACTTAACCTGAGGTATATCTTCAATGCACCGAGGGCCGGACATGTTAAGATCTCTAATGTTTCCTCAACAGTCCTTGTGGCAGCATGGCCGATGACTCTCAGCGGTATGGTTTATCATCTATTCTCAATGAGCATCTGGCAGCTATTTGGAGAAGAACGATATCGGCAATGAGAGAAGGGAGACCACTTTTGAATCAAAGATTCGAGAGGAGGATTTGAAGCCGAGCCTTAGCACCGAGTGAAAAAAAAGGTCATCGGACCCGGGATCAGCTGGATGACGAAGCTATTATATGGGGAACAAACAAATGCATTTCTTTGCTGGATAATGGCCAATCATTGTCATCATTGGCCCGCCACCATCTCACTAGTATCCTGATCACATTTCCTGCGCGCGTCAATGTTATTTCTTCTAATTCAAAATCTTTCGTAAACTAGTCGACGGCGCAAAGATATCCATTTTGATCGATCTGTGTCAGATCAATTCCAACAGATAGCTATAAAATCGGGAGAACCGACAGGGGCTGCAGAGGCTTGCAGGCAATTTAATGAATTACTTCATTTCGGCATACCACACATCTTTCGATCTGTTGCTACACGTCACGCGAGAGACCGGATCAGAACAAGTGCTGTTTTGCGAGTCTTTTTTTCTTTGCGGCGTACAGTGTAGCCAAAACATGTTGCATTAATTGATTTGTTTTATGAATTATAAGGCCAAAAAATTGAATTTTAACCCGTGTTAGACACTCTAGAGACTTTAGGCAACCACCTCGCAGTTAGATCTGTGCCTTCGCTATTTTTCATGTATTATTTGATCGCTTAGTGTTGGTTCTCAATCCGTTTGACCCTGTATGCGGCGGCGCCGCTCGTCGGGTGCGATGGATCGTCGGAAAGCAAGGCGCACAGGAAAACAGCCGCATTCTGCCGCTCTATTTCTGGAGTTTATGCGCCCTCACCGTATTTTCTGCTTAAACGACGGGGATAGCGTGACACATATGTTTAGCTTCATTGCCTTCATTGGCAAGCACGACAGCTTTATACCGTGATGCTTTGCAATAATGAGGAAGCGAAAATTTTGCATCCGAGCACGGTAAGTAGTTTTCTCTCGATATGTGCATATGTATGTTCTGTCTTGTTTAAGGTTGCGGTTAGGAATGCGGCCTTTCTATAGTAGCGCCGTACCGATGCCATAGCATCGAAGGGACGTCCAACGTCAAAGACGTAAGTAATTGCCGAATATTACGAAGTACAAATCAATTCAGTTCATCGTGCCATTCCAGTCAGCAAAATAGATATGCATAATTTTACAAAATGGTCATTGTATTGATGAAGTGTGGCTAGAATTAATAATAGCGCGGTTAATAAGCTAGTCAATGAAATAGAAAAAACACGTTTCCGTTTAACGGTCTGCTTCATTTCGACAGCTGTAAGAAGGAGTGCAATATAGTCGTTATTCGTTTCGCGGAGCGGGGAAGTATTATTCAAATTCAGTTCATAATAGAGATCTTAGTTTCGTGCAAATAAAGAAGCATAATTCTAAACACATGCACATTGACATTTTGACACATACATATACATTTTTGGCGTAGTACCCGTCTGACATCCCTGCCAATCGCGCGCAAAGCAGCCAACCATCTGGATGCAAATATCCAATTGGAACATATAACACCGTCGTGCAACTCTGCGTCATACACTTATATATATATATATATATATATATATATATATATATATATATATATAAATGATAAGTCTAGTCTTAGATTTGTATATTCTATGCAACTATTTCAGGTACATTAGTCAAACGCAAAAGGTGCATTAAAAGATTGTTATGCATTTTGCATCATTTAGGTTAATAATATAACAAGATCTATAGTAATAATTGAAGCTCTTAACCTTTTTAATATAGACTAAATTTATATAATATAGGCTATGTTTCTAATACAATAGAGTTGATGTTTATCAATTCCTGCGTTTACAATTGGTTGCACCAATTGATTGTGGTCTTATCCCAGTGAAAGCATGCGTGCTTGCAATTAAACAAACGACTCATCGGGTACACTAATTAATTTAATTATAACTATTGAGCCACATATAATAAAAAAACTTTCAGTATTCATCCCCCCCATTCCATTTTGATAAAAACGCGATATCATTCATTGTTCTGATTGATACGGAGGTCTTATTCAGATGAGAGGCGGTATAACTTTTGAAAAGCGAGAACTATTTTTAAACTGCAACATCTATATCTATTTCGGCGCAGTATTTTCCACAAAGCGCCAGCAAAAATTGCGTTAGCTTTACTAACGTTTCCAACCCTCTGAGGAAACAAAAGCCACGGTGTGTTCTACGTGTTAAAATACACTTACATGGAAACATGTAAAGACGATTGAATAAAATTGAATACTTGCCGAGAATCTGCGCAATTAAACTTAAGAAACTTGATGCAAGATGTCTCTTCACTTCAAGAACCATTAAACGAGGTGAAGTTGTACTTTATGGATAAGAATGATGATGATACACATAGATAAATAGAGAATCACTAATATTAACACATTGTTTGCTAGATTTACTGCTACTAGTTATTACTTCTATTATTAATAATCTTGTCAAGTTAAGTTTTCAGTAGGCTTTGACACGGCTTGTTTACGAGGCCGCATATTACATCATTTAGATATAAATTAAAAGTATTATTATTATTATTATTATTTCTATTCGAGTATTGCGCTCAGTTGACAACATCAGAAAATTTGCCATTATCTTACTTACTGGCTGCCAGTAGACATATGGTACAATGAAACTGGCCCTGGTTGAAGCTTGTGTGTTGTTGTTCTGGCGCCGAGTTCAAACATAGGAAGGAAGGTTCCACAAGGAAGCAGAGTCTGTGTTTTCCTTAGGCTTGTAGGCGCTTTAAAGCCCGTGGAAAAGAACGTTACAGAGAGAATCAGAAAAAAAGTGTCGAGCAGTATACATATATATATATATATATATATATATATATATATATATAAGGACTGGTCATCGAAAGATATAAGCTGCCGTATCAGAGCCCAATATGACGGACGACTGGTAGTCTCTCGACGCCTGAAAGCCGATATTTCCCACCCCTGGATATAGGAGGAAACAACAAAAAGTCCTTCCTCGCGTGTGGGTCTCATGCGATAGCCAACCCCAGAGGAGTCAGGGAGAGAGAGAAAGAAATGAAGAAACAGTAAGCGAACATGGAGGGAAAGAGAGAGACACGGTAAAGCAATCTCGGTAAATCCGGGATATCTTCTCCATCGTTGCCCTGGAGAGCCCTCATACTCCTGGCTCTCAATGAACGACCACACACACGTCTGTGTGTACAAGCGAATGTGTGTACACTTTAAACAAAAATGCGCTAGGTTAAATTTATTTTCAATAAAGAAAAAAACTTAGCAGATGCTCTTCGTGCGTCAGGCCCTACCGCTCGAAAGTCTACGAATAGTTTACTTATGCTCAAGTAGATTCGGTATTCAAAGTGTTGTACACCACTTAAGCGAATTCCTCGGCGCCGTAAAAAAATCCGATCACATATGCGTGCATACTGGCAACAAAAATAATTATAAGTATATTTATATATATATATATATATATATATATATATATATATATATATATATATATAAATATTTTCATAGTTGCAGCGCTTCCATGAAGTACACGTCATTGCCTGGGTTTCATAAAAGAGCGGGTCAATGTCTGCCATCTTATTCTCCCATTCAGACATGTGCTCGTTGAAAGCTGTCGTTTTCGGTAACACGTGGATTTTTTGTAAATTCTCAACAAATAGCGGAGTCGACGCCAGTAAATAGACTAATCTGTTGAGACTAGTGCGGTGGACTCTTAGCGCCTTTTTTAGAAAAGCGGCCTTGATTTGGTCAAGCGCCTTAAAGTTTAACTTCGTCAGATGCGGCCATATCACCTGTATACCGTAAGAAGCAGTAGGCGCAATCTTCAGGTTAAAGAGATGAACGGCAACGTCCATTGATAGTTTATGAGGGTCTCGGATGCTATGAAAGGACTGTAGTCCTTTCCGAATTCGTTCATCAATGTGCCTCGAGAAGTTCGTACCTCAAGACGAGAACATAACCCCTAGGTATGAGAAGTGCGAGACAAATTCTATAGATTTTGAACCTAACCGTAGTTCGTCGATTCCAGCCAATTTCCCTCCGCGTCTAAACTTCATTGCCTTTGTTTTATCTAAATTTATTTCCAACTGGTTTCGATGAACGTAATGCTGCAAGGTCACAAGGGATTGTTGCAAATGGAATCGACTGCGAGAATATAGCACCAAGTCGTCTGCATACATAAGGACGTCTACCTGCGAGTGCCGACTCCGTATCTCTTCAGGAAGGTCACTCACCAGCACCGAAAACAGCAGGGGGCTAAGATTATCACCTTGGGCAACACCAGTGGTCTGTAAGATCGCCATGTGTTTAGCGCCTCCGTCATCTATAATAACTTGTCCTTCCTGTAAAATACCTTTAATGAGCTCCAATATATTCAATGAGATCCCGCAAAAAGCCAGCTTGTCAAGTATAATTGTTCGTGCGGCCGTATCAAAGGCCGCTTTAAAATCTACAAATACAGCAAATAGATAAGCCCCCTTAGTTCGAAGTGCCCGTTGTATCGAATTTAGAAGTACAGCACATGCTGTCATTGTTGACCGGCCCCTTCTGAAGCCATGTTGTTGCTCCGGCAGCTTTCTGTTAATCTCAAGAAAATGTTCTAATCTACGGGCTAGGATAGCCGACAGAAGTTTGTAGATTGCGCTCTTCTTTGCGATACCTCGGTAAGACGACGGTGCTAGCGGATCTCCTTTTCCTTTAGGGATAATGCTAAGAAGACTGGTTTTCCATTCCGAGGGTAGTTGGACCGTTTTCATCACCTCATTAAAAAGTCTGGTAAAACAAGGCGCAAGGTGAATCGCTTGCTTGAGATGTTCATTTGTGATCAAATCGAGCCCCGGGGCCTTCCCAGACGGTGCTTTCATTATTGAGTCGATAACTTCAGAATTGCTAAAAGACCGCGACAGGGCTTGACGGGCGTCAGTGACGCGCTCGTCCCACACTGACATTATCACAGGAGCGCAGCTCGGAACGGTAATGGCACTGGCAAACATTTGCCGGAAATGAGCATTTAGTATATCATGTGGGATAGGACACGCAGTAACGCGCCTGTCTGTCTGCAGCCATTTATGAGGTCGTTGTTGCGCTTCTAGGAGCAGCTTGTATTGTTTTCGTTCTTCATATTCTTTAATGGCGTTTTTTACAACTCTTTTATAGTCACGACTTAATCTAGTATAAAAATAAGTCATCTCCGGGCGGATTTTTGCTAAAATGTATGCTTGAATCATATAGTGTTTGCAACAAGCGCACTCCTGATTGTACCATGGAGCGTGCTTTCTGTTTGTTCGCTTGCTTTCCGTTTGTTGCTTTAGCCGAGCGCTAGCAGTAATGGCACTTCGAATGCTGGTGGCATAGGATTCCACGTTGATCACGGTTGGCACTGGGACTATGTTTCGCGAGGTAACCGTCAAAAGGCTGAGATTCAGATTGCGACTTAGACAAAGCCGCTTGTGATCTGTAGAATGAGGTTCAATTGATATTTCCATTGCGACGGGTAGGTGCCACCTTGCACCGAACGCCAGAGTCTTCTCCTGCACCCCCCTGTACTTGGCATTACATGGGTTAGCATTTGTGGCGAAAATGTCAATCGTAGATTGTCCGTGAGGCGCGACGAATGTCGAATCTTCAGCTGTAGATATAACCCACATACTGCGAGATGCCAAGGCGTTGAGTAGTGATACCGTTCTTATACATCTTGGTTTGTCAAGCCGACAGTTGAGATCACCGCATACTACAGTCACTTTGTGTAAGTCCACCATGTCAAGAGATAGTACTAATTTCTCCAGCAGTGTTGAAATTGCTTCTGAAGGACTTGAATATATTGCAATGACGTTAATGGCGGTTCCTGTTAGGACTACGCAGTTATCCTCTTTGTAGCATGTTTTTGCGCCAGCGAGCTTGCTGTTAAACAACACTGCAACTCCACCACTTGTTCTGCCCGGTCCCTCTGTTTGTACACCCAGGCATTCCGCTATACACCAACTTGGAACGACTGTAGGTTTGGTGGCCCATGTCTCAGTAAGAACCAACACGTCATACTGCTTAGCTAAAGGAAGAAGTGGGTAACTTGATTTAATGCCTTCACAGTTCCATTGAAAGAATTTAAGTAGCGATCTCTTGTCTTGAGTACGTTGCGGTTGTTTTTGTACTGGTGCGTTTGTTACTGCTGAGCAAGCCGGTCAGGAGCCTCCAGGAGGCCTGCCGCGCTTGCTCGTCTTTACACCTTGGTTACATGACAGCGTGCAAAGTGCATCGCGCAAGGAGGCTTCAATAGAGTGTTGCAAGGTTTTTTCAAGGGAAGTAGCTCCAGTGGCTTTGCTCAAGTCATCACCCATCTCTCCTGCGGTTGCCCTACAGAGCAGAGAGGGAAACAACTTTTCAAATACACTGGTTACCGCTGTTTGAACCGCTTTGATGATACAGGGGACAACCTTGTCTAGTAAACCTTGTACAAGATCTGCAGCTATGTCCATTAAAGGCAACGCTTTTTCGCTTATTTCCACAGGTTTCGACTTTGACTGTCCAACTTCTCGAGTCTTTATTGTGTCGTTGTTCACCTTTGTACCATTCTTTACCACAGATGACCAGCTGCGCTTCGAAAAGTTATCAGATGGTTGAACGTACTCTACGGGGGCGCAAAGTGGTAGAGTTGTAGCGTCAGGTTGCCTCTGAATAACATTCCGAAAGCCCCGCTTCAACATTTCTATACGGCTCAATCGTACGGGGCACGAACCCCACGTTGCTTCATGCTCGCCGCTGCATAGGCAACATTTGGCCTGAGCCTTGCAATCTCTCCTAAGATGTTCTAGCGAGCCACATCTTCTACATTTTGGCTTCGGAACCTTGCAATCTGCGGCAAAGTGATCCATGCTGTAGCATCTAAAACACTGCTTTGGATCGCAGTATAACACAACCCCATGCTTCTTTAGGCCCAAGCGTATTTCCGATGGAAAGTGATTGCCAGTAAATGTTAAGATTACGTGTTCAGTTGCTGATACAACGTTGGTCATCGGATTTTTGGTTTTAACTCGAGCTACCTCGGTTACTCCTAATGATCTTAGTGCAGATAGGATGGTAGCTTCTGAGATTGACGGGTGCACACCGGATATTTTGCCTTTGACAGAAGAGCGCCCTCCACTTATTCTGGCAGATACTTTAACACCCGCTAGCTCTTGCAGTGACAGCAAGGTGCCCCTATCCTTTTCAGCATCAACAACAATGACAAGCTCTCCAGTTTTCGTAAAGCGGGGTTCTTCGATTTTCCCCTTGACATGGTCCACAATATAGTCACAGACCTTGTTGAAATTATTCTGTAGCTCTTCGCCGCCGGCAGAAAATATCACTGCCTCTTGCCTAGTCACAACCACCTTTGGGGCCTGCGATCTTTTATGGCGGTGCACGGTAATAAACCCTGTATCATCAGGTTCACCCTCCTTATCACATTGTACTTCTTTTCTGCTTCGCTCTGTACGTCTGCGCTTGAATCGGGGGAATCTTCATGCGATACACGGCAATCTTTCACTCGCACATCCTCGATGGGGCTCGATGCAGCGCGCTTTTCTCGTCCTCCAGCAACGCGAGTTGCGCGATCGTCTGTCTCCATGATTCCAGCGATGGATTCATTTGACCGGCGATCTGTTGACACTGATGCCGGCAAATCCGGCGCCTCACTATCATGGCGCTTACGCGGTGGAGTGCGTTTCAACGGCATTTCAAAAAAAAAAAAAGTAGGATTTGAACCCGGTTCGTCAAGTGCGTAGATAGCGGCGATGCCACTTAGACCACGACACCTGTGTGGCCGTGAACGATCCCTTCTTAACCAGCCCACCCGTTATGGAATGTAAATAAACAACTGACACTGGCGGTGACGTTGTTAGTTCGAAACGCCACGAAAAGATGAATCAGCTGGAATGAGTGATGATGACGATGAAGATGTGCTAGTGACGATAATGCTTAAGATGGTACTTGATGGTGAGGTATTGTAGTACTGGGTGTTGATAGTGATGGTGGCTGTGGTGGTGATGATGCCGACTATGAGTAACAACTAACTGGTGAACGGTGCACTAATGATGAGAGCGCTGAAGGCGGTAGTTGGGTTGTAGATGGTAGAGAATACACACTGATGATGCTGATGATGATGATGTAAAGTCCGATTATGAATGTGAAAGCGCCGGTTTCCAGGTAGTATAAGATGTAGATATTGTCTAGAGAGACTTAACCTGCACACTATTCGTTACGGCATAGATTCACTTTAGAAACACTTACTAACCACTGAAATAGCAACAATTTTACGCACTGTTACGAAAACACGTCAGAGCAGCTTGAACAGCTGACGACAACAATA